>JAJOZX010000926.1:425000-825000 GCA_023014485.1 Bathynomus jamesi | reverse complement strand
CCTCCAAGTCCTTCTCCCTGATGTCCGCCACCACACAGTCCCTCCATCTCGTCTTCGGTCTTCCTCTACTTCTCCGTCCCGGCAACTCCATCTCCAGCACTCTGCGCCCCACATACTCCTCCTCTCTTCTCCTGACGTGTCCATACCACCTCAGCCTGGCCTCCTGCACTTTCTTAGATGCTTCCGCCACCTTCACTGTTCCTCTTATATGCATTTCTGACCCTATCCCTCCTCGTCACTCCACACATCCATCTCAACATCTTCATTTCAGCCACATCGATTTTTCTTTCATTGCTCTTCTTCATTGGCACAGTCTCCATTCCATACAACATTGCCGGCCTCACCACTGTTTTGAATACCTTTCCCTTCAGTTTCACTGGGACCCTCTTATCACAGAGCACCCCTGATACGTCATACCTTCTACGGTCCATGATAAAATATACCACAAATAATTATATTTATTTGAAAGATTTTTTTTCCTGCATTTTACATTGACAAAATTATCAATTATACCTTCAATGTCAAGTTGTTCCACAGTTTCACTTTCTATTACTAACAGACCTAATGAATCGAGTCGTTCCTGAGACATGGAACTTCTCATATAATTCTTCACTCTCTTAAGGACAGAAAAAGATCTTTCACCGCTCGCATGACAAGGCTGTTAGGAAATGTTGCAGCCAAATCGCTGTTAGCCAGTAACTTGTACAAAAAAAGATGGAGATAATTCATTTAAGTGTTTTTCCTTGTTGACCGTGAAATAAAATTTATAAAATTTATTTTTACTGATATCTGCAGAAAAAAGATAAAAAAAATAAAAGATAAAAAAGATATAAAAAAATGAAATAAAAATTTTTACTTGGGTGGCTGGCGGGCCCTTGTAAGGTCAGGGCCTTAGGCCCGGGCCTAGGTGGCCTGTCCGTTAATCCGGTACTGGCCTGGAAGATAGATGATAGATGTACAGATAGATGGCCACAAGAACTGTGCAACACGTAAATGTGGTTCGTGAAATTATTGCGCGCAGTCTGCAGAAAGCAATTCGACGTTTGTCAGCAGAAGTACGAGTAGACACTTTACGAACATCTGCACATCGTATACTTTGTACCAAATTAAACCTTTTTCGCTACAAAATTCATTCACAATTTCACTGACTAATGTTCAAAAACAATAACTAATAGAATTCACAGAGCTGGAAGAAGATCCTAAGTTTTTGAAACACATCCACTTCATTGACGAGTGTTATGTACATACCCCGCAATAGTCGCGCTCCATCCCTGTATAGCCCTCTCCGAGATGTGGAAACAACGCAGTGGTGGGAGATGGAAAAGCAGAAAGAAAGAGGAGTGGGGATAGGAGGAGGAGGGGAAACGGGAGTAGCATCTGGTCAGAGCGAGTGGTGGATATCGTGTGTGTGTGTGTGTGTGTGTGTGTGTGAATATTCCCACACTTTATATTTTATCCTTGAAACACTGCTCTTTATACCGCGCTATCACATCTGTTTTCCCCATCAGTTTCCAATGTAACGTATAAAATAGATAATATTCTTAAATAGAGAAAAAGGTAATATGATTAACGATTGTTATACAAAGTATGTAATAGTAATATTGTTGCAGTCGACTATAATTTATACAGAAAAGGAAAGGGACACTTCTTGCATTAGTAGGAAAAAAATCACGATTATCTCAGTTATTATGGTGTACCTAAATGTAAAAAATGGGTTAAAGTAGGGTAAAGGGAAACGACTTACAGCTCGTATATGGTAGTGACGTAACTTGGACGGCCCAACCCAGACAATACGAGGTATACCCGCCAACACAAATATGAAGCGGCAACGAGTGGACACGTGACTCGCACCGTGTGGGGATGGGTACAACTGTACGGTATTGGAGAGCTGGCAGGAATTAACGGAAGGTTTACACGCTTTCAAGTAAATGACTTAATTAAGGTCAAGCAGGGTATATCTTTAGGTAATATGATTGAAGGAGGACATTAGTAAATGTAGTTTTAAATGTAATTTTAAATGTATCTTTATTTTACTTATTATTTATTTTAATTTATTTTTGCGTCCTCTTAAGGCAACTTCAAAAAAGTATGGATGAAGACCTAAAGACCAAAGACTGAGGTAATCACAACATTCCAGCAGAGATATTTCCAAAAATTATGTCAAACATTTGTATAAGGTTGGAGATTGTGCTAGGAAAAAAATGGCGATTTCACTGAACATGTTGCGTTTGTTTTTGTATCTAAATTTCTTTTTTAGCTCAAAACATTTATTTAGAAATATGAACACACTTTAAATAACTATAAAGGCAGTGTTTATTAAAATACATTTCATTTTCAAAATGTAATAGAATCTACAGACATTATTTAATTGTTTTGTCAACGCCTGTTTTCAAACCGACGTCCGTTCTGGTCCAGGCACTGCTGATAACGCGAAGCAATGGAATCGCAAACATCACGAAACATTTCGTTTGGTATTTGTGTGCATTCTCGTTCAATGGCTGCTCTCAATTCAGCGACTGTTGCAGGTTTTATAGCGTAGACTTTGTCTTTTAAGTATCCCCATAAAAAAAAGTCTAGTGGTGTGAGGTCTGGTGAACGCGGAGGGTATTCTACGAAACCCTTCGTCCAATCCACATCCACATCGTGCCAAGTACCACTCGCAATACTCCACTCTTCGGTCCGGATCATCTTCATTAATAGCATGGACTAATCTTGGAATGTAACTTTTCCATTGACAGCGCTTCAAAATGCGTTGGACAGACGATTCTGAAATTCCTACCTCACGACTCGCTTGCCGCACAGATTTTCTTGGACTTTGGTGATACGTTTCCAGTACTCTTTCTTGCTTTGTGGGGCTTGTCGATGTCCGTGGTCTTCCGGAACGCTTCTTGTGGACATTCTGAACAGTTCCATCGGCTTCAAACTTATCTCTAATTCGAGTGATGGTAAGTCGCGTTGGTGGATCTGTTTGAAACTCCCTCCTAAACTGTCTTTGCACTTCAACTGCGTTTCCACACTTCCAGTAGCAATTTAGAATGAATTTCCTTTGTTCAAAGCTTAGTCTGACTGCCATTATTAATTCTAATGGGTTTAACTTGGAAAGAAAGAAACATCAATTGAGGTATCAGCTGTTAAAGTGTGTGTACATTTTTTTGGGACGCCCTGTATATATGTATATATATATAATATATATATATATATATATATATATATAATATATATATATTAATTATATATATATATATACACACACACACACGCCTTTAGCACACCTGTCTTAAACAAATTTTCGTTTCAGACTATATTAAAGAGCTTCATAAATAAAAATTATCCATAAAATATTTATAGCGTATAATATAGCTTCTCATTAAACAACTTCTTTGCAAATATTGGCTCCAGTACTGCAGCCTCGATCCCAATTACAGACACGCACTACCGAACAACCAAATCCAAATTCATTTTTTCTTTGATCCAGTCCTACCATACGATATCCCTCGAGCAATAAAAAAAAAAAAAGGATTCTGACATCAATACGATCCCTTAGAAATATACAAATTAGTATTCGATGAAATTGCAATACCACTCAGTAAGCTAATGAATAAATCATTAACACAAGGTATATTCTCTGACACTGTAAAGGAAGCCACAGTATGTCCCGTATTTTAGTCGAGAAACCCAAACACACTATCCATTTATCGCCCCATTTCTGTTTGGACAAATTAAGTAAAGTATTTGAAAAAAATTGTGTACAATAAACTCGCTAAATTCTTAATCAAAGACGATATTTTAACTAAAACAGAGTTTGGGTTTGGAGGTGGTGAACATGCAACGGAAGATGGCATAAATAGGCTGTTAGAAAATGTGTATCAGAACTTAAAGAGCAAAAACTACACTGCCTTGGTCTTCCTCGACTTGTCAAAAACATTTGATACACTTTCGCATGAGATTTTATTGAATAAACTTCACATATACGAAATAAGAGGAAATATCCTCGATTGGTTTAAATCATATACTATGTCAAATCATCATCAATACATCAGCTTAAAAGATAATTTATCAGACATAATGATGCTAACTAGTGGAGTCCTACAAGGATCTACAGTATTCTTGGCCCATTACTACTTCTAATTCACGTTAACGATTTTAATCTCTTAACCACATTAAATTGCGTACAATACGCAGATGATACGGTGGTACCACACTTACTGTACTTCTTCCCATCATAACTCAGATTTTCTGATTAATGAAACGAACAGGCAATTAGAAAATGTGTATAAATGGATGGATGCCAATAAGCTTTTAGTGAACCTGACAAAGTCATCTAATATGATTATTACCACAAAACATAATACAAAAAGAATTGGGAATACTACTACTATTGTCAGGGTGAATGAGATTAAAATACTTGACGAAAAATTTAGACAAATTTAGATGAAAAATTAAATTTTAAAAGTTATGTACAACATATCAAATCCAAAATATCAAGATTTCTCTTCATATTATTTAAACTAGAAAAGCCCCTTCCTCAAAACACACTCCTTACCCTATATTATTCCTTCATCTATCCACATTTATTATGTTGCATTACAACATGGGGTAGTAGTTCAAAGGAATCTATAAAACATCCTTTGGAAGTAATTCATAAAAAATGTCTGCGAACTCTCTCGAACAATGACAACGGACAAAGTCACACTTCCACAATGTTCAAAGAGCTAAATATTTTAAAACTAAATGACTCGTACAAATTCAACGTTGCTGTCAGTATGTTCAAAGTTATCAATAAAAATCAACATACCTCACCCATTCAAAGAGCAATCACCCACTGTCAAATACATCATCGTTATAACATCAGACAGCCCAGTGATTTTATACACAAACCTAATTATACAAAGGAAACGCGCTTTCAAAGGAGCAGATGTATGATATGCAATTACCTTGCATATTAGGCAGGCTTCATTACCAAATGTATTCTGCAATTCATTAAAAAAGCACTTCATTAGCTTCTATTGATGTATAAGGTCATTTCTGCCATTTTTACCATAGTAATGAAGTTCCCATTTTATAATAATCTATTTATTTAAAATATGCTAATTTCATTAAACACTTTTAATTTTATAATTTATTCTTTTTTATATTTTTTTTATTAAGCATCATTTATTTTTTACATTTTGTAAACTTTATATTATTATTAATTACCACTATTTCTATCACTAGCTACTTTTACTTTTTTATATAATAAATAAACTAAATGTCATTAATTTTGCCTAAAAAGCTTCCATGCTTTCAACGGCATATTCAGATAAGAAGATAAGACCGACTCAAAGCTGGGCATTTGCGGCATATTTTGCGGTACTGCGGTACTTGCGGTACCACCGCACTACCACCCGGGCCCCCATAACGCAGTACGCAAAGGATCGCTGAAAGTACCGCAGTACCGCTACCGCATTCAAATTTCCGCGTACCGGTTTGGTACCGGTTTGGTAGTGCAGCAGTACCGCAGTACCGCAATATGCCGCAAGTGCCCAGCTCTTAAGAGTACTGTGAATATATTAAATAATTCAGAGCTGGGCACTTGCGGCATATTGCGGTACTGCGGTACTGCTGCACTACCAAACCGGTACCAAACCGGTACGCGGAAATTTGAATGCGGTAGCGGTACTGCGGTACTTTCAGCGATCCTTTGCGGTACTGCGTTATGGGGGCCCGGGGTGGTAGTGCGGTGGTACCGCAAGTACCGCAGTACCGCAAAATATGCCGCAAATGCCCAGCTCTGATATTAATGTCATATCAGACATTGTAAAACAGTGAGTCTAAAACTGTCACTCTTATTCTTTTCTGAATAAAGAATTTTGAATAACTAATGAAACCACACGACTATATGCAGCAAGAGTTTTCATTTTATACAAAATCTGAATAACATGGTAGGAGAGTTTGTTGACATAGGCTACTTTCTTCCAAAGCCTACCTAAATCTAATCGGTCCACGCTCGCATTTTGACGCGGGAATAATTTCATGCAAAAGATTTTGAACACAAAGTTTTAAGCCAGTGAAACCTTAACATTTATCTTAAAAGTTCACGAGCTACTTGGATTGTGAGTGTAACTTCACAAATTTGGTCTCACTGGCTTTGGATGTAAAGCTCAAAATTTTGATGGCTGTGGTATTTTTGTAAATTTATGGTCTCTCACGTTTCCTCGATTTCATTAAAGAGTATGAAATTTTGTATAAGCTTTGGTAAGCTTTGGTTCTCTCTTAAGGAGCGCATTTTCATTCTGAAGTGTTTTATGAAGCTCGTACAAGGAGTGCCAAATGGCATTCAAGAAGGAATTTGGTACCAGAAAAGGGTTGAAGTGGGATTAGTTTGGTCAGTAAAAAAAATGAAAAAGTTAGAATTCAGGTCCTGAATGTATTGTAAATGTTATTTATTGTAAATATATATACATATACTCGTACGTATAAAATAATAATAATTATACACACACACACACACACACACACACACTTGTAAGAGTACAAATTCCTCCTACATTTTCGTCTGTGGTCGTTGAAGTTACATTAGCTCCTACATATTAGATCTTTTGGTCTTTTTCCTTTTAATCACTTACGCTTGCATTAAGGTAGGTAAGAGTATCATTAAAAAGTTTAGAGAATGCGCTCCTTTATCGTATACAACGATTATTTTTTTGAATTTTACTCGCGTTAGGATTTTAATTAAAAAACTGTAAATCAAATTACTACTTCATGCTACCTCAGAATTTTATGTACCCTTTTTTTTTATTTTAAGTTAGGTTAACCTAACCTAAATTGAACCTTGAAAAATATCTACAACAAAGTAGTAGCTATTTTGCGTGCAAAAGGAAAGTGAAACAAAAGATAGCACCGAAAACGAGTAAACGTAGCTCTTATGTATATATCTATATGGTATACCCCTTCCCTTTCAACCTATCAGGTGTTCCATGCGATGATTCCTTATTTCACGGAAGTCAGGTTTGTTGCCCTTTCTCTTCAGTTGGCCTGGTGAAGTAAAAAGTTGGTTTCTTGCAAAGGATATTATTCTGCTGTCATTGATAACTTCCTCATCTACAGTATATCAGTTAGCATGATTATGAATAGTAATGGAACTACTCGTAATACTGACCCTTGTGGTACTGAGCTAAGGATCTCTGACTCTGATGAAGATATTCCCAGGGGCGGATCTAGCCCCTAAAACTGACCGACTTCCAGGAGGGAGCGTCTGAGCATATGGGGGGGTCACAAAAGGGGGGGTCTGTTGGGCCCCCCAATTTCTTTTTTTTAATTTTTATATATTTTTAGATTGCTCCTTATTCCTCTGTAGCTTTCTTGTTTCCTTTGTTGGTTTGTTACAAATACAGTATCTTCTTGATATCAAAGATATATGAGAATAAAAATACACATCACTGCATGTTACATTTTTATTAAGAAAAACTTTTTCAAAATATTTACATTCATTTTTGTGTGTATAATAAAATACAGTATGATATTGATATCATAGTTAATTTTTATACTCTCCAAATTCTGACCGTCTTCCGGAAGACGGTGGAAAACGGTATGGATCCGCCACTGATTCCTTGAACTGTAACGACTTGCTGCCTTTCACTTAGGAAATTATATACCCATTTTCCTACTTTTCCTGTTATTCCCATATATTTCAGTTTGTGTGTTATGATTCTAGTCACACTTGTCGAACGCCTTGGCAAAGTCTGTGTACATCACATCATAGTTTTCATTGTTTTCGAATGTATAAGTAATGTTGGTATAATGTTCCATTAGTTGTGATAGACATGATCTCCCTGACCGGAATCCATGTTGGTTATCACTTAATTTTTTTCCAAAGGTCAAATTTTTCTCTAACTCTTCTTTCAAATATTTTGATGAGATAAGATGTCAGCGACATTGGCCTATAGTTTTTAGCCTCTATATTCAATAATGGGGTCTTAGCGTTCATTCTTGTAGTTTTTGATCAGTGAGGCATTCCAACTGTCCAGGCCTACTGCTGAGTGTGCTTTTAGTTTCCCCTATAGCTTATGCGATATCATCTGTTGTGAAGTCAAAGTCCGTTACACTTCCCCTTGTAATTCTTCTATCACATATTAGTTTATCAGTTTTGGGGAACTTAAAAAGCTGATTCATACTGAGTTCTTAATATTTCAGATACCTCTTTTAGATCATCGGTTACTACATTGTTTTAATTCTTTAAAGGTCCGATAGTCGCGTGCTTTTTCGCCATCCTGTCTTCTTTTTTGAAAGATTCTGGAAGTATTTTGAGTTAACCTTTATCGTTTCTATAGCGTCATCTTCTTCTCTGTATAGGTCGCAATTAGCTCCTGTATGACGCAATCTATACTCTCCAGTTTATCATTTATTATTTTTCTGATGTTGTTATCTTTGCAGTTTCTTAATTTTACAGTCACTCTCTTTCCATTGCGGAACATTGACCTTTGTTGTTTTTTGGGGACATGTTTTTCCACAATTTCTAGCGTCTCTCTTCAATAGTTATTAGCATTTCTTCCGGTGTCTATCCTTAAAGATGATTTTCCAGTCTATTACTCTATGCTGGATGTAATACCCTCCCAATTTATAGCCTTGGAGTGAAAATTAAAAATTTGAAAATATATATACACTATATATACAGTATGTGTGGGGTACCAACAATATGGTTTCTTTCAAGGCATTCAAAACTAAATATATTATATTCAGTAATAGACACAATCATCCGCCCTCTAATATAGTTTTTAATAACTCCTTAATACCCATATCTCCCTGCAATGAGATATTGGGTCTTCACCTGAATTCCAATCTCTTTTGCACCACATATACGTTAAATTAATAGCCAAGCCCGCTTCCAAAATGCTTGACTTTCTTTACAGGACCAGACATTACTTAACCGATGAACAGATGGCCACCATTTATAAAAGTCACGCGCGTTTGTGGATGGAATATTGCTCTCATCTTTGGGCTGGGTGTAGATCGGTGGCTCTAAAACCATCTAGATTCCATCCAAAAGAGAACCATAAAAATTACCAACAATAGACTGATTACCAATAAATTTCCCTCAATTCATCTACGGAGAAATGTTTCTTCCGGCTTTCTTTTTATAGGCATTTTAATAGCCAATGCCTGAGAAGCTTTGCTTAATAATTCCACCCCTCCGCACCCTCCACCCCTCCGCACCCTCCACCCCTCCGCACCCATCCGAGAGACCCACTAAGGGCTCTGGGACCGCGCATGCCTTTACAGCACAAATACACATGCACTCTGTGGAATTCACTCGCACAGAGTGCATTTCCACCATCTTACAATATATAAAAATTCAGAAACAGTATTTTTCAATTTCTCAACTCTTCTTGCCGGGAAAGATTCATAAGATTTACCATAACACTCAGGTATGCCAGCTCCTTCCTCCTTAATTTGTATATATATATATATATATATATATATATATATGCAGATGGGTTTATATCTGCATGTATACAGTATGATAGGTGATTGGTTAAGTTTGAAATGCTAAAATTGGTCTCAGGTAGTTGGTTACTTTTAAAAACGTCAAAAATTGGACTTGGTTGGTTGTATTTTGAAAAAACATTTTCAATAATACAAGAATTAGTCTAAGTTAGGCTCTTGAAGAGTCAACATTTGGAGAAGAAAACTATTTTTCCAAGTTAAGAAATCCTTTTAACTATTACAATATATTAAACTATTTAAATCTTTGTTTTAATTTATATATAAAAAAAGGATAATAATAATTAGTTTCACGGAGACCAAATTACACTAGGTTAGGCGGTCGTTAGTTAGTTATTATTGGTTAGTTATTTCTCACATAACCAATTTCTGCCAATCACGATCTCTATAACAGATTTCGACTTCGACTTTGTCAAAAATACTGGTGTCCGCGAAACTTTTTTTTTTTTTTTTTTTTTTTTTTTTTTTTAACATAAGTCTAGTCTGAGGACCTAAGTTTAACAAAGGAAAATTTAGTTAAACTATAGTTTTTAATTGAATTTTGAATTGAATAACCTTTATTAATAATAAAATAAATACATTCGTTTTACAATTTACAATGACATAACTAATTGTGAAGCTGTACTATTTATTTTATTTGGCCCTAAAGCTTTTGGCTTTACTGGGCTCTTATTAAAAATAATTATTAATTAAGGCATGTATTAATCTTAATTTATCATTATCGATATAACAAATACAAGGTCATTATTGAAGGTATTATATCAATACCATACGAAGAAATCAATATTATACACGAGAGATAAGAACTGAACAATCACGAGTTTGTGTTATCGTTTAATAACCTTAGGGCATGGACCAAGGGTCGGAAACTTTAACACCCTGAGAGTGACATAAGGTCATAGGAAATTTTTTATCAGGGATAAAGAGCCGCAGGTATAAATATACTGTCTTTATTATTATTATAATGCGTTACATGAACAAATTTCATAATGTCGACGTTTGACTTTACGCAAGTATATGGATTACCTAACCTAGCGTAACCTAACCTAATTTAGACTAATTTTTTAATTTCGACTTTGTGGCGCTACCCAATTATAATGCAATAAACGCTTCTATGCGCTAAAGATAAATACATAATCAAATTAATATAAGAAACTTAGTCTGTCTTGTGCAGGGTGTTCATAAAGTCACGCGAGTGAATATGCATGTACACTTCACTATATTCACTTGCGTGACTTTATGAAAACCCTGTATTATTAATTAATCTATAATCTATAATAAAATAAAAACAATCTTTAATATAACTGAGACAGGGTCTGTCAAAAAAATTATTTCAAAAGCTGAAATCGGATAGCGAAAATTTTGAAAAGAAATTATTAAGACAATGAAAGCTTAATATTTATTTTAAGTTCACGAGGAACTTTTGCGAAGCTTAACAATTGACCCACTCAGTAATTCAGGGGCCGAAGGCCCCAGCACCGCAGGTCTAGCTAAATGGGCCTGTAGGGCCCACTTTAGTTAGAAAAGAACGCAGCAATGAAAATCTTAAGCTTCACATCCGAACTCATTGTATCAAGATTTGTGAAGCTTAAAATTTTCGTGTCTGTGTTCTTTTCTATAGTTTTATTGACCTAAAACTATTGACTCCCCCAGTAATTAGTAATTAGGGGGGCCGAAGGCCCAACACCGCAGGTCTAGCTAAATGGGCCCGTAGGGCCCATTTTAGCTAGTATTTATAATAATTTAAGAACTACAAGAATGGGTTTTCGGAACCGCACGTTACCAACCTTTGGCCAACACACAGTAGTGCAATCTCCCCACCACAGCGTCAATAAAAAAGCTCCATTTGGTATTTGATGAAAATATTTGCCTTTATCTAATCAGACCACGCTTGTACAAAATTTCCCAAGTCCATGAATCTACAAAGATTCAAAGCCATCAAAATTTTGAGCTTCACATTCAAAGCCAGTGAGACCAAATCCATGAAGCTCCACTTAAAATGTAAGTGGTTCGTGAGTTTGAGTAACTTCTCAGGTTTCACTGGCTTTAAAATCTCTGTTCAAAACCTTTTGTGTAGAATTATTTACGCGTTATATAATGCGAGAGTGGATTGACTAGATTTAGGTAGACTTTGCCTATATCACGTTTTTCTGATATTTATAAAATTCAAAATAGTATTACGCAGAGTTCTAAAATATCAAGCGAATCACGCGCGGTTGGAATTTGTTTAACGGAAAATTTCACTGCGACAAGTTCATTGTGTACAGGGTGACCCATAAATCACTTTACCCTCACCCTATTCTAGTTGGAAAAGGTTCAGGGGTAAAGGGATTTATGGGACGCCCTATAGAACGTTACGACATATTTAATGCGTTGCGCTGATGAAAAAACGTGTAAGATTTAACTTCATAGTCCATAATGCGCGTAAAACTATTTAGAAGTGTTGAAATACTCGTATATTTCTTCAACTAAAACCCTAAAAAATATTAGGCTGCAAATTATTTTTGTTGCTATATGTAAATAAAAAATAAATACCACAACGACAAAGGGCATGTGAAGCAGGGGACTTGCAACTCTACTTGGGCTTCGGACCACGGGTCGCTCCACCATCTAAACCAGTGGTGGGCAACCTGCGGCCCATCAGGTTTCTGAGTGCGGCTCTACTGATAATTTTGTTTGATTTAACAAAATTTCTTTATATTAATAAGCATAAGCCTAAAAGCATAAGCCTAAAGCATAAAAAATGTTTCTTTTGCTTTACTATTTGAAGTTGATCACAATTCCATTAATATATAAATAATAATTTTCTCAAACTCTTTATAAAATTTTCAGGTTGTATTAAATGTATTTAAACATATTCGTGGGGCCATGTTTATCGCACATGCACATTTTTAATCTTGCGTCCCACTGAGATGAAGGAAGGCCATTCATGCGGCCCACACACTAGCCTAGGTTGCCCATCAGTGAGCTAAACTGTCACCTATCTAACTAGTGAAGCGACCCCATCGTCGCTTAACCTCACTAATCAAACGGGAAGCGGTGTCGTGACGTAACCACGAGGAAATCCAAATTAATCTATATATATATATACAGTGGCAAGAAGGAAGATCCAAATGCTTATAAACAAACGAGACTACCTCCCCTCCCCTCCCCATCTCCATAAACATCCAATACTTCATACTCCTGAAGGGTATATAACTATTTGGAGCTCTAAATTCAAAAGGTGATTTAGAGGCAGCGTCGATTGGATATTTTGTATCGATTGTCAAACGGTTCACTTTAATTTCCTGAAGAGAAGAAAATTTATCGACATTTTGAAAGATTTCAAAAGAAATATTTTCATTTCTTTGAAATCGGTGATATTTTTGTTTCTTTTATTGTTCGACTTCTTATAAACTCTTTTTTACTACCAATAATAATAGTAATAGCTGTAATATTACTATCAGTATCAGTAGTACGGTAATAATAGTTGTAATGATACTAATAATACTGTATTAGTAATAATAATGATACTTGTAGTTATGTTGTACTGCTACAGTAATGTTTGAGTTGTTTAACCGTTTTCGTGACGCAATGGTCATGTGACGGAGAGGACCTACAGCTTTACGTGGAATTCGAACCACTACCTCAACTTAATCGTTCAGATGTGAAGTTTGAGTCCGAGACTCGAGCCTTATTCTGCAATGAATTCTGTCATCGGTGTAGAAATTGCATTTCTCTCTTGTTTTCTTATAAGCTACTATATATATATATATATATATATATATATATATATATATATATATATATATATATATACTATTAAGTCAAACCAGTATAAAGCTAAAATCTCCCTATGTATTTTATTTCTAAGAATCTTAAGATCACCTGAAGATCAGGGCCCCTAGCCTTCTTCAGTTAGTTTTATAAGGCTAATCACAAAAATATCACGACCTAAACCTAACCAATCGTCAAGGGCAATACAGTTGACCTAACGATTGGTTAGGTTAAGTCGTGATATTTTCGTTAGTTAGCCTTATAAAGTAACTAAAGAAGGCTGGGGGCCCTGATCTTCAGGTTGGATCCGAAATCCTTATAACTTTTGAATAACTGTGAATCAGACGAAAGTCGCGCAAAGTATCTATTTGGTTCACATTGTTCTCATTGTAAACTTTACCTAAAATACTCTAAGTGTATTAAATGGTGATCATTTTTTTTTTTTCTGGAAGATGATTCAGCGCACAACTACTGCGTAAGTTATTTTAAAAACGGAAGATCTTGACGACTTCGGGTTTTAAATTTCATCAATGATGGTCAAAAGTGTAAATTTCATCAATGATGGTCAAGAGTGAAGAAATATAAATTTTAAAATGTATTGTAATTTTTTTTACATTCTTTCTGATGTAGAATTCTGCTAAAATTTTACTTACGAAATAAGTTTGGGGGCAGGGGACGGTCACTTAAGGTTTTTCTTTGTTTTTTAGCATTGTGTGTTTGTGGGTGTGTGGGTTTCTTCGTTTGTGTGCGGGGTGTTTGTGCGTTTTTTTTTTTTTTTGTGAAGAGAAAAGGTATCAGACAGAACATTATATACCCATTCTAATATCTGTAGTTGGTAGAAACGCTTAATTGCAATACACAAAAACTTATGCTCAAAATGTCGGCTCAGCTGTCTTGACTCTTTCTTTTTTTCATTACAAGCAATGAGTTCATCGTCATCTTACTTCGTTACACGGTATATAAGAACGAACCTTGGATCAACTTGTACTAACCATGGTGAAAAATTACACGAAATAGTTTCCGATAACATGTAAATCAAGACGGTTTCCGATGTAAAAATCTCATCTCGAATGTAAATGGCTGTGTGTGTGTGTGTGTGTGTGTGTGTGGTGTGTGTGTGGTGTGTAGGTTGATTCAGCATGATAATGATTATTGAAAAATATTTATGTACCGTATCTATTCGGTAGAACTTGGGCGAGAAACCTAATAATTAATGTTTTATATTACACCTAGAGCTGTTCGTCAAACTTATGACTCTCATAAGCGCTTAAACAACTCATTCATTACCGCAAATAAATCATGCGTACACGCACAGAAAATTGTGTACGTGAGTGTACAGTTCGGGATATATGTTATAATAATGTTATAATGTTTCAGACCAACAAAGACCCTAGGATCCACTCATGGCTGGTCTACCTAACTGGTGTATGTGTGTATGTCCTCCGTGGTGGCGGAGGGGACCTACAATTTTACGTGGGTTCCGAACCACAAGAACATAAGAAATTTATGTAAAAACTGCCGGTAAATTGGCAACGACCAATTTTACGAAACTAAATAATTATCAATTTAAAACTAATTAATTATCGATTTAAAATTAAAGATAGAATCTCTGATCCAGAGGATCAAGTCATAATAGACTACTATCCACAAATATGTTACACTCTATATCTATTTATAAAGGACATGCAAATATATCGGATCCAAAGAATCCAGTCAATTTCATTACGGTATCCATCAAGTCACGGTCCATATCGATAGCGGACCAAGTCAAAATTTACAATCATATACATTACAATATATACACTTACGAGAAAAAGAGTAGGTGTGGCTGTAAAGACTGTACAGTAATGTAGAAATGTGTGTGCACCCATTTTGGGTCTCCCATTTAAAGGTGTTTGTGGGGCAAGTGAAGAGTTTTTCAATACCTCACAGTACTATGGGGGGCACCGCTCGGCAGAGGAATCTCTTTAAATGGGGTGTGTAAGGACAGAGAGTATCCCCTAACCCAAGACGCTGCCTCCCTATATCCCACAACACTTGTGTTGAGCTGTGGGATCTATCCCCAGAAAGCCTTAATTTTACTACCTTAAACTATACCCTTTCTATCAACATATGCGTCTAATCGATTTTTAAACATGTTTATAGACGTGCTACTAATTACTTCTACCGGCAAACTATTCCAGCTATTTACTATTCTATGCGTAAAAAAGTTTTTCGCAACTGCTGTCTCGAACCTTCTACTTGTCAACTTACACCCGTTATTTCTAGTCCTATTATATTGAGATATTTCGAAAAAGCTATCTCTATCTACGTTATCGAACCCATTCATAATTTTGAAAACCTGGATTAGATCACCCCTTAACCTCCTGGTCTCGAGTGTTGTCAATTTTAACTCCTTAAGCCTATCCTCGTACGACTTTGACCTAAGCGACGGAATCATCTTAGTTGCTCGTCTTTGAACTCTTCGATTTTTATCTATATCTTTGCGCATATACGGATTCCAAAATTGGACCGCGTACTCCAAATGGGGTCTAACTAATGATTTATAAAGTGGAACTATAATATCGCGCGATTTGTACTCAAAATTTCGAGCTATAAAACCTAACACCGCACTGGGCTGCGAAGTTTTACAGGTACGCAGGGCCCAATGTGTTCCGAATTTGATATAATCCATGGTAATGGTAAAATTAAAACATTTGTGTACACACACACACACACACACACACACACACGCGCGCGCCCGTTGAGTTTACTCGAATTGAGGTAAACTTTTTGATTAAATTAAACTAACCTAATCTAACTTTATCTAATACGTAACCTAACCTCACCTAGATACCAATAGTTTTTGAGACATTTGAATTTTAAAAATCGCAAAGTACCTTTTATCTCTCTCGTACAAATAAACAAGGCGAGGGAATGAAAAAAAAAAGTCAAAATACCTCACAAAAATTTGACAACCTTAAAACTACAATGTTCCTTCTGGCAAACGACCTCATCATCATCATCATAAGTCGCGTAAAACCAACACACTCCCAAAAATACCCAATGCATAATTTATTAACGTAACTTTCTCCCTAAAGGTTTCCAGTGCATCATTGAGATAGAAGGATTTGAATGCAGAGTTAGGTATATGGTGGGCACCGATAAGGTAAGTCAAATCCCGCACTTTATATTTACATTAAACACAGACAGCCCAAAATGATTTAAAGAAACCCAATGAATAACTTATAAGGTGTGTATATATACAGGGTGTCCCATAAGTCCGGTCTCATAGGACAATTTATTTGAAATTAAATATACCAAAGTAATAAATTAGAACGAAAAAATGTTCAAATTGATGTCTTGTTTTGGGACCTTTTTGGGGGGTTGCGGGTAGAATAACACTTTTCCACACGAGTGTAACTTACTTCCACATTAGCCATTGCGTGTTCTACCTGCAACAAAAAAAAGGTCCCAAAACAAGACATCAATTTGAATATTTGCTTTAGTTGTAATTGATTACTTTTGTAATTCATTTAAAATAAATTTCCTTATGAGACCGGAATTATGGAACACCCTGTATAAATGTGTATACTTCATTCTGAGAATATATTTATATGTACGTGTGTACATTTAACTCGGCGCCAACGTACACGTATAACGGCTATTGCGTAAGATTGCGTATACAGAAGACCATTCCCGTTCAATTGTGGTTTTTATTCTCGATTTTCCTCGGTAATAATTGGCTGCAAATTTGTTTTCATTTTGTATTACTTCATCGATTGCTCTTAATTAGGAAAAAAGGCAAATACTGAAGCGGACGCGCTAAAAAAATGTATAATCACCAGCGCGCGCGCGTATGCACGCACGCATAAATGCACACAGTTTATGAAAATATTTTAGAAGGCAGAGTATACTCGTATGCTGATATACTTTTTCGGCTTCAAACGAGTGTTCAAGATCGATCTTGTGTGTGTGTGTGTGTGAGGCGGGGGTGAGGGGACTCCCTTAAAGAGACTTATTTGAAGTAATTTTATTTAGAGTAATTTATTCGTCGAATTGTTCACGGATATTACTTGCAAACGGAATGAAAATGACTCTGTAAAGTCAGTGAAGAAATCAATTGAGAGATTTAATTAAATTTTAGAGAAACGAATATTTATGGCGTTTATCTATCAATCGCGATAAATAGACGACACCAGTTTTGGTCAAATTAGTCACTTACTGATCGAGGGTCCCTACCAGGAAGGAATTGCGCAAAGTTCTTGACAATTACGTTATGTAGCTTTAAGGATCACTTAGTACACACACACACACACACACACACACACACACACACATATATATATATATATATGCTCATCGGTGGTGTAGTGGTTAGCGTCGCTGACTACGAATCCATCGGCCCAGGGTTCGAGACCCGACGGCAGCGGGCGCGCAGCAAAATCCAGCTGTTCATCCTTCCACACAATAAAGAAAGTGGTTGGTAGATAAATGGGTACCTTAGGTGGCCTAGTGGTTAAGACGCTGGGCTGCTGATGGGGCGTGGTTCGGATTCCACGTTAAACTGTAGGTCTAAGGTGGAGTGACCTTCGTCAGAATGAACAATTCGGGCGGAAGTTAACCAAAGGTGTGTATATATATATAACGATTCAGACATTTCTTCAAACACCTCGTCAGCACTTCCTGCAATGACTCTTCTGCCTTCACAAGGAGCCCATTATTCCACTGATCCCGCCTTCCTTCGCCACTTCACATAAGGCTTTCTTTGTTTATCGACACATAGCCGCGTCCAAGATATCGTCATGTCGCCCCTTGAGTCGAGATACCCTCGAAGCATCCAGCTCAAGCTACATCCCGCAGTCGAGCTGGCGAAACGTTAGTTGCCAGACGCTTTCCTAAGCATGGATCCACCCGGGCCCCGTTTTATTCCTTAACGCGAGTCAAAATTCATTCGCACGATCTCACTTTCTATAATAATCATTTAATGCATTGTGCTTTTCTCCTTTTGTTATCAACGTTGATCCAGTAACTTTTGCACTTTTCTGACTGAACAATTAGTCAAGCTTTGTAACATTATTCACTGTGCAATAATTCAGGCATACTTCATTCAATTCATAATAATTGTAACTTTTCAGTGTGACTTTTATCATATATTGTTTGTTTTATTAAAGGAAGAAAACTCACTGTATTTAGTCTCCTTTAATTAATGGCATTTATTATTTTGATCGAAAGATCTGGTGACCTCAAGCCTGAACTGAACCTTCAATTAATTAATCCAATTGCATTTATTATAGGGCCCACCATCAACAAGCCAATATATATATATATATATATATATATATATATATATATATATATATACAGGGTGATTACAAAAGAAGTATACAATTTTAAAAATTTGTGATCAAACTATTTCTGATACAAAAATAATAATAATGTCAAAAGAAACAGCAACTGGCGAAGTTTTTTTAGTTATATAGATGCTCAATATGATTTCCGTGGGTAACCAGGAAAAACAACCGGAAAAAACTGGATTCGTCAAGCCATAGCATCCATTGACCGAGATATGTTACGGAAAGTGTGGGAAGAGTTTGAATATCGTTTGGACATTGCCACAGTTACCTACAGAAATCATATAGAATATCTATAAACTAATAAAAACTTTACGAGTTAGTTTCCATTGACATTATTATTACTTTTGTACCAGAAATAGTTTGATCACAATAAATTTTTTAAATTGTATACTTCTTTTGTAATCACCCTGTATATATACAGGGTGTTTCATAACATGTGGGACGCACTTTCATGATGGATTCAGGACCTGAAAACATTGAGAAAAGGTTATATAAACATATGTCCGAAATCGCTTTGTTTCCGAGTTACAGCCAGTTTTTTGTTCCAGCAATTCTTTCCGCAAACCGTTTACAAACACTGCTTGCCGACAATGTTTGTGAATGTACGAGACTTATTTCATGTATGGCCTTGCCGATTGTAATGTTTCGTACACTCTATGACATGTTTCAATATCGTTGAGTGTAGAGCCAACAGTCAGTCAGAGGTGCATCGCGGTGTTTCACTGTTCGTATTCGTAACTCCTTACCGTGAATAAGCGCAGTCCAGTGAAAAAAAAAACCTTAACAGTTTTTGTGCTATTCAGTGATAGTGTGCATTTGAAGTGAGAATGGAGGCTTATTCAAACAGAGAAATGGCAGACATGCATCTCATGTATGGACTTGCCGAGTGTAATGCGGCCGCAGCAAGACGTCTGTATGCGGAAAGGTTTTCGAATCGCCGTCTGCCAGATAAGACCTTTCAGAGAATAGACGAGCGATCTTGGTGATACAGGATCATTCAACAAGCGAGTTTCAGATGGTGGTAGACGAATCAGCGCCAGAACTGTTGAGTTGGAGGAGCGGGTTCTGAATCGCGTGGAGGAACATCCTGGTGTCAGCACCCGAAGGATAGCAGTAGCAGAGGATGTAAGATACACAACTGTGTGGAGAATTTTACGGAAACAACAGCTTTACCCATACCACATTCAGAGAGTTCAAGGCTTTACTGAAGCCGATTTCCCACCACGAGAGGTTTTTTTACTTGGTACCTTCGACAGTGTGCTCACGATCCTCTTTTTCAGGCAGGCAGGCAGGCAGGCAGTCAGGCAGTCTATGATGAGGGGTGTTCAGGCGTGTATTCAAGCGCAAGGCGGTCATTTTGAGCACTTCCTTTAAAGATAAGGCGGATATTTGCTGAAACAAATAACGGGCTGTAACTCGGAAACAAAGCAATTTCGGGCATATTTTATATAAATTTTTTCGTTGTTTTCAAGTCCTGAATCCATCCTGAAAGTGCGTCCCACATGTTATGAAACACCCTGTTTATAATATGAAATCGTAGAGAACGGAGTGTTCGTCGGTAACCGACATTTTAGGATAAAAGCGATGATCAATGTCAACATTATAAAGATTCAATATCCAGACGTTTCGGAAGTTAAATTTCCATCATCAGTGGCTAAAAACAGTAAAATAAAAGTAAAATAAAAACTGGGAAAGACTGATGGAACAGCTACATGATGCTTATATATATATATTCAGGATAAAAACGAAGACGTAGAGCAAAAAAGTCGTTATATTTGGCTGCAGCCGACGTTTCGGGCAACTCTCCCCATCTTCAAGGCCTAATTAATAGAGAGCTAAAATTAATAAATGGCACAAAAGATATAAATGACGAGAGTTAAAACGTAAACTAACGTATGTACAAAATTAAAATAATTAAAAAATAGAAAATACAAAATAGGAACAGGCTAGAACAAGATCAAATCAAAAGTAAAATATATAAATGACAAAAAAAAATATAGGAACGATAGATGTAAAACCTAAAACTAAAATCATTCAAGAATAAGACTGTTAAAAAAACCTTCACAAGTAAAAAGTTAAACGGAAAACTACAAGAATAAACCGACACACCTGTGTTCAAAGAACAGCCACAAGAAACTGAAGCAAAAAGGAGACAGGGTCGCGGAGAAAATTTAGAAGGTAGTTGTGATCTAGTTAATGTAAAGGGGGTAACAGCCAGAATCAGTGTGTAGACTAGGGTTCAAAAACTGAGTACATAAAGATTCATAAATACGAAGCGAGGACGAGCATTTTAATGATTTAAGAATTTTAAAATTTTCAATAGAAACGTCAGCCTTACAGTTGATGGGAATGACTTCTGATAGCAGACTGTTCTTTTCTCAACAAAACCTACCCCGTCCTATGACTAATACCCATATGGGAGCAAAATCTCGCCCGCAAAGAACGAACTGTACTGCCAACGTAGTTTCCCTGGGAACACCCAGGGCAGGTAAAGAAATAAACCAGAACAGTTCAGTGCAGGGGGGATTTCGTCCTTACATCGGAAAAAACAATCAAGGGTATTACTATTTAAAAAGGCAATCTTAAAATCAGTGTGAAAATAAAATTTCCTCACAATACTTAACAATTGCTTCTTCACCAAAGCGTTAAAATGGTAGACATCAGGTAAAACAAGATAATTTACAATTCTTAGGAACATCACACGGTGGAACACTTTTAGGGGAATATACATTATGAAGAAACTTACCATTAACGCCTCCTACAAGATTCCGTGGAAAACTATTTTTTAAAGAAATAATCAGTAAGGAATTCAAACTCATTATGTAGCAGAGTAAAGTTCGAGTAAATATTATAAGCTCTATGAACAAGTGTGCGAGCAGAACTTAGTTTGTAATTAAGGTCGCAAAAACTATAGAAATTAAAACCCAAATCCATAAACGTAGGCTTCCGATAGATAGAAGTTAAAACTGTCGAGCCAGATTTGGGAACTAAAACATCAAGGAGAGGAATAGAACTGTTAACTTCTTGTTGAGATAATATACCAAGGATAGACAGTTTTAACTTTTATGTATCGGAAGCCTACGTTTACGGGTTTGGGTTTTAATTTCTATAGTTTTTGCGACCTTAATTACAAACGTCGGCGGCAGCCAAATATAACGACTTTTTTGCTCTACGTCTTCGTTTTATCCTGAATGTAAAACTACGTCTCCTAAGGAGGGATCCTATTTCAATACATTGCATGCATAACCCAATATTTTTACAATACTGTACACTTTTTAACAAACTTTGAATTTAGTATTCTATTAAAAAGAGCCTTGCCTTTGCTTTATTTAAAAAAATAATACAATTTAAGTATTTTAACACACACACACACACACACACTATTTTATGCTTAACAAAAATCTCATCATAAACAAAAGTTGTACAGTAATTTGAGTGTTGTAAACATGGTCTGAAACATCTGTAAAAAGATAAAGTATTTTTACAATGTAATCAGTTTTCGTGAATCACAGTCTGTTGAAAGTTTTAGGGTGCTACTGTAGTATGCGGTCTACCGTTAAGTTTCTACTGTAGTATGCGGTCTACCGTTCAAAATATTTAAAAGGAATTGAAAGGAATTATAATTTAATTTACACAATTAAGGAATTATTAAAGAATTAAACATTAAGGAATTATAAAACATTAACACATTTAAAAACATTAAATGACAAAATTACAAAAACGAAAAAAACAGTATTAGCATCTGTATACAGTTCGAACATTATTTAAAAAAGCAATAAACAAATCGTCATCTTTTCTAAGTACTTTCCAACAGTAATAGTCAAGGTGCGATTGTAATAATTGAGGCGGAAACCCTCTTTTTCTTTTCATAATATCTATTTTGACATCCAACCACGATCGCTCAATTTCTTGTGTATGTGCCTCTGAGGTTGGATCCACATAGTTTTCTTGGTGGTTGACCGTAGCCTTTCAAGGTTACCATTTTGACTCTGGGTTTATTTTGTCATGCGCAGATTTAGGTTGGTTGGTCGGTATTTTGCTATGTAGACCACGCATAATTGCTAGACCGCATACTTAATGGTAGACCGCATACTTAACGGTAGACCGCATACTACAGTACGCCCTTGTGATTGGTTAGGTGAAGTCGTGATATTTTCGTTAGTTTTAACGAAAATATCACGACTTAACCTAACCAATCGTCAAGGGCGTACAATTAACCTAATAATAAAATAATAAGATAAGAAGCTATAATTAAAAGGTAGACCACCGAATCGTAGGTAGACCGCATACTACAGTAGCACCAGTTTTAGTCACTAAGAACGTGGAGTAAAAAATTAAACTACCTTTTCTGCCTATACCCACACTTGGGGTAGTTCAGGAATTTTAAATTTGCTAAAATTGAGCTGGGACTTCGATTATTACGAGTAGGGAAGGCTTCCAAGAATCGAAAATCCGATTTTCGGGATGGCTGGTCGGGTCACATAAAGTTTAAAAAACTGAAACTATGTCCCAGTAAAGCCCTAACGAATTAATCCAGTCTGGTTTGCGGGGACTAAAATGACTAAGACCAGATGATGGTAATTATATATTTGGCGAAACATTGTCTTTGATAGTTTAGTGTAGTAGTTCGCTACCAACAATGAACTCCAAAGAATATATGTGCAGTTTAACGTCAACAAACTATCCTTAACTATAAAAAAAAACTTTAGGTAGTTATCATTATATAGTAGTAGTAGTAGAAATAAATTGAACGAATTTAAGGCGATAATTTATTCCGGGAACTACGATATAGTTGCTATCACTGAAACGTGGTTAAATATCACAACTCGGGACTTGTTGGGGGAACTTGATATACCGGGTTTTAAACTCTTTACTAATGATAGGTTACATAGGTTTGGTGGCGGCGTTTTGTTGTACATTCGTAATTCCCTTAGGGCTGTCGAGGTTAAGATAGATTTTCCGGCAGCAATTAATGCGATATTTGTTGAAGTTAGGGCTCGTAGTGTTAGCTTTAATTTCGTTGTTGTTTATAGACCTCCCGTTCAACCCCTCGATACCGATACTAGATTTTACACACTTCTTAGTAACTTATTAATAATTGGGTTAGTATAGTTGTCGGAGATTTTAACTGCCCTAATATTAATTACGAGACTTTTACTGGTAATGATGAGGGTTTGAGACTGATTGAGTTCATGGAAGGTAATTTTTTACGACAGATGTTTACCGAACCAACACGCGTGACAATATTTTAGACGTGGTGATGACGAACGACGAAAATATAGTCGAAGGTCTGGAAGTAGGTGAGAGTTTGGGATGTAGTGATCACCAAATTATTAGGTTTAAGCTATTCGTAGGTAACAGTAAGGATAGTAACGTAATAGACGTCCCTGATTTTCGTAGGGCTAATTTTGATAGTTTTACGGATAGGATGAGAGTAGCGGACTGGGATAATTTATTTATGAGTAATGACGCAAATATTCATTGGGAGGCGTTTAAAGAAAGTTTTTTGAATATCGAAAGGAAGGTTATTCCGCGTAGGCCCAAGCGCGCTCGTAATCATGGTAGGCCCAAGTGGTGGACTGGGGGAATGGGTGAGTTCATAAACGAGCGTACAGAGCGTATAGACTTAATAAGCGCAATGGCACGGTAGCGAACTTTAATAGATATATCGAGCTTAGACGTCAGGTTAAAAGATGTTAGAAATGCTAAGGGTAATTTTGAGATACTTGTAGCTGCGGATAGTAAACATAATCCGAAAAACCTTTTTGACTACGTCAATAATCGTAAGCCAATAAAAGATAGCATCGGCCCTCTAGTGGACGTTAACGGCGCTTTGGCTTCCGACGTTCAGGCGATGGCGGGTATTTTTAACAACTTTTTTGCGACAGTTTTTACCGTAGAAGACGTAAATAATGTCCCCGACGTGGACGAGATCGTTCCATTTACTAGCGAGACTATTTTGAATGAAATAACTGTTTACGAGGGTGAGATTGCGCATTATATCGATAAGCTAAAAGTTACTAAGGCTCCAGGCTCTGACGCGCTTTATACTAGACATTTCAAAGATTTGAAAGACGTAATCGTAGGCCCCTTAACAAAAATTTTTAATAAGTCACTGGAAGCGGGGATTATTCCTGAAGACTTCAAATTAGTTAACGTTACGCCCATTTTTAAAAAAGGCGACCACACAGTAGCTAGCAATTATAGGCCTATTAGCTTAACGTCAATTGTCGGTGAACTTTTGGAATCCGTAGTTAGGTATTGTGTCATCGATCACTTAGAAAGTCGCGATTTGATTAATAGTAGTCAGCATGGGTTTCGACGCCAGAGATCTTGTTTAACTAATTTGTTAGAGTTTTATAACAAAATAGTGCGCGAATACGATAGGCATAGAGCGGCTGACGTTATTTATTTAGACTTTAAAAAAGCGTTCGATACAGTTCCGCATAGATTAATTGCGAAGGTTAAAGCGCACGGTATAAGTGGTCAGGTAGCTAACTGGTTAGAGCAGGGGTTCCCAAATTGTGTTCCGCGGAACACTTCTCACGGTATACAAGTGTTCCGCGAACACCAATTTGGGAACCCCTGGGTTAGAGGAATGGCTTCGTGCCAGGAAACAGAGGGTCGTTGTTAATGGTAGGGAATTGGGGTGGTTGGATGTAGGTAGCAATGTCCCTCAGGGTTCAGTGTTAGGTCCATTGCTATTCGTAATCTACATTAACGACATAGATGTAGGCGTGACCAGTAACGTGTCAACATTCGCGGACGATACTAAAATAGGCAGTAAAGTTCTTAACGTGGACGATAGAAATAGGCTCCAAGACGATGTAAATAGGATTATGGAGTGGACGGATAAGTGGCAGATGCAATTTAACGTAGACAAGTGTAAAGTTTTGCATATAGGTTCTCGTAATAACAATTACACGTACACGATGGATGATAGACAGTGAGCGATCGTTGACGAGGAAGTAGATTTAGGCGCGCGCGTATCAAGGATTTAAAAGTTAGGAACCAGTGCCTAGTCTTTCGCAAAAGCTAATAGGATGTTAGGCTTCATAGCGCGTAATTTCGAATTTAAATCGAAGAATATTATATTGTCCCTTTACAAGTCCCTAGTCAGGCCTCACTTAGAATATGCCATTCAGTTTTGGTGCCCATATTTGCGTGAGGTTATTGATAGGTTGGAAAGGGTTCAGCGACGCGCCACGAAACTAATTCTGTCACGACGCAACAAGTCTTACGAAAATAGGATTAGAGAGTTAGACTTGCATTAACTCGAAACTAGGAGATTAAGAGGGGAGCTTATTGAAGTTTTTCAAAATCATTAATAAAATCGAAAACGTGAATTTTAACAAACTGTTCACTTTCGATAATAGCAATACTCGTAATAACGGATTTAAATTACGTGGCAGATGTTTCATTACTAACATCGCTAAAAACCTTTTTGCGTTTAAAGTAATTGATAAATGGAATAATCTTCCCGCGTCCGTCGTGAACTCCACCAGCGTTAATAGGCATTTTAAAAATATTAACGTCGTTTAAAATAAAACAATTGGCAACAGGAGCTCTGGGGGTGGTGGTCGAGGATGAGTCTGTTGACGATTAATGCCAGCTTGTGACATGCCAGCTTGTGACATGCCAGCGTGTGATATGCCAGCAATAAAATTATATTTAAAAAAAAATAGACTAACACGAACTTAGATGTAGCTCTTAGCATAAACTAACCCACTTTTTGTTATAATCTTCATACTTTTTTTTCTTCTCCTCTCTTTACTTGCATGTCTGTAGTTTGCATGGTATGACAGTGTTTGAGTTAAGACTGTGTTTGCATGGTTTGTAAGCGTTCTTATTTTACTTCTTTTTATCTTTCACCCGTTTCCTATTCTCTTCGACTATTTTTCCGACTTGTCGGCAGTGGCCGGCGGATGATGATGATGGTGAGTCTTTCTCTCTCTTTTTCTGAATGAATATTAACCCACGAATGATAGGTTTTGCTGTTTACTTAACCCTTTATTCTCTTCTCTATTCTCTTCTTTTAACCCCCTACTCTCTTCTTTCTCTCGGGCTAACCTTAGAGTGGATCTTAGGGTCTTTGTTAGCCTTAGCTTCTGTAGATCTGTAGATCTGTAGATCACAAAATAGAGAAAAAGTTGCCCCCACCCCCTTAAACCTAAACAAATTCAATTCCTTTAAAACGAGTTCAATCAACGCAAACCTTTCATTCAAAGACCACACAGAGGATCTATGCAACAAATTAGCCAAAGTTTCATACATAGTTACAAAAGTAAAGGCATCACTCCCTCCAAAAAAACTCCTTAGATCCATATATACTTCACTATGGTATACCCACACTTACAGTATTGCATTATATCGCTTACGGAAGTGCACGGCAGTATTTTATGCAGCCACTGTTGATAATGCAAAAAAGAATAATTAAGAAAATTTCAAAATCGAACAAACATAATAAAAGTACAGATAAAGTATTCCACAATTTAAAAATGCTCCAGCGAGTAGAAGTCAACCTATAAACTTTTGTCTTACATGATTTCTGGTGCAGTGTTGTTAGCAACTATATATATATATATATATATATAGTTGTTAACAAACTGCACCAGCGAGTAGACAAAATATTAGCTTCCCTCCACCATCGCTTTAATACGAGAGATCGAACACCTTAATCAGAAAACCGAAGTACACTCTTGATTGCGCAAAAGGTCTTTAAAATACTTAACAGGACGTAACCTCTGGAACATCCTCGATCGAGAGACAAAAGAATCTAATACGCTAAAAAGTTAGCAGAGAAAAGTAGAAGACAAAATTCGTCAAAGCATCCAAACCATAATATTCTTTTTCCTATTTCTATTCCAATCTTATCCTCCACCCCACCCCTCCACCCCCAGTTCACCTCCCCCTACACACCAATTACATTAATAATAAATAATTTGTATTCCTGTATAGCAAAACAAGAAATAATAAAATTAATAAATGGCATTATAAAAATGAAACCATGTCAGGTCAAGTTATCCAAAATTCATTGTCAATGTATTTATTAGAAAGGCATTTATATATATAATCCCCATTTATGTCTTAAAACTTACTGTAGATAATCTTTGTGCCTCTCTGTCTGTGTCTTTAAAACTACTGTAATTAACCTCAATTCTCTACTTTATCTAATAACACCATTTTGCCAGTTAAGCATAAAATTTGTTTGCAAATGGCAGTCCTGCGTTATGTATACATAATAAAGCATCGTGACTCGATCGATTAGGACGCTGCCCGGCAGTCATGAGACTCCGCCGAGTCGTAGGTTCGAATTCCAGTGCTGCCTAGAGCTGGGCGGTTCCTTTCTTTATCTCACGTCACGACGAAGCGTGACGTAAGATACAGATACCCCTTTTTAACTGACTCTAGCTAAGGTGGCTCAGTTTCGGGCCCTAATCCTCACTTCCTTGGGATATATGGGACATGGGTGTTACTTTTAATATATATATATATATATATATATATATATATATATATATCAGGTTGTAACATAAATTCTGCTCGATTAGAAAACGGACGATAGATAATAGAATAACCTCATATAATGTGAAATAGTCTTAGAAATGTTGCAAAATACACGCGGCGACAAGTTCGCACAGGTTTTATCACGATACAGAATGATACAGAATGACTTAGGCTAGTGTAGGATTAGGCTAATGAATATTTTCTCTGGTGTTTTTCATACAGTTACAACGCCACCCCTACGATATTAAAGTAATTGAAAAAACATGGAGCCCACAAAAGACCATATATATTCGACATGTGATGCTGTATGAGTTCCATAAAGGATCTAACGCTAGTGAATCCGCAAAAACATTCAAGAGTTTATGAAAATGATGATGTGAGCGAATGGATGTGTAGGAGATGGTTTGAGAAGTTCAGAAATGAGACTTCAGTCTGAAAAATTATCAACGAACAGGACGACCAAATGAGTAAGATGAAGAGTTGCTGAAAGCAACAGTGGAGGAAAACCCAACGGTAACTGTAAGAGAACTTGGCCTGCAATTCGGCGTTAGCCATATGACCATTCATCGTCATTTGAAGCTGTTAGGAAAAGTAGTGAAGGTTGGAAAATGGGTTCCGCATGATTTGTCACAAGCGAATCTTCAACATCGAATCGATATTTCCACATCACTGCATTCTCAGCAACTGCAGGCACCGTTTTTTAATCGAATCGTCACTGACTCACTGGGGATGAAAAATATTAACAATATTAACCGTTGACATCAGTAGCTTAGCCGTGAAACAAAGCCTGAACCTCAGCCAAGAATGGACCCCATCCAAAGAAAATTTGCTAGGCGTTTGGTGGGATATGCGAGGAATTATTCATTTTGAGCTTCTGCCAGATAACCAAATAATCACAGCTGAAGTCTACTGCCAACAACTCCAACGATTGAAGATGACATTACAAGAAAAACGTCCTGCATTAATTAATCGCAGAGGTATTCTATTCCACCAGGATAACGCCCGCCCTCACACTGCTCGAATCACCACTGCCCAATTGGAGGCATTTGGTTGGGAAAAAATGCCTCAGCCACCTTATTCTCCAGACATCGCACCTTCAGACTACCATTTATTCAGAAGTCTGCAACACCACCTAGATGTGCAACAGATGCAATCCAAGGAAGCTATCGAAAACGAAGTGATCACTTTTTTTAACTCGTAACGAAGGGATTTTTTCGAACGTGGCATAAAAAAACTTTTCTACAGGTGGGAGGAGGTTATAGAAAAAGAAGGGAATTATATTGATGATTAATTCGTCATTTAATTTTTGTTGTGAATAAACTAAAAATTCGAGCAGAATATATGTTACAACCTTATATATATATATATATATATATATATATATATCAGGGTGTTTCAGGAGGAAAGGTCAACACTTCGGGAGGTGATGGTATCGGTCATTGTGAGAAAAAAATTCATATGAACATGTGTCTAATTCTGAATGGTTACGGAGATAGAGCTGTTTGAATCTACAAATACAAAAGCATTGTTAATGGTAATCAAGAAAGAGAAACCAATTACTGTTTCCAACATTTAATGTTTAAACATTGGCATTTTGAATGGTATCAGATACAGAAATGAAAAATTTGCTACAGTTTACAATACGTTTTCGAAAATCCCACCGTCAACCTCAATGCACTTTGCAACTCGTGTGCGAAGATCGCGTGTTGTTCGTCTGAGTTGATCTTGACGTTCCTTTATGCGGGCAGCAGCATCCAAAATGCGCGCGAGCAATTCGTCTCGTATATCCACCTTTCTTTTGTGAACTTGACTTTTCATCCACCCCCACAAACAATAATCTAACGGAGAGAGGTCTGGAGACTTGTGGCCATTGGATGGGACCACCGTGGCCGATCCATCGACCAGGGAAAGTTTGATTTAGGTATTGCATCACCAGACGGGTAGAATGTGGAGGAGCTCCGTCATGCTGAAAGTACATTCCAGCGCGTGTAGCCAAAGGAACATCCTCCAATAGTCCTGGCAATTCATTTTGCAGAAATTCTTGGTAACTTTGTCCTGTAAGACGATTCTCTAAAGCAGTGGTTCCCAAACCCATGGTTGCGACCCAAGTGAGGGTCGGGAAGGTGTTCCTGAGGGTCGCGGGACGGAAATTCTCAACGACTGATTCAATCAAACTATATGAATATAAACACAACGTATCAAAATGATTGGTCATTAACACTACATGTACCAGCGTTTAGGGTCGCCAGACCAGGACAATATTGTATTCAGGGTCGCCACCATAAAAGTTTGGGAACCACTGCTCTAAAGTAACAGGGCCAATCAGCTGATCATCGATGATACCGCACCACACATTGGCAGAGAAGCGATGTTGAAAATTTGTTTCCAAAGTGGCATTTGGATTTTCGTCTGACCACCGATGAGAGTTACGAGTGTTGTTGATACTGTCACGGGTGAAAGTAGCTTCATCGGTGAACAGTATTAATCGAAGCAATCGGCGATTAGCATTTACCCAGTGACAAAATTCCAGTCGCATGGCAGCGTCTCCTGGTTGAAGGTGTTGGACACGCTGTACACGATATGGATGCAAGCCTTCCTCACGTAATGTTCGCCATACTCTTGTGTGTGGTACACCGAGACGTGTAGAAATTCTTCGTGAGCTAGTAGTAGGACTACGCTCTACCAACTGAAGAATGTTTTCCACTTCATCCACATCTTGTAGACCTTCACGTTCAGATGAAACATGAGCGCTGGGAAGTGTACCAATCTCACGCAATGTGTTGAAAACCCTGGTAAATACTCTTCGATCCGGAATTCTGCGGTTCGGAAACCGTCGACGGTATTCTACAACAGCAGCTGTTGCACTTCCATCGCAAAAACCGTAGACATACACCATATCTGCATATGCGGCATGTGTGAAGGTGTGTGGCATTCTTAACACTGCTTCAAACACCAAACAATGTCACTCACAACAGTCAGCTGTCGATTGGCTTATGTTACATGCTTACATTACAGCTTACATGGTTCAAGGTTATAGGGGAGGGAAGGGGGAGGGAAGGGGGAGGAAGAGCTGCGCGCGCATCAGATTCAAACAGCTCTCTCTCCGTAACCATTCAGAATTAGACACATATTTATATTAACTTTTTTCTCACAATGACCGATACTATCACCTCCCGAAGTATTGACCTTTCCTCCTGAAACACCCTGTATATATATATATATATATATATATGTGTGTGTGTGTGTGTGTGTGTGTGTATATATATATATATGTGTGTATGTGTATATATATATATATATACAGGCCCGGATTTAGCTATAGGTGAACTAGGCGATCGCCTAGGGCCTCGCGCCAAAGGGGGCCTCGCTCAAGCCGTTTTGCGCGTTCTGTTCAAGTGATATTAATGATTTTGAACTCTATGAAGAACTTAAAGTACTTTGCAGGTTTATATCTGAGAAAACAGATCTCGGAAATGCCCTTGTTTATATAGTACAAAAACAACTAAGTGAGATTTATCCTAATGTTTATGTTGCACCAGTGCCGTAGCGTGGGTTTTGGCCGCCCTGTGCGGTAGCCAAATTGGCCGCCCCCTTCCTTAAACGTAACATACCTTCCACTACAGCAAACACACGTATATAAAGGATTTACATTTTATTGATTGAGGAACAATGTAATAATGATGAAAATTGAAACCGTGATGATAGACAATAAAAAAACAAATTTAATAATTCAATTTAAAACATAGAAAACAATATGGTATTTCGTACCATACCGTACCGTAATGCCAGCCTTGGCCAAAATTGCCGCCCGTGGCCGCCCTGTGCGGTCCGCACACCCCGCACACCCCACGCTACGCCACTGTGTTGCACTTCGAATAGTAGTAACCATCCCAGTTACTGTTGCTTCGGCTGAAAGAAGTTTCTCGCGTCTCAAACTTATTAAAACATATTTGCGTTCCACTATGTCTCAAGCGAGATTGCAATCATTAGCTATGTTATCAAAAGAAAACGATATAACAAATTCATTAGATTATTCTCAATTAACTGAAGAGTTTAGCTCAAAGAAAAGTAGAAAAGCATTGTTGTAATATTCAAGGAGCATCTGAACCAAATATTAAAGCATTAATATTTAGCCTGATAAGTCGATCGCTCACTATTATAAAAAATGAAATGTCAACATCTCTTATAACATCACATATGAAAAACGTTTGTATACTATGGAAAGTCATTACCTATAATATTATATAAATCTTAGAAATCATTGTATATTTTCGATACAAATCTTGATTCATATTATAATTTATACTTATTTGTATGGTTTATTTATATTTCTTATACAATTTCCATGCGTGATTATTTTGGTTTGGTTTAATTTTTAAGTGCTGGCATAGTTATGTCTATGCGGGATTCTAATATTGCTGGTATAGTACCGATAATTAAGTCCATATTTTCATATATATAGGCCTAGGACCTCGCAATTTCTAGATCTGCCTAGGGCCTCGCAACTTCTAGATCCGGCCCTGTATATATATATGTATATATAAAGAGAAATAAATTGTATTGTACTGTACTGTATGTACTGTCGTCTATTTATTTAAATCAGTCGCAACAAAAAACTTTTTTTTTTAAATGAAACTTTTTAAAAGTTTTCTGGAATGTTTGCAAAATTTTAAAACACGTTCAGGAAATTGAATTGAACTGACATTGACATTGAAAAACGATCAGTTGATCAGTTTGGTCAGTGTTTTTAGGCACTTGATCAGTTGTCAGTCGCAGTCATTTATTTTTGAAATTGTTTTTCGATATTTTCCATGAACTGATTTTGGAAATTTACAAAAAGTTTCATCATTAATTTCTTCTTGAAGAGTTGGATAGATAGATTCCTCGTTGTATCGCATTTGTAGCAATTTTCCTGATGGGTAATTTCACCTGCACTGCGTATACAGGTTAAATTAGGTTAAGGTAAAACAAGCGCCCAACTCAAATTCGTTCCCTTCACAGTAACACGCCCATCAAGGAAAAAAAAGTGATACCAAACGACGGAGAATCTTGCGGAGTTTCATAAAATTTGAAGCTGAAATGTTTGAAGCGTATCTGCTTCGAGAAGTATAGAAATTTTACAACTCTTTCCTCTTAATTAGTGATGCACCGATTAATCGGCATCGGCATAATCGGCAGATATTTTGCTTATCGGCATCGGCAAAATTTTGCCGATTATTTGTCGATTAATATTAAATATTCCAAATTTTATAAATAGATTTTCAATGATTATTTTAAGTTATAATGTCTTACGTTACTGACTTATTGCATTTTAAATTCAAATTTAAATCATGAAATGAGCATTTTAATTATAGTCACCCTGAAAAACTAAGAAAACGATAAACAGAAAATGGGACAACCACACTTAGTAAAACTGAGTAGTGAGTATCAGTGAGTAAACATGATCTTAAATCTGACATAGGATTTTTTGTAATGAAAATATTCTGGAATATTTTTTAAGTATCGTAATAAATATTGTAGTAAAATTTGTATTTAAAAAATACTAAAAAATTGGTGTATATATATGTGCTTTCTGAATTAATAAACACTCGTTTACTCTTGGACTTTGATAATTTTTGTTTCTTCTTTCTATGCATTCGAGGGGCAATAAATGAAAATCAAAAAATAAAGTTCACCATGTGGGTGTCCACTGTCCACTCCATGACTACCAGCCTTTTTAGTTTTTACTAAGCTAGGTGGGCACTAGGAAAATACATTATAGGGCCTGTTTAAAACTATAGCTGTATTTAAAAAAAAATAAAACATTTTCGTCAGAAAAGTAAATTAAAAATAAAATTTAAATCCATAAGTTACTCAGTAAGGCAAAAAGTGAAAAAAAATATTCTTATGCTATTATTAATATAGAACAAATCTTTTCCCTAAATTTCATTTATTAGATAATCGGCATTGGCATCGGCAAAATTTTAAGGAATCGGCATCGGCATAAATTTGGCATCGCTGCATCACTACTCTTAATGCTGAAAACTGTGAAGATAATTGTTTATGAAGGTGGTGAAACTACAATCATTATTTTTATCCCTTGAAATTAGTACAAAAAAAACATTCAAAATTTGCAGTGTTTTTCTTTGCACGACATTTTCTGATCTTTCGTTTCGTTCAAATACAATTAATAGGTCTAAAAAAAGATTCCTGGCGCTGAGAGATACGATATTTTTAACTCATTTTATGTATTCGATAACTTCTTTAGGTTGTTTTTAGCTCAATGAAAGGATCATAAGAGTTGGATAAATATATTTTTAACATTTCAAGTTTCGTAATAAAGTGAGAGTTTGGACTGTTAGAGGTATGGATCGCCTGCTTCCCTGAGTTTTTTTTTTTTTCCCTCCTCTTTGAGGAAGGGGATGTTGGGGAACACAGAAATTATTAGTTTTTACCCTTTTCCAATTTAGATGTTTTATCTTGTGTGTGTGTGTATATATATATATATATATATATATATATATATATATATACCTGAATGATCAGATTCCTCCTACATTTTCGTCAGTGAGTGTTATATTAGCTCCTACAGGTGATATCTTTTACCTTTTCAAATTTTAAATCACGCTTGCATTACGGTAGGAGGAAGTTCCATTAAAAAGCTAAGAGAATGTATTTTTTTTTATCGTACCGTCAGGATTTTAATTAAGAACGAAATCAAATTATACTACTACTACCACGTGCTACCTCAGGTTTTTACACACCCATTTTTTTTGTTTTATGTTAGGTTAACCTAATCTAACCTAAATTGAAACCCCAGAAACATCATCTACAACAGAGTTGGAGTTATCGTCCGAGTAGGCGGAAAGTGATACAAAAAATAGCACCGAATAAGAGCGAACGTAACTTTTAGCGATATGGATGTTCATTTTGAACAATGATCAATGGGAAGAAAGGATTCTCAAGGATGAACACGTATTTTTAGCAGAATTAACATGTCCGGCGATAAATAGTAACCGAGTCCAATTCTGGCTTCCAAAATCTCTGCTCATACCATCACAATGAAACCATTTTTTTAATTAATCATTTTTCATACCATTGTGCGATGGTATACGGGTATTTGTATACATCAGGAATATTGACGTCCCGGCCTTGCATAGTCACGGGCAGCCCTTGGAAAGGCGTAGTACCAGACAGCCTCCCGTGCCAGGGATACGATGAAAATGACAGCAGTGGGTCGATGGATGACATCCGAAGGCGGTTGGCGACAGACTGTTTCTCCGGTTCCCAAAGTCCTGGACGCTGAGCGAACATAAGATAGGCCCCTATGTGTTACGGTCAGGGTCAAACACGTCAGTTAGCGAAGTACCGCGAAAACATTCACCAACTCGTCTAGCCAACGTGGTGATTGCAATTGGCTTTAAACCAGTGGTGTAGTGCTAAATAAAGAAGTGAGGGAACGCATTTTGAAAGTGTTACTCAGATGCGGGGGGGGACAATGGCGAGCGCGGCGAGCCCATACAGCTGGGGGTCCGGGGGCACTGTAAGCCCCCCGGGAAATCTTTTGAAATCTGACCAATTTCAGGGATATTTTGAGGTCATATGCACTGGATATTAGGATATATTCCAAGGTTGAAGATGCAGTATTTCCAGTGTCATTAGATATACGACATCCAGTACGATCAATAAAAATAGCTAACAACTGGAATGATTAACTAAAAAAAGTTAACAACTGGTACGCCGTGGTGACTGTTTCACCAGATCTTTATAGGCTAGCATTGCCTCAGTCGAAGCTAAAAGAAATGAAACAGTTAATGATTCTTTCTCATATTTCTTCTAGGGGTGGGAATTAAAATTTCATGACGTTAGAGATTTGTAAGTTCGGATTTATTTGAAATAGTGAGGGAACGCCGTTCCGTCTACCAAAAAAAGTAAGGGAACGCCTTTTTCACGCGTTCCCACAGCACTACACCACTGCTTTAAACCTCTTATGGAAGACAATGTGGAGACACATGGGAGAGAGGCCTTCGCCCATTAGTGGGTTACAACGGTCGTATTCGACTGATTGATTGATTAATACATAATTATTTACTTCGAGGGTTTGAATAACAGTTCAAAATCGACCTGCTCGACCCCTCTGCAGCGTCCCGCCTCATTTGCGGAATGAGGGAATTGCTTCCGATCTCCTGATGCCCTCGTAGCCAGCCACACATGTCTTGTCAGGGACTTTGCACAGGAACCTGTCCAGCTGTTTTTTAAAATTATGCAATTTACAATTTCTGTGTTGAATGAATGATGCATTTCAGTCCCGAAAATTTGATATGAAAAACTGACCATTTTATCGAATATTCATTAGTTCTGCATTTTATGTCCAATTCATATTTACACAAAAACCTTTTATAGCCGAAAAATTTTATTACCCATCCAAAAACAATATATATATATATATAAAAATTATTTCACGAAAGTAACACGTGAAAAATATTTATGATGAATAAAACCACACACATATAATATATATTATATATATATATATTATATATGTTATATAAATGTGTATATACAGTATATACAATTTGCTAATAGGTGCGATGCGGCGATCGCAACCCCTGAGCAAAATTACAAATGGTTTGACTGAGAGTATATTATAGAATGTTTACATGTAAAACACGTTCATAATGACTTTCCTGTGGTTAAAATTACTTATCCCATTACAAGTCGTTGTTTATTGAATTTTAACAGAATTTACATCCATCAGAACGTAACTTCAATATTTTGCGCGTCTGGCACCGTAGCAGAAAGTAATAATGAAAAATACAGCTCTTCTTGGCGTGATGTGCACGTTTTTGTTGTCGTACAGCTGAATCTCTCATTCCCATCAAATGTACACAAATTACAATGCAATATACGGCAGAACAGTGCCAAATAAATAATAATTCCACTGAGCTATTCGAAGATTTTAAAAATTTGCCTGTGATTAGGAATTTGTGTTACATATAGACGTGATTATTATGAATTGTATTAAAAAATAAATAACTTTCTAATTTTGTAACCCTCAAAATAAATACTGTTGCAAGCCTTCTGAAAGAAAAATTTACATATAAATCTTTTGAAGACAAGTTGAAAATAAAGCAACTGGATAAACCAACTCTCAATATAAATTTAACTCGGATGACCATTAAAAATAACAAGCCTTATAATCAAAAACTTAACAATGACTTATAAAAAAACACAAGTGGTTGTGTTGGCGAGGGGGGGGGGGGGGGGGGGTCAGAAAAAACAGTATTATTCTGTTTAACTGCTTACTGTCTGGCGTTGATATTTCTCGGACTAAAAATGGAGTCACTGATTTAAGTTATCTATCTGCCAAAATAAATAAACATGAAACATCAGCTGGTCACATAAACAGTGAGGTCAATTTAGCCTTTTTAAGTGCAGTGAATATAAAAATAAATCTCGATTCGGCTTATAAGATATCATTTGAACAGCATAATGAACAAGTTAGGAAAAACAGATATATCTTAGACAAAATTATTAAAGGTATTAAATAAATTTGGTGATAACTTTGAACTTCCTCAAAGAGGTCACGAAGAAAATGATTTTTCCAACAATCTGAGTGTTTTCAGAGGATCAATGGAATATTCTGTTGATTTGGATGCAATTCCCAGAATCGCGTCGCGGTCGTTGCAGTGCGCGGGCCTCCCATTCTGTTAATGTGAAATCACACGCGACTCGAGTTGCCACGACTCAAGTCGTCAGTCGTCAATCGCGAGACGATCCTGCGTGCGGCCGGCCTTATAAAAGATCATTTGCAAAAGGTTACTGCGTTTAAAGGAACCTCAATGATAATGCAGAACGAGCTGCTTTCTTGTTCAGTGCAAGTAAGCTAGAATCAAATATTAAAAAGACATTGCTGCAGACAATTTTGTATGCGTAATTGCAGCGGAAACTGATACAGCTAATACGTTTCAATTAACTATTGTTTTTCGCTACGAGCTTGATGAAAATGTGGAGGAGAGATTTTGGGGACTTTTTAATCCAGCTGATCATGACGCAGCGTCCATTGCAAGTGTTCTTTTGAACAATTAAACTCCATATTACTTCCCATTGTTCTGAACAATGAATTGCCCAAAGTTATGAGCAGACATACAGCCGGTGTAAATGTTCTTATAAAAAAAAAAAGGTTCTCAAACGCACATTAAGTTTACTGCTACGCCCACCAAATTAATTTAATAATGACTCGATCAGTTTCTAGAATTTCTCAAGTGGGCGAGGTTTTTAGAAATTTATCGACAATTCCAACATTTTTTCTAATTCTTCTCGGAGATGCTCGGTGTTGGATAAAGTAATTGAAAAAAGATAGATTTTTAACATTCGAACAGTGAACAAAGTTTTTGAGTACTGAGAAGCAAGCGCTTTTTGACAGCCTAAGCAAAATCCGAAAACAAACTCGACAGCCCGCAAGCAAGAGATCAAGCAAGAAACTTGCGGAGGACTGCTAACAGATCCGGGAGAGAAACCCCGCAACCAACACCTGAAATCGCACCACCATGCTAAGCTATCACAAGTCGTCACTGATTATATACAGTACACACACACACACACACACATTATATATATATATATATATATATATATATATATATATATATATATATATATATATATATATAACCCCGCAAGGGGGTTCTAAGCTCGTGCTCTTGAGTGCTCTTTTGCTCGTTTGTACGTGCTTGTTCCTGGAGGTTTCACGTGCGCCCTCCCGGCCCTAGCACCCAAGGATGATGGGGCTCGGCCCTGCAGTCCTTGTCATCCTTGTCTTTTTCCACTTCGACTGTCCCCTCCACCCTTTCTTTTTCCTCTGTCTTTCCTCTCACTTTTTCTTTGTTTTTCCGCTGAGATGCCCTTTAAATAGAGGCGAATCGGTTCTTCCTGAACTAAAAAAAAAAAAAAAAATATATATATAATATATATATTATATATATATATATATATATATACCGGGTGTCCGAGAATTATCTGTACAATTTTTGGCTGTTATTAAAAGTCAACCATGAAGTGTAGAAATTCCACTGTTGTCCCATTTTACAGAGAATCTCATTAAGTTTTTTCTGATACCACGTTTTGACAAGTTCTTTAAAATGTACGCGGGTGACAGACATTGATGATTTAAAGCAAGAATCACATCTGCTATTGAGCGAATTGATGTGGATATGCTGCAGCGTACATGGCAACATTTGGAGTATCGATTGGATGTTTTGCGATCACTAATGGTGCACATATCGAATGTTTGTAACAACGTTACTTTAATAAAAGAAACTTTTGAAATACAGATTCTAAATAATCTTGTTTAAGAATTTTTACGTGTGTTATCAAGAATTTTATTAAAAGATGAAATTGTACAGATAATGTTCGGACACCACTGGAATTTCTAAAAAACTTGTCAAAACTTGTCAAAACTTGGTATCCGACAAACTTAATGAGATTCTCTGTAAAATGTACAACACTGGAATTTCTACACTTCATGGTTGACTTTTAATAACAGCCAAACATTGTACATAATTCTCAGACACCCTGTATAATATATATTATATATATAATTATGCGGTTGCTTCTATATATATATATAATATAATATATATATATATATATATATATTATGGAGAAAGAGAGAGAGAGAGAGAATTATAAATTCTATATTAATTGATTTCCTTTGTAATTAATAAAGCCCTAATGACGGTCATTAAAGGAATATTAATTCATCACTCGTGAATGTTAGTCCAGATTTGAATTTAATCGCTTTCCAAAGCATACTTGTCTGCTTTGCGAACGTCTTAACAAAATGACAGAGCCAGAGTGGTTTGTACAGATAGTTTAGAGAGAGAGAGAGAGAGAGAGAGAGAGAGAGAGAGAGAGAGAGTGTGTGTGTGTGTGTGGTGTGTGTGTGTGTGTGTGTGTGTGTGTGTGTGTGTGTGTTACAGAGTTACAGGCTAACAAAGACCCTAAGATTCCCTCTAGGATATTTATTATATAACTGTAATCTTTGCTTTTACCCTGAAAGGCCTTATAGGGGAAGCAGAGCTGGGCAATAAATACATTGAATGTATTTAAATACTAAATACATGGAGAATGTATTTAAATACTAAATACTAAATACATTTTTACGAATGTATTTAGATACTAAATACAAATACATCAATTGTATTTAAATACATTTGTAAATACATTTTAAATACATACAAATTTTAACATATGCATTCACTAATTCATGAGTAACAACAATATAAAATGCTTGATAAAGGATAAAGAAATAGTACAATCTAATTTCCGATTTATATTTCCCTTTTTCAGAACAAAACAAAAACAAAAGAACTTAGAACTTACGATGTTCAACCAGTGACATATTATACTCATTATATCACTGCAAATGATAACAATTAATGAGTAGATGAGACATAAACGTAAACATAAGACGTAAACATAAACATAAGGCACCTTACGAATTCTCTTTTATTTCACGGTTGCTGCGGATCAAAACCAATCTTTCAAAAGTTTTGTCTGAAAGAGTGTTTCTTTTGGGTGGCACACAACTGATTGAACTGACACGTTGAAACATGAACCATGCTGTACTACACTGTCGACGCGTCGTACTGTGCTAGTACAGAACGTGTATTAAACCAGTAAAAGTATTTACATTTTTATATTTTGAGTATTTAAATACATTGTATTTAAATACTCATTAAAGTATTTAAATACTATATTTAAATACATGAAAAACAATGTATTTATAAATACAGTTCTAAATACACAAATGTATTTAAATACGTATTTAAATACAAATGTATTTAAATACTGCCCAGCTCTGAGGGGAAGCTGAGCATGCTGGGCAGTAAGTTCCAGAAATTTTTTACACAAGTAGTTACATACCTTTTTTACAAGTTTTTATTTTTCCACATAATCTCCATCCTTTTCTACGGCTTTCCTCCACCTCGAAACAAGGGCCTTTATTCCTTGCTGGTAAAAGTCCGCTGGGCTCCGCTGAAGCTACCTCTTAACCTCCTCAAAAACCTCATCGTCACTCTGAAACTTTCTTCCACGAATAGCATCCTTCATTGGCCCAAACAAATGGAAGTGTGAAAGTGCCAGATCCGGGCTGTATGGAGGGTGGGGTAACACAGTCAAGCGCATTTTTGTGATGGCTTCTCTTGTTTGCAAACTGTTGTGGTCTTGCGTTATCGTGCAAAAGAAGGACGTCTTCCAGTTTTCTCTCCGGTCGAACTAGCTTTATACGTCTCTGGAGTCTCTGTAGGGTAGCAATATATGCCTCTGAGTTGATTGTTCGCCCTTACTTCATAATGTCCACCAGAATCACCTCTTTCATGTCCCAGAAGATGGTGGCCATAACCTTTCCTGCAGAGGAAGCCATTTTGAACTTTTACTTGCGCGGGGAGTCTGCGTGATGCCACTCCATGGATTGGCGTTTTGTTTCAGGTTCAAAGCAGTGTACCCAAGTCTCATCCCCAGTCACAATTTGTGAAAGGAAGTCATCCCCTTCTGTCTCGTATCGAACCAACGACTCAGAAGCAATTTCTTTTCTTTGGGCTTTGTGATCTTCAGTCAGTTGGCGAGGAACAAACCGTGAACACACTTTTCAGTATCCCAGTTGCTGAATTATCGTATTCACACTTCCTTCACTAATTCCTAGCTCCAGTTATTGCTCCTTGTATGTGACGCGCCGATTTGATCGAATGATGCTGTTAGCACGTTGCACAGTGCGAGATGTCACAGCCGATGCTGGGCGACCGCTGCGTGGCTCATCATCGAGGCTGGCTCTCCCTCTCTCCGATGATCTCGCACGTTTAGACCAGCGTCCAACTGTGCTTCGATCAACAACAGCATCTCCGTAAACGCTTTTTAGATGTTTGTGAATATTTCCAACTGTTTCCGCCTCTGCGGTTAAGAACTCGATAACAGCTCTCTGTTTACGACGCACATCACTGTCAGACGCCAGTTTCGAAACTGCGTTAACCATCAGTTTTATACAAGGGCGTTTAAAAGGTTTTATACAAGGAGGGGAGGTTCAAACTGGAAAAATCCGGTTATGCGAAGTGCAGAAAGTTCAAACTTACGGCCCAAAAGACATTTCAGCCCCATGGCCTATTATTTAGCTAAGAAAAAAGGGTGGGCAAAATATATTGAGTGCCCCTAGTGTATATATATATATATAATATATATATATATATATATATATATAATATATATATATATATATATATATTGCACCTTTAATTTAGTGTTCATCGATTTTCCATTCATGTAGCAGCTAAAATTGAAATAAACATAAATCTTAATCCGGGTCATAAGTAATCATAATCTCTCCACTTGGTTGACGCCTTGAAATACCGAATGGGGAAATGAAGATCTATAGATGAGTCACAAATTACATTTTTATCGAATAAAATGGCGCGAAATTTATGGCAAAACGCTTTTTAAAAGATGTCAAAATAAACACAATTTAGTTTATACTTTATTTAAGACCTCTTTTTAACTATTTGTGTGTGTGTTCGTTCTTGTCTTACCTACTGAATCGCGACAATTTTGATGATACACAGCCCATCGCGACACGAACGTGCGTATTACGATATTAGCCGTGTCGCGGTGGTTTAGATTCATAAATGCTTTCTTTTATCATGAATAATTAAGGTTAGGTTAGGTTACGCTAGGTTAGGTAAGGTTTAGTTAAATTTACTAGGTTTTTAGATTGGTTGAATGTCGCGATACAGGGTTGAATATGTGAAAATGTGTGAGTGTCGCGATCTTGTATGGTAACCAAACGTGTGTGTGTTTTTTGGGGGTCGTCCAACCTTCTTCGCAACATCTAAGGCCATATGACAGAGGGAACCTACAGCTTTTATAAGTGGAATCCGAACCACGGGTCGTTACGTAATCTGGACTCGGAGGACGGTCTCCCATCCGACCACTATCCAGATCCAACGTCGCTTAACTTTGCTGATCTACTGGAAGCGGTGTTGCAACAATGGACACATTTGTGATTTAGGACAGGTTAGGTCAGATTACATTACAGGTCTAGTTAAGTTGAAGTTGTACGAGAGGATGGATTAGTATCTCGTTTAGAACATGGTTAAATTAAATAATCATTTTTCAGAAAAAGTGAGGAATGATGAAATTTTCTAATTTATCAATTTATTTTAATTAATCATTCTAATTAATCAATGATCAACTGATTAAAAATTATTACAAAATAAATACTTGTGAAAAGGGTACCGTAAGAAAGATCTTTATTGTTTGTTACATGGGATAAGACCGAAGGAAACCTATTTTTCTCATCTATTTAGTTCGCTTTAGTTCAAGAAATCAGTCATGAGCGGATTAGCCAGTTTATACATGCCAAAAAAGGTACCAAATTTAAATGTCACATTACAAAATTTATGGTAAAATGATGAAATTATGGGGGAAATTAATCATTTTTCATTATTTTCTAAATATATTTTTGGATTAATTAATGATTAAATATGAAATAATGATTAAGTGATTAGCCGATAAATCATAACCATGCTCCAGTCTCGTTAGTTACTCCGGATTGGCTGTCAAACTCAATGAATCGAGATTTTTGCCCAAGTATGAAAATCGCTTAAAATATATGCAAATATATAAATAAAATATATTTTCAATTAAAGCGAACACGCATATATATAGTACAGGGTGTGTATAAAGTAACGCGAGTGAAGAGACAAATCATCTTTGAACTGGTTTAATCTAGTTTCAACTTGTTCTTTAACTCTTAAAAACATTTTCAATACCTTTTATAAACCTTACTATGGAATATACAGTTGTTATAAAAAGTACATGTAATAAATATTACTGGTCCATGTTCACTTCCGTTAATATAATTCAAATCGGATTTCTCTCTTCATTCGCGTTACTTCATACACTCGGACGGAGTGAAATTTTGTTGTTGTTTTTTTCAAATTTTCAAAATGGCTGAGTGTGGGAAAAATGCGTATTGGGGAAAGAAAGCATCAGTGTGGTAAAAAATTATTCTTCTGTTATTATTAAATTTAAGATGTGCACACTAAGGTCAAAGTTTCAGCGGAATAGCGAAAATGCTCGAATATTACCATATTCAGAGGTCGAGCAGGTCGATCCTGAACCATCGTTCGAACTCACATAAAGTAAGTATATAAGTAGATGTGAAATTTCGGCCAAATTTCAGAGAACATGAGGGCAAGAATGGCGTGTATCGGTAAAATGACGATTGTGTGAAGGAATTAATACCCATAAGATTAATTAAATAATTTATATCTAATATGACTACACTTGTTTTAACATTTCCTAAAATTAGCATAAAATCCACAATTTTTACATATGAAATATAATTTATTAAGGAATATCAAATTTCTATTTTGACTAATAAAGTAGGTTTTATAACAGTATTTAGGGTACTTTTCCGTTATCTGGCCCCTAATAAAAAAATTGCTTTATCAGGCTCTAGAATTACATACAATGGCGAGCTACAGAGAATTAGTGCAACTACTTAATGGTGATGCAGCGTACGTGTATTTATATGAATACAATGTATATAATTTTAGGTAAAAGTTGCTTACGTTAAGTCGTGATATTTTCGTTAAAACTAACGAAAAATCACGACTTAACCTAACCAATCGTCAAGGGCGTACAGTTGACCTAACCGGGCATTCAATAATTTTCCCGTAGGTTTCGATTAATTTTAAGCAACTTTTACCTAATAATTATATCCTGTTAAATGTTATATTGCGGAGTATAACGGAAAAACCCCTAAAATTGTAAAAAAAAAAAAATTGTGGAATCTTCTTTACATTTGTTTAATGAAATTGTTTTAAAAGAAACTGTGGAAACTTGTAGAAACATTTAAATTTTGCATTGGGGCAGATAATGGAAAAGTATCGTATTTAGTAATCTCAGACTATCATCGCAACCAAAAAACTGTTGCCCGACATATTTGAACATGTTTGAACCTGTTAGTGGAAGCGCGTGTTCAACAGCTGTTAGTGTAGTACCAGTGTCAGTTTCTGCTAGTCTGTCACTAAGTTCGCACGCAATGTTGTTGTTCTCTATTTCCTCCTTTCTTTGTGATCTCTATATCGTGATTATTTTTAGTTCATTTCTCGTTGGTAATTTAATGAGGGACATACTGAAGAGTCTCGCATTCTTCTCTGTTCTTTTAGATTAGAAAGTGTAACGGAGAATAGCTGTTTGACCAACAAAATGGCAACAAAAACAAGAAGTGACTGAAACTGTCCAGTATTAGGAGCTCCTGCCGAACTTAGTGAAACAATGTTGCCAACCTTTTATGATGTGCTGGTCATAAGCGTATGAGGCGGGGGGTCTGGGGGGTGCGGCAGCCCTCCAGGACTAGGGAATTGAGCATTTTCAAGGCAGATTTTTCCTGACATTCCTTTGTTTTGTTTTACTTCTTGAGGTGAATTAATTACTTGCTACTATACTTGTAGTTAATAATTAAAAAGTAAGTTGAGGACTTACTGAATTCTATATCAACTGCAATGCCATAGTTTTGCTTGTCATTTAGAAATGTAGCCAAATTTTCTCATATTTTTGTAAATTGTAATGTTTTTTATATCAAAAAGGCTTTAATATATGTTACTCATACTCTAACCTTTGTTATTTTATGCTACACATAGTGCTTATACGGAAATCAGGGCACCCTGAAAATTTTTAGGGCAAATTTTTTCTGCCCCCCCCCCCCCCCAGTAAAGTGCCATCATCCCATACGCCTATGGCTGAAGTACTTCCTTTTTCTGAATAATAAAATGAAGAGTGAAGCAATTGAAAATCCTATTTTTAATATTATTGGCAATTTAGTTGCATTGAAAATTGAAGATCTTTGGGCTAAAGCTTCAATTCCCCATATTTCACACCAAAGAATAGTTGAACTTATAAAAAGAATGTAATGGAAAGTATGAAAGTTGTTGAAACAGCCAAAGGAGCGAAAAAGCAGTGATTCATATGTAGCACGCGTCAAGCCTTTCGTAAATGAGTGCCGATCATATAATCATATTTATTTGACGTTACAGCTTGCGAATGTACTGTTCGTGCTTCAGTGAATGTCTTTGCAAAATGCAGCGAAAGGTGCCTCCAGCTGGGAGTGACTTTCTAATAGACCAACGAACTGAAAAAAAATGATGATAGCTGGCGTCGACAAAAAGGTAACATGTCAAATGGCTAAAACAATAAAAAGAAAGCTGGCCGATTGGATTCGAACAGAAAAATATATGGAACGATGTAAAAAAGATCAAGGTACTCGTTATGAAGTAGACCCCATTTCTTCTGATGACAATCTCATGACTGTTAGTGATAATGATGATGTCATTTTATCTGAAGATAAACATTTACATATACCAACTCCCAAGCACTATGCCATGACTGAAGATGGTGCTAGTACATCACAAATGCGACTGAGTCTCCCAACAATGGCAAGGGAATGCGACAGATATGGCATTTCAGATCGTGGCTGTGCAGCAATTACATCAGCTGTCCTGCAAGATTTCGGAATTGTTCACAAAGCAAATTCGACTTACGTCATTGATCGAAGTAAAGTGAGACGGCATTATTATAAGTTACTGAACTTTTTTTCAAATTTAAATCTGCGAAGAAATGTAAAAACTATGGGTTGGCGATCTTCTTGCACATCTCTCTGACTCTTGGTCATCCTCCTTTCGGGATTTCGGTGAAACTTTTGCTATTTTGCTTGACAAATCAAAAGCTTTTGATAGAATCTGACATAACTCTTTAATTTCAAAAGTGCCCTCCTTCGGTTTCTATCCTTCTATCTGTGCTTTCATCTCTAATTTCCTTTCTGGACGATCTATAGCTGCAGTTGTAGATGGCTACTATTCTTCTCCTAAAGCTATCAACCGTGGTGTTCCTCAGGGTTTTGTCCTGTCACCCACTCTCTTCCTTTAATTTATTAATTCGCATTTCCTGTCCTTTTCACTCCTATGCCGATGATTCCACTCTTCACTTCTCCACCCACTTCCCAAAACGTCCCTCACAACAGTCACTCCATGATTCGCGTAGGAAGGCTATGGGACACCTGACCTCTGATCTTTCTGCTATCTCTAACTGGGGCAGAGAAAACCTTGTGGCTTTCAATGCCTCAAAAACTCAGTTCCTTCATCTGTCTACTCGTTAGAATCTTCCACACGACTCTATCCCCTTACCTTCAACAAAACACAACTCAATCCTTCCTCTTCCCTTAACATTCTTGGCGTTTCATTTTCTCGTGATCTTTATCAAAGTCTTTTCGTCTCATCAATTCCCCGCCTCTCACTGACTATCTTCAATCTCTCTCTCTTCGCCGCATTGTTGCCCCACTCTCTCTCTCTTTACTATCGCTTATAACGGATATTGCTCTTCTGAACACTCTAACTGCACGCCTCCTTTAAGGAGAGCACGCAGTACCAGACTTTCTACACTTTCTCATTCCTTTTCTGTTCAACGCTCTAAAGCAAGGGTTAATCGGTATTTTTAATCTTTCACCTACTCAACAGGTCAACTCTGGAACAATCTTCCTCAATCCATCTTTCCTCCTGTCTATGACCTCCCATTTTTTAAACCAGTGTCTAGGCATCTCAAAAAACCCCGGCCTTGATTTTGGCTCTTCTTTTTCTATGGGGGCGGGGGGTGCGTTTGCCTTTGTCCCCTCCTTCCTGTATAACAAAAAAATAAATAATAACTATGCAATAAATGGCATACTCAAAGAGTGTGTTTTTAAGCATGGCATTTCAATCGAATTATATTATATAAATAACTTAGAAAATTCAGCAATTTTCTGCCATTTTTCAATATTTTGAGGCAAATTTAGTCGTAGTAACAAACATTCTGGAAGGAAATTTGTATCGCATAATCATTATCTTAGACATACAAGTCATCCTTGCCCTCAGGCTTTTTGGAATAGGATTGAAATGTCACATTAACCTAATGGTGAAATTCAACAAGATTTGTTATATTTCTGAAACTTTAAACTCAATGTGCACATCTTAAATTTAATAATAGGAGGATAATATTTTAGCACATTGATGCTTTCTCCAGTACGCATCTTTCCCACACCCAGACATTTTGAAAATAAAAAATGTCACTCCACCCTATTATACACACTAGGGTTTCTTTACCGGGATCCCGATAGATTTTTAGCTAATTTAAATTTCCCGGGAAATTCTCCCCGTCCCGGGAAATCCCGGGATATTTTCTTAAAAATTTAATTTTGCTTATTTTGTGTTAAGACTGGGAAATTTTGCTAATAGTAAGTTTAATTAACCCATAACTTGTCAGAATACGTTTGTATTTGTTAGTTTTAAGCTTGCTTAGTTTTTTGTTTTTTAATTTCAGCTTGTTATGGCATGTCACAGATTGTCACTACTTGTCAGGACCTGTAATATCTTGCGTAATTGCGCTGATGCTGTCTTAATTTGTCACCACGCTCAGTAGCTCCAGTAACTGCATTACGCCAGGTTGTGCATTGTGCAAGTGTCACACTTCCTTTATATTGTGAGTATTTGTGACTCAAGATTCTTTGTAGTTCCTATACTAGCCTAGTACTATATATATATAGTATGTTTTAATTTATTTTGTTCGAAACGAACCCCTTCAATCAAGAATGTCAGAATCATTTGCTTGGAAATATTTCGTGAAGGATTCGAAACTAGAATTTGCAACCTGTAAAGAATGCAAAACTCAAATAAAGTGTAAAGGTTGGTCTACAAGCGGTCTTATCAGACATTTGCTTAACAAGCATAATATTAGCAAGTTATCTGTTACTAATGCTAAGCGCACAGCCGAGGAAAATGGAGCAACTAGTAGCAAGCGACAAACCTCTCAACAAACCTTAACATCGTTTTTCATTAAGAAAGAAGCATGTGAAGAAATAGTAAAAAACTAGCCACTCTAGATGGCATCTCTATCAATTCTATTACAAAAAGTGAGTTCATCAGAAAATCATTGACAGACAGAGGATATACTTTACCAAAAAATCCATCACATGTAATGGATCTCGTTCATTCGCAGTACAAACAAATAAAAGAACGCTTAAATTCTGAAATTACCAGCCAAATAAATGCAGGATCAAGGTTTAGTTTATCCTTAGATGAATACACCTCACTAAACAATCGCCGGTATTTAAATATTAACATACACAAAACTGACGGAACATTTTGGAACTTAGGAATGGTGAAGATTTCTAGTACTCTACCTGCTGAAACTGCTGTTGAAGTAATCAAAGAAAAGTTAGAGGAATTTCATATTTCTTTAGAAAAACATGTGGTGGCTTGTGTTACTGATGGTGCAGCTATGATGGTGAAATTTGGAAGGCTAATTGAATGTGAGCATCAATTGTGTTATGCACACGGAATCCACTTAGCGGTATGTGATGTTTTGTACCAGAAGTCAACCACTTCACTTGCAATCACTCTTTCTGAAGAAATTCAAACTGAAGATGACGAACATAATGACAACATAGATGAAGATGGAGAAGATTTCAATCATAGTATTGATTTGAAAGTGTTTTGTGTGAGCGCTTTGATGAGGATCCGTTCGAGATAGATATTTCATTTGGATCGCACGACACTGTAGGTAAAGAAATCAACGTGTCTCAAATCACCAATAAAGTCAGAAAATAGCAAAAAAATTTCGCAAATCACCTTTAAAGAATAACATCTTACAAGGATATGTTCAACAGGAACAAGGAAAAAGTTTGCATCTATTGCTGGATTCCAAAACCAGATGGAATAGTCTTTTAGCCATGCTGGAGCGATTTATCAAAATAAGGTCATCCGTATCGAAAGCTCTCATCGACTGCAATAAAGATATGGACAATTTTGACCTTGACAAACAAGAAGTTGCTGTAATTCGTGACATTGTGGCATCGCTGGAGCCATTAAAAGTTGGAGCAGAAAAGCTGGGCAACAGAGAATCGACTTTACTTTCATCAGGTGTTTTTTCTTTCATTTTGAACGAACTAAATCAACTAAACACACCTTTTTCAAAAAAACTAAAGGAGTCGTTCATTCGACGCATAACAGAGAGAAGAAATGAGAACTTGACTGGCCTCATACAATACCTCAATAGGAAAGAATTATAAAAAGGTCGCAACTTTCGCAAGTGACAGAAGCTTGCCAGCCTTACCAACCAAGTCTATGTTAATTTCATCAGCAAAGCAGATGTTAGATCGCCTTTTTGGAGTACCTGCTGATTCTACCTCTCGTGAGACAGATGAAGATAATGATGTGCAAGAATCAGCTGTCCCTCAGTCATCTTCGATGACTAGCTGAAAGGCTTGATGCAGCTATTAAAGCAGCCGAGGTAGAAATCAAGAACACTAGACAGCAAAGCAAGCGCTGCAAAGCACCTTAAAAAGGAACTAGAGATCTTCGAGGCTACGGGCGAAAAAAACGCAGAACATCTCTCTTCTCTTGAATGCATTAAAGACGATTCCACCCACGTCAATAGAATCGGAAAGGGCATTCTCAGCAGCAGGACTTTTCGTGACTAAAATGAGAACAAGATTGAGTGATCGAAGTATTGACCATCTTTGTTTTTGAAATCGTACTATAAAAATTCACAGTGATAATTTTTTTGGTTGAATTCATTGAAGTTCTTTGCAATTTGAAGGTAATTTTTATTTTTTCTTTAAATTTTCTAAGCAATTCAAAGGCAATTTTTTTTCGTTGTATTCATTAAGTTTTCAATGAAACGGAGCAATTTTTTTATTTGTGAAAATTTTCTATGTAATTGAAAAGTATTTTTTTTAATACATATTTTTCACAGCAATATTATTTTATTTTGCCCATCATGGAGATTGCAGAACTTATTAAATGACTATAAAAAAAAATAAAAAATAATTATACCCCCTCTTTTCCAGGTTAATTTATTTTATAATATATTTTAAATATAATTAATTATATCCCGGGATTTCCCGGGATCCCGGGAAGGGAATCATTTTTATCCCGGAATCCCGGGATAAGCAAAAGGCCGGGAAATGAGAAACCCTAATACACACCCGATAGTACAAATTTTTTTAAGCATAGTCCATTAAACGGTGCAACGTTCTGTTGTGGTAAATTTTTCCATAAACTGGATTCCAAAGCATGAATTTGATGAATGAATGATTAATTATTTATAAAATAAATATAATTTTACAATTTTGTTGTTACAGTAATTTTAACAAAATAAATAATTGTGAAATTGGACTATTTATTTAATTTAATTTGGCCCTTAAGCTTTAGGCTTTACTACGAGACTCGTTGTTGAAACCCCAAAACAACATGCAATATTAATTTCAAATTTATACAAAAGTACAATGACATGGTAGGTAGGCTTCGTAAAATTAGTTGTACTGTACAATCAACAAGTCTCTCTCGCTCTCTCTCTGTGGGTCAATGGGTCAGTGGGCCTACACGAGGCAAAAGCGTTCTAGACTTAGTATTCACAACCGAAGACAACCTCGTCACTGGCCTCACTGTTGACGAATCGATGGGCAGGAGTGATCACGGTCTAATTAGGTTCTGTGTCTGCGTCCCTCGGGTGAAGCGTACTAATTCGAGGCAGTAAGCTCAATCTACGGCGGACGGACTTTGTTGGCCTCCGGGATAGCGTAGGTGAGATGGGGTTAGAGGTCGGCGGCGATGTTGAGGGAGTGTGGAGTACATTCCGGGACGAGTTTATGGTGCTGCAGTCTGCTGCCATACCCTCAAAACCGGTTACCCCTGCTTCAACGCAGTCTAAGTGGTTCAGTCGTGACATCGCTTCGGCTATCCGAAATAGGAAAGCTGCGTATAGAGGGCGAAGGCAATCGTTCTCATAAGAACACTGAGGCATATGTCCGCCTGTGCAGGGAAGTGAAGGCGAAGGTTAGGCTGGCCAAACGTAACGAAGAACTCTGGATGGCAAGCCTCTGCAAAAGGAACCCTAAGGAGTTCTTCATTTATGTTAATAGTAGAAAGCCCATTAGAAGCATGATAGGCCCTTAAAGGACCCCAGCGGCGCGCTGCGGACCTCCGACGCGGACATCGCTAATGTGCTGAATGACTACTTTGCGGGAGTGTTCACCATGGAGGACACGCACGTCATCCTCGAGCCAGGCGTCAGACACGAAGGTGCTGGCCTGGAGTGTTCGGTGTACCGCGATAGTCGTTGCCGATAGAATAGACAAACTGAGCGCGTTTAAGGCTCCTGGACCACACCAGTTCCTCCCCAGAGTCTTGCGGGAAGTGCGCGACCAGGTGGCTTCCCACCTGGCTACAATCTTCAACAAATCGTTGAAGACGGGCCAGGTGCCTGGTGACTGGAGGGAAGCCGTGACCCCTATCTTTAAGAAAGGGGATCACGAAAGTCCAGGGAACTATCGTCCCATTAGTCTCACTTCGGTTGTAGGTAAATTATTAGAGGGAATAATAGCGGATAGGATCGTTGACCATTTGGATTCCTACAAGCTGTTTGGGGACTCCCAACATGGGTTTAGACGGCATAGGTCGTGTCTCACCAACTTGCTCGAGTTTTTCCACGTCATGTGGAGTGAGTATGATAAGAGTAGGGCGATTGATATACTTTATTTCGACTTTCAGAAAGCCTTTGATAAGGTATCTCACCGCCGGCTAATGGCCAAAGTCCGCGCGCTGGGTATCGGTGGGAAAGTAGGTAGGTGGATTGAAAACTGTCTGAAGAATAGGCGTCAGAGGGTTGTAATTAAAGGGGCTAGCTCGGGTTGGGCCTCGGTCACTAACGGGGTTCCTCAGGGTTCCGTTTTGGGGCCACTGTTGGTTATCATTTACATAAATGATATCGACGGTGGCATCGTCAGTAGGATCGCCAAATTCGCTGATGACACCAAGCTTGGGGCCAATGTTGGGACGCCCGAAGCGATCGAGCAACTGCGTGCGGACCTACGTAGGATAAAAGAGTGGTCCGAAAAATGACAAATGCCGTTTAACTTCTATAAATGCAAGATCATGCACATTGGCTACGCCAATCCCAAGTCGGACTACTCCATGTTGGGGAGTAATATCGAGGCTACTGATTTGGAAAAGGACTTGGGTGTGCTAATTAGCAGCGACCTTAAGTTTACGAAACTACGTTGAGGTGGAAAAGAAAGCCCAGAAGCTGTTGGGTTATATGAGGAGGCAATTTTGATTTCGGGATAAGGAGGTGTGCTCTCTCTCTACAATTCCCTGGTTCGGCTGCACATGGAGTATGCTGTGCAGTTCTGGTCGGCCATCCTCAGGAAAGATATTGACAGGCTGGAGCGAGTCCAGGCGAGGGCCACAAAGTTAATCCCTTCCGTTAGGCATATGGGCTACAATCGACGCTTACGCGCCCTGAATTTGTTTTCGCTGGAAACTCGGAGGCTGCGCGGTCAACTCACCGAGGTTTTGAAGCTCTTACACGGATTCAACGATGTCGATTTTCGAAGCATGTTTAGTTTAAATGATAACTCAACTCGCAACAGTGGTTGGAAGTTGGATTTGAAACGGTTTAGCACTAGTGTGTGTGGGAATTACTTTATCTATAAGATCTGTGACACGTGGAACAGGCTACCTTCAGAGGTTGTGAACAGTTCCTCTGTGGATCAGTTTAAGAAAAGGTTAGACGAATCTTGCACACTATTTGAAGGTGTATGAATTTTTCCCTGGCACCCGTTGCCATTGGTACCTCCTCCTCCCTCGGTATGGGACGTAAGGCCTTTTGAGGTGGTACCTCTCTCTCTCTCTCTCTCCAGGAACGCATGAACGCATTTTTATTGTGTTGATGTTAATAATATTATAGTAATAATTGGCATGTGATGTAAGCCGTAAAATAAAAACTTAATTTGGATTTTAGGAAAAAATTTCACTCGCGAACTGTTGCACTAATGGGGCGATCGAGGTGTATGACGAAACGAAAATTGCGATAATGCGGAGGTCCGTTATAATATAAAATACTGTGCAGTGTACGTACTTACTTGACATGTACATTAAGTAAGGTGTACATAATTGTGGACAAAATTGTATGTAATGCAAGATTAGTAAAACACGGTTTGGCTCATCTTTACGACTGAAAGGATATTGCCTTGTAAGTTACGTTACTCTAAACACATGGTCTCTTCCGGCTGGATTTAATCATAATTGAATGCCATGACCAAGAGAACGGAGATCATGATCCAATGCTTAACATCTACATTTAACACTAAAACTTAACATTAAATGAATTTAATTTTTTGCAAACTTTAAGACTAAACTTAAACTAAACCTACTGAAGGTGTACAAAGGCAGTGATGCCAAAACTTACTGCTACTCCTTGAAGAAATCAGTGATCTTTGGATCACGATTTTGGTAGTAAGCCCTAGAACATTTTGCATGAAGCTTATGCAACGTTTGCACAGTTTCAGTAGAACGCTTTGTTTCATGATCTTCATTCTCTACCATGTTGATTATTTACATCAGGCCAGTAATGACCTTTTTGGCACTGTCTTTACCAATGCTAACAGGATCAATCTTGGCCATAAACTCTTCCTCAATCTCCTCTGGATGAGGATCATTTAATGCGAGCATAGCGAGCTCCTCAACACTGAGGTCCTTCCTATGATCTGTCAGCTGCTCCTGAATGTCATCGGATTCAGTATCCTTGCAGCCAGGGATGTTCCTAATCATCTCAACAAAATGAATCATGGGAACTCCTCTCTCTGCGGGGTTGTCAAATCCTTCAAAGCCGCCTGACAGAAAAGAATCTGAAAACTTTCCCCAAACATTAATGAGAGTGGATTCTTTAACCCCATTCCATGTTTTCCAAGCTACATCAATGTCAGAGACACAATTCAGAATTGTCTGAGATTTCCAGAAAGATTTCAGGTCCTGATTCCGCCTGGAGATGGTTCTAGCAGAAGATTGCATTTCAGAATCACTCCTTGGATTTTCAGTTTCAGCAGGATAATCGGTTTCATCACAAGTGAAGGCTGAGGAAAGGGCTTCTAGCAAATTCTCAATGAAAGTGATCATCCTACTCAGCATTTTGGTAGTATAAATTCGCTTGAAAGCAGCAATGATGCCCTGATGCATTGGTTGGATAATCGAAGTGGTGATAGTTGGCAGAAAGATCACTTTAAAATTAGGATCACATGATTCAATACTGCTTGGATGACTGGGCGCATTATCAAGGAGCAGCACAAAGACAAATTTTGTTCTGACAAATATAATTAGACCATAGGAATGAATTCGCATTTGAACCACTCGCCGAAAAGCATTGCAGTCATCCAAGCCTTCTTTGTATGGCGCCACCAAACAGGGAGACGATGGTTGGTCAAATTCTTGAATGCTCTTGGTTTCCCGATACGATAGACACATGCAGAATTCGCACAAAACAAGATTGTAATGCGATCTTTCAAGCTCTTAAAGCCAGTCGCCTTTTCCTTTTCTTTCATGAGAATAGATTTTTTCGGCAGTAACTTCAAAAAAAGTCCAGTCTCATCAACATTAAAGATTTTTTTCTGCGAATAGTCTTCAAGAAGCTTTTCAATCTTGGAGATGACATTGTCTGCGGCCACCTGATCACTACTTCCAACTTCACTTTGCATCGAACCCATATGATGCTAGATGGCGACGCATGAAACAATTTACCCAACCATCAGAAACAACAAAAGGAGGTTTAGAATTAGCAGAGCCTGATGGCAAAGCGTCATAAATTTCCTTTGCCTTCTGTGAGATAGTAGTATAAGTCAAGCCATGACATCGCTGCATTTGTATTCACTGATTTAAGCCAGCCTCAACCTTCTCAAAACAACCGTGTTTCTTAAGGGTGGAAAATTCCTGATCAATCTTATCGGCATCTCGCGTCCAGTCGTAAAGAGTACGCCTGGCCACGCCGTACTTCGCTTGCAAAGATGCGATGGAGGCACCTTTTCAGATCTTGTCCACCACTTCCTTCTTTCTTGCAACGGTGGCATAATTCAATTTTACACCTTTCTTTGGAATTTCATACCAACAATACAAATAACGAGTATTGAGGCCAAAATTAATGATTGGAAAAGGATAAAAAGCATTGTTTAATGATGCACAGCGAACAGTCATGCACTACACATTCAACAGCTGGAAAAGGACTAACATCTGGGGCTCAGAGAAAGGCGGAAGATGACGAGTCAGGCATCGCACGGGACGCCAAGCGTTATCATACTCCAGGCGTGTGATGAGCATCCAAAATCTCAAAAAGGCGGGAAAATGCGAGTGCACTGATCCGGAAGTGACGTACGATGATTCGGAGGTTATATATAGAGGGGGTTAATGGGAAGAAGCGGATGTGCGACGATTCGTGAGATATATATATATATATAACCTTTGCGTAAGCCAACTTTGTTAATGCGATTTTGTATAAAACAAAAAAATAATGTTGCACACTGTTCAGTTGTTTCAGGACTGAGTCGTACATGGCCGGAACTCAGTTCACGGAAAACTTTACCATGTTAAGTCAAATTGCATACTGAATGAATTATGTTAATTAAAAATTAAATCGGCTAGTAACTACCCTGAAGATACACGAACAAACCAAAGTATATAAACAGAGGTAGAGGGATGACACACACACACACACACACACAAAACGATGATTGTCCTCAAGAACAAATGTCAAAGCTCATCAATGGACTGCCAGAAAGTGTGTCACCTTTACATAATGGGAAAGGAACACGATTCTAAATCTGGTCATTCAATAAATCTTAATATTTATTAACTTTATTTACCGAATCATAAACCTTGGGGGAAAAAAAGGTGTCCATTTACTTTTGTCAATACCGTGTATGTACATCAATAAAAAACCTGAAGTTTCGTATATAAATTTGATAACATAAAACCGATATATTTCCTTACCTTTAGAAAAACTTTTTAAAGTCTCCAAACCTTTCTTGAAGTGAATTTTATATCAACGGTTGAATGGCAAAGAAAACTTAATAAAGAAAGTGAGAAACCATTACGACTGATTTGGGAAGTTATCCCTCAATATTTTTCTCATTTTGGGGTTTTCTTATTTTTCACTGACTCCACAACCCAAATTCATTATTTGATATCAGGTGTATTTATTAAATTATAACATTTAGGTTTTATATATATATATCGTAAAGAACGACGCTTGTATAGGAGAACATTCCGCGCAAGATGAGAAGAGAGAATGAAAAAATGAGGTAACCACCCGGGAATCGAACCCGGGATCTTCCGATTGCGCGGAATGTTCTCCTATACAAGCGTCGTTCTTTACGTTATTTATACTGCGTGTTCTTTGCAGTTGAAATGTATATATATAGATACGGCATGCGGGAGGTGCCCCCTTGGGGCATTGGTTTCTGCGCGTATGTAGAGGAATTACGGCATTTGTTCGAGTGAGGCCCGTGGTGTAATGGTTATCATATCTGACCGGCAATCGGAAGATCCTGGGTGGTTACCTCATTTTTTCATTTGTTCGTTCTCTCTTCTCATCTTGCGCGGAATGTTCTCTATAAAGCGTCGTTCTTTACGTTTTATACTGCGTGCTCTTTGTAGTTGAAATGTATATATAGTATATATATATATATATATATATATATATATTATATATATATATAAAATCACCCAGCTGTTCATCCTTCCATACAAAAAGAGAAATGGGTTGGTAAATAAATGGATATCTTGGATAACCGGGTGGTTAAGACGCTCGAAGGCCATGAGATCGAATCCGAGCGAGAACTTTGTGATTTGTGATTTCTGATTTCCCTGACTCGGTCGTGCGTGGTTCGGATTCCACGTTAAGCTGTAGGTCTAAGGTGGGGGCAAAAAGTTTGACCTTCGTTAGAATGAATAATGCGGCGGAAGCGAAAGCGAGAAATCTCCGAATCTCCGGATTTAACACCATTACACTTCTTTGCGTGGGGCTTCATAAAATCTGAGGTTTACAAAACAAGAATTACGGACCTGCAGGATCTGCGAACCCGCATTGTCGCGGCAGTCGCTAAAATAACCAGAGAGATGCTTGAGAATGTTTCGCAATGCAGTGGACAGATTTGAAATTTGCAGACACACTGATGGTGCTTACGTCGAATCTTTGACCGAAGCTTCATAAATAAATATACATCTAATTATGTTACTACATTTTTATCCTAAAATACTATTATTTCAGCAAAATAGATAGTGTAGTGTAGTGTAAGTGTAGACTGTACTGAACGGACGCATTTCCTGAGCTCTCTGATTTTGCATCTACTTTTGTATATTGCTGAGAATTTTACTTTGGATAGTTTTTGAATTTTATATACTTGCGTTTAAATTTACATTGTTATAGTTAAGTAATTGAATATTAGTGGTTTTTAGCGATTTAGAAGTTTTCATAGCGTGCCGGCTTAATTTAACTTATACCTGTGACGGTTTAAATTTTTAACTCCGCGATGCCGTCGCAGAAAGCGTCGTGTTAGGTGTAGGGTTAACCGGTGGTATTCGGAATTTAAGGATTATAAAGGCGGTCCAGTGGCGATTACCGATAGATCAGTTTGTTTCTTTTGCGAGTTCATGGAGGAATTAGTGGACATAAAACGCAGTGTACGTGAGGTAGCGGATAGACTTGCAACGCTTGATGATGGCAGGGTTAGGGCTACGGTTGACGGAAGCCGAACCAATATTAACGTTGAAGACGTTAGTAATTTGAAGGGTGAGGTGCGTAACTTAGTTTCTAGTTTAGGTAGCTTGTCGGGAAGGTTAGATAGAGTTGAGGAAGAGGTTAAGGTTAGTCCGAGAGTAGTAGATAGCGAGGGATTTAGAGAGGTTAAGGGTGGAGCTAGGCCGCGTACATTAGGTGATAGGAATCCCCCCCTATCGAGGTTTCGAACCCTTTCGCCCATTTGGAAAGGGACGTGAATGAGGGGGAAACTATTTTAATTGGGGATTCTTTAGTGCGCCACATGGACAAAGAATTCGTTAAACGGAATCCAACCAAGAGGAGGGTCTGTCTCCCAGGGGCCAGGGTTGACAGAGTTAGAGACGAAGTGGATAGGGTTGACGTTGCTTCCCGTCACTCAATGTTGGTGACGATGGTAGGAGGCAACGACTCGTATAGGCCCGATACGAGAGTGCCTGACCTTTTGGAGAGATATAGGGGGTTAATTAGGTCCCTGAAGGCGAGGTCAGATAGGTCTTTAGTTCTAGGTATTACCCCTAGGCACGGGTTGGGTCTTAGAATTACATCCAAAACAATATTTTTGAATAATAAATTAGAAGAGATTTGTGCTGAGGAAAGTGTACCCTTCGTAAAGCTGTGGTCCGAATTCAATGATCCTAGCCTTTTTATAAAAGATGGGGTGCATTTTAATGAAATAGATAATGCTAGGCTAGGTAGGTTAATAGACGAAAGCGTGCGAAAGATGTATAGGTCGAAGCCTTCTTTAAACATTGTGGGTCCGGGAAACGCGGGCCCGACGTGATAAATAGTTTAAAACGCGGGCCCGTGGTAAAAAATAACTTAAACGTTTTTTATTGCAATGCGCGTAGTATTAGAAATAAATTAAATGAATTGAAGGCGGTAATTTATTCCGGCAACTACGATATAGTTGCTATCACTGAAACTTGGTTAAATACCGTGACTCGGGACTTGTTGGGGGAACTTGATATACCGGGTTTTAAACTCTTTACTAATGATAGGTTACATAGGTTTGGAGGCGGCGTTTTGCTGTACATTCGTAATTCCCTTAGGGCTATCGAGGTTAAGTTAGATTTTCCGGCAGCAATTAATGCGATCTGTGTTGAAGTTAGGGCGCGTAGTATTAGTTTTAATGTTGTTGTTGTTGTTTATAGACCTCCCGTTCAACCCCTCGATATAGATACTAGATTTTATTCACTTCTTGGTAATTTTATTGACAATCGGAATAGTATAATTGTCGGAGACTTTAACTGCCTTAATGTTAATTACGAGAATTTTACGGGTAATGAAGAGGGTTTGAGACTGGTTGAGTTTATGGACGATAACTTTTTACGGCAGATAGTTACCGAACCAACGCGCGGTGATAATATCTTAGATTTGGTGATGACGAACGGCGAGAATATAGTCGAAGGTTTAGAAGTAGGCGAGAGTTTAGGATGTAGCGATCATCAAATTCTTAGGTTTAAGTTATTGATAGAAAACACTCAGGATAGTAACGTAATAGAAGTCCCTGATTTTCGTAGGGCTAATTTTGATAGTTTTGCTGATAGGATGAGAGTAGTGGACTGGGATAACTTATTTATGGGTAATGACACAAATTTGCGTTGGGTGGCGTTTAAAGAAAGTTTTAGGAATATTGAAAGGGAGTTTATTCCTCGTAGGCTCAAGCGCGTTAGAAATCGAGGTAGGCCGAAGTGGTGGAGTAGGGAAATAGGAGAGTTTATAATAGACCGTAATAGAGCGTATAGACTTAGTAAGCGCAATGGCACGGCAGCTAACTTTAATAGATATATCGAGCTTAGACGTCAGGTTAAAAGATCAGTTAGGAATGCTAAGCGTAATTTAGAGATACTTATAGCGGCGGATAGTAAACATAATCCAAAAAAGTTTTTTGAATACGTAAATAATCGTAAGCCGGTAAAAGATAACATAGGCCCTCTAGTGGATGTAAATGGCGCTTTGGCTTCTGACGCTCAGGCGATGGCGGGTATTTTTAATAACTTTTTTGCGACAGTTTTTACCGTTGAAGACGTAAATAATGTCCCCGACGTGGACGATATCGTTGCATTTAATAGCGAGACTATTTTAGATGAAATAACTGTTTACGAGGCTGAGATTGCGCATTATATCGATAGGCTAAAAGTTAGCAAGGCTCCAGGCCCTGACGCTTTTTATCCTAGACATTTGAAAGATTTGAAAGACGTTATCGTAGGCCCCTTAGCGAAGATTTTTAATCAGTCACTCGAAACGGGGATTATTCCTGAAGACTTCAAATTAGCTAACGTCACGCCTATTTTTAAAAAAGGCGACCGCGCGGTAGCTAGCAATTATAGGCCCATTAGCTTAACGTCAATTGTCGGTAAACTTTTGGAATCCGTAGTTAGGGATCGTATTATCGATCACTTAGAAAGTAGGGGTTTGATTAATAGTAGTCAGCACGGGTTTCGACGCCATAGGTCTTGTTTAACTAATTTGTTAGAATTTTATAACGAAATAGTGCGCGAATACGATAGGCATAGGGCAGCTGACGTTATTTATTTAGATTTTAAAAAGGCGTTCGATACAGTTCCGCATAGGAGACTAATTGCGAAGGTTAAAGCGCACGGTATACGCGGTCAGGTAGCTAACTGGTTAGAAGAATGGCTTCGTGCTAGGAGGCAGAGGGTCGTAGTTAATGGTAGTGAATCGGGGTGGTAAGAGGTAGGTAGCGGTGTCCCACAGGGTTCAGTGTTAGGCCCATTGTTATTCGTAATTTACATTAACGACATAGATGTAGGATTGACTAGTAACGTGTCAAAATTCGCGGACGATACTAAAATAGGCGGTAAGGTTGTTAACGAGGACGATAGAAATAGGATCCAAGACGATGTAGACAGGATTATGGAGTGGACGGATAAGTGGCAGATGCAATTTAACGTAGATAAATGTAAAGTTTTGCATATAGGTTCTCGCAACAATAATTACGCGTACACGATGGATGATAGGGAGTTAGCGAGCGTTGACGAGGAAGTAGATTTAGGCGTACGCGTAACTAAAGATTTAAAGGTTAGGAACCAGTGCCTGGAGTCTTGCGCAAAAGCTAATAGGATGTTAGGCTTCATAGCGCGTAATTTCGAATTTAAATCGAAGGATATTATATTGCCCCTTTACAAGTCCCTAGTCAGGCCTCATTTAGAATATGCCGTTCAGTTTTGGTGCCCGTACTTGCGTGAGGATATTGATAGGTTAGAAAGGGTTCAGCGTCGTGCCACGAAACTTATTCCGTCATTGCGCAATAAGCCTTATGAAGATAGGATTAAAGAGTTAGACTTGTATTCACTCGCAACTAGAAGATTAAGGGGGGAGCTTATTGGTTTTCAAAATCGTTAATAACATCGATAACGTAAATTTTGACAAACTGTTCACTTTCGATAATAGTAATACTCGCAATAACGGATTTAAGTTGCGTGGCAGACGTTTCATTACTAATATCGCTAAAAAACTTCTTTACGTTTAAAGTAATTGATAAATGGAATAATCTTCCCGCGTCAGTCATTCATTCTACCAGCGTTAATATGTTTAAGAACCGTCTTGACAGACATTTTAAAAGTATTAACGTTGTTTAAAATTAAAAAAAGAAAGTTAACAACAGGAGCTCTGGTGGTGGTGCTCGAGGATGAGTCTGTTGACGATGAATGCCAGCTTGTGACATGCCAGCGTGTGATGCCAGCAATAAAAAAAAAAAAAAAAAAATTAGACTAACACGAACGTAGATGTAGCTCGTAGCGTAAACTAACCCACTTTTTGTTTAACTACCTACTTTTTTTTTTTTTTCTTATCTCCTTTCTTTGCATGTCTGTAACTCTCTTTACTTGCATGTTTGTAGTTTGCATGGTATGACAGTGAGTTAAGACTGTGTTTGCATGGTTTGTAAGCGTTCTTATTTTACTTCCTTTCATCTTTCACCCCTCTCCTATTTTCTCCGACTATTTTTCTGACTTGTCGGCAGTGGCCGGCGGATGATGATGGTGAGACTTTTTTCCTCTTTTTCTGAATGAATGTTAACCCACGAATGATAGGTGTTGCTCCTTACTTAACCCCTTATTCTCCTCTCTTCTCTTAACCCCCTACTCTTTCCTTTCTCTCGGGCTAGCCTTAGAGTGGATCTTAGGGTCTTTGTTAGCCTTAGCTTCTGTAGATCTGAGATGTGCCCAAGTTGGAGGCTGGGTGAAATGCCCAATTCAGTCTTTGATGGGGTTTGCTCCAATAAGGTGGTTTTCTATTAGAATGTTATAGTTTATTTAAAATATTAATTATATGTCTCTCCGCGATTAAATGTTAACGCTAATTCCGCCCTCGCATTACCCCGTTCGTCTAAAGTATTTCGGCATAAATAAAAAGTCAGTAAATAAAAGTGTGTAATTATCCCCGGCCCCTTTGCTTTGTTCGAATGTTAAATGGCGCCCACCGGCTCAAGCGAGCTACCCGCGTCCGTAATAAGACCCAAAGAGTAAACAAGAGTAAATATTGAGAATAGAAGAAAGAGCAAATAGATAAAAGCACAAAATAAGAAGGAGAGTTTTGTTCACTACAATTGGGACTTTTGGACCACCCTGTGTATATATATTGTATTCCTTTGTGTGTATATATATATATATATATATATACACAGACTTCCAATAAACTTTTTCATTTCATACATATAATATATATATATATATATATATACTGTATATAATATATATACACAGTATATATGGAATTTCATGCATGATCACGCGTGAATTTTTGCATAATACAAAATACTAGTGGTGTACCTGTTAATATGCATCGGCAATGGCAGAATCAGCCATTTTGAGGGCATCGGCATCGGTCAAATTTAGCCGATTCTCTTACCGATTCTTTGAAATTTTAAAATTTTAATTACAAAACAAAATCTATATTTACATAAAATTTAACAAACAAAAAACACTATGATAATTTATACTCATTTTAAGTGTAATTACATAAAAATATTTTACATTCACGAAAAAGTCAAAGCTTAATAATTAAAGTTACCCATAAATTTACATTTTCTCTAACTAGCTAAGCTCTAAATATTATAAACTATTGTAATTTCCTACTCTATATTAATAATAATTCTACATTAAGTTGTACTTTATAATTTGTATATTAAACCATCTTATTATGTTTACTTTATTTTAAGTATTTTAATAATTTTATGAACCCAAGTTATATATCGATAAGGAAAAGCATTTAAACAAATTTAATGTAAAATATGAAAACTGAAAATTTTCACATTATATTAGTAAAATTTATGAAGGGAATTGATTTTTTAGAATATAGGTAAAGAATCGACATCGGCAATTTTTCATGGAATCGGCATCAGCATCGGCTAAATTTTGAAATCGGTCATCACTACAAAATACCGTTCTGGTATTCAAACTGGTTTGTGTTAAAGAATTAATTATAGTTATAGATACCAATCAACCAGGGAAGTACCCCGTAGAGGGACATTAGGCAGGACTTAGGGAGTTCTTGAACTCCCGTATCTCCTGCCACTGTCCTCCTTCGCTGATTTTTTTTTTTTTTTCTCATCTACCCCTGTGAGCAGTCCAGCATGCTCTCAACACACTTCTCCCTCTACTTTTCACTACACCTATTCGTTCATGCATCTTACACACTACACAGTCGTTTCAAAATTTATAAAAAAAAAGGCACCGTTGAGCCTTGGAGACTTTGTTTTAGTTCTCTCTTTCTATGGAGGGGTCACTTTTGCGGGTACTCGCTCATGGCCCCCCCTCCTCCTTACGTAAAAAAAATAAAAAGTGCCCTAATCATGGTTATGTTTCTGATAACAAATTTAAATGTTTGGTTTGGATCACTACGAATTTGGTCAACAAGATCTCAACTTCGACACTGTTAAAAACTAGCTTAGCTTAACCTATCTTAAGCTAACCCACAGTAACTTGTCAATTTTAAATCGATCAAATGATGTTAGCTCAGTCGTCAGCACCCGTTTCACGTATCATTTCACGAACAAAGCTTTCCATCTGAATCTTTGATTATTACCTCAAAGAAGGAACCATTTTAGAATTAAATAATTTCGTTTCGATAACCGTAGTGAAATATTTTGCTTTATACAAATCTCTCGATCACTAATTTGCTATACCCACAGAAACTTCTTACTTAATTTCAACAAAAAATTTGTTTGTATTTTATACTAACAAATTACCGTGTTAAAAATTATTAGGCTCAATTTTGTCAAAAATTCAGCCAAACAAAATTAGGTTTGGATTTAAGCGCATATATTGGACAGTATTTACTTAGAATTGAGCTTGACTTCGTGTTAGGGTAAATTTAATCTTATGCGTTTAATGGAAACCAAATTTATTTTGAAATAACATCATTCATTCAGTTAAATTTTAAGAAAACTACGCCTCATAATTTTTAACACAGTATTATTTTGTTAATTTGAACAAAGAATTTGTTTGGATTTTTTTAGTATGATTTACCATTACAGGGAAAACCTTTACATCAGTGGTTCCCAACCTGGGGTAAATTACCCCAGTTGGGTAACAACTATTTGTGGGGTAATGGCACAGGATGCAGAAGTTATAAAAAATAATATTTAATGATTTGGGGTAATGGAGCTAGATTAGAATGGGGTTAGATTAGGTTAGATTAGCATAGGCTAGGTTAAATTAGTTTTTTAGAGCGTCGATGTTGTCTTATTGACCAAATGGGTATCGAATATAGGTCCGTTAAAATGTACGGCTTCCTCCCAACATGGTGCACCTTTCCATCGCGACCGTAAATTTGACACACTTCAATTTTTCACTTTATTATCTAAGCACTATTGTTAATATTATTATAATATCGTCAATTTATTAAGTTTTCATGATATGATGTCATACATTAATATTTTCATTTAAAAAGAAGTAATACCCAAAAACTCTTACATATATATATATGTTAATGCGTGAAACCAGTCATTTCACGTAATGCCTAAAAACTTCAGCCATTTCGCGTAGTACCTGTGACCCTTAAACATAGGTAATACGCATTACTAACCTAACCTAACCACCCTAACTTAACCTAACCTTCACGAAGTCATTAATCACTTAATCAAATTACCCTAAATGCATGAAGCTTTTGGGCATTACGTGAAATGACTGGTTTCACACATTGACTAATAAAAAATATATATATATATATATATATATATATATATATATATATAATATATATAGTCGTTCACAACCGCAATTATTGTTTCGATTCGATCATCTTACTTCGACCCGGATATTACTTCCTTTTTTTAAATTATCGTAATCCACTTCCCAAATGATGAATCTGTATACAGATCTGGCTATATATATATATATAGGGTGGCCCATAAACCCCAATCGGTTATAATTAAAGCAAAAATACAAAAAATCGGATCACCTGAAGATCAGGGCCCCCAGCCTTCTTTAGTTAGCCTTATAAGGCTAACTAACGAAAATATCACGACTTAACCTAACCAATCGTCAAGGGCGTACAGTTGACCTAACGATTGGTTAGGTTAAGTCGTGATATTTCGTTAGTTAGCCTTATAAGGCTAACTAAAGAAGGCTGGGGGCCCTGATTTTCACAGGTGATCCAAAAAATCAAACAAAGTAAAAAGTTTATAATAAGTTTAGAAATATTTATTGAGGATTATTCAGAGCAAAATCTTAACCATCTTCACAAATATTCTTTCCTTAATAATGGAATTTCGTCTTAATTATAACCAATTGGGACTTATAGGCCACACACACATATATATATATATATATATATATATATATATAATGTGTGTGTGTGTTGAATCGCTTAAAACTACACATATATATATATATATATATATATATATATATATGTATATTATTTTCTGTACAAAGGTCCCGACCCATTATAAAATTTTGGAATGGTAAAAATGTTCATAATAATAATTAATAATTGAAATGTAAATAATTATCATTATATTAAAATCACATTTTTATTTTAATAATAAATAATAATGCGAATTAACGCGGTATTAAAAAAAAAAAAAAAATTACAACAAATTCAACAGCGTAATACTGTAACTGTAACTGTTTACGTAAGAATAATACAGTTAACAGTTAAAAACAGGTAGTAACTCACGGTTTTTAACAGAAAAGCTCCGCTCTGAACTGCTCTGAACCTTTCCTTTCAGAGCTTTGAGGACGAATGACCACCTAACGAATTCAAACCTTCATAAACTCGAAACAGGCACCGAGCGCATGCGCAGTAAAAGACTTCATAACATCTCTCGCTTTGGATTTGTTCATATTTTGTTTTATGAAAATTAATTATCCATTTGTACGTAATTTAATAAAATCTTATCAAAGTTTATTTAGTGTAGCTTCATATTAATTATTCTTTTTAATTATAATATTTTGGTATTAATTTAGTTTCCGTTCATATTTAAAATCCTTTATTATTATTATCATTATTATTATTTTTATTATTATTATCGGGGATTTCGTAGGCAATCTGCTCAAAACTTTCAAGCGAGGTATACAATTTTTCCCATTTACTAATTTATGAAAGTTGTCAGAATTTTAAGTTCAAAATGAATTCATTTGATATACTTGTAGTTTGTAAAATTCTCTCTCTCTCTCTCTCTCTCTCTCTCTCTCTCTCTCAAAATATTAAAGAATTAAAAATCTTTCTTTCTTTGTCATTCCTTGTCCGACATATAAAATATCATTAGCAGATTTTTAAAGTGTTTTAATATTGAACTTCAAACTGACTTTATTTCTGTCCGTAAAGTTGTATATATACGAGTACGTACATATAATAGAAAAAAATCGCAGCCACTACAGTTCAAACCCATCATCTCCTGAGTAGAAGGTGAGAGCGCTACGTGCGTGTTCATGCATGATATTCCATATACTCGTGTGTGCGTATATATATATATAATATATATATTATATATATATATATATATATATATATATATATATATTATACTTTGATTTTTGTGTATTAAGGATACACTTCAATCTTTGAGCCGACTGAAATTCGAGGGAGCGTAAACTGTATTTATTCGCAATATGTATTACTGCTGTACGTTTTCGTTGTAAGATGAAATATTATATAACGCCTTTCGTAACTGTAACGATATTATGTACATTTACTTTGAAAGTACGTGCGTTAAGAAAGGAATCGGTCATTTTTAAGTTTGTTTTTATCAAAAATATTAAATAGGTTGATGCGATCCCCGTTGAGTTTGGGAGTCCCTGTAGAGTTTGGGAGTCCCTGTGATTTTCTATTTAAGAAGTAAATTGCGCAAAAATCTTTTGTTTTCAGTAGTTATTGTGGTTATGGGGACTCTTCCAGTATCATTACTCATTTTTAGGGGCTACGTCAAGGCCGGTGTCGTAACACCGCTTCCCGTCGATCAGTGAAGTTCATCATTATTGGGTGTGGGTGGGACTGTGGGTGGGAGTTGGGAGTTGCTAATGTACTTAAACTTTTGAATATTAATGTAGTATTTTCATATGACAATATTGTGAAAAATATCGTAGTTAAAAATAGCCTTACCAATAATGCGGGCATTATCTATAAAATTGGTTGTAAACAATGTGATTCCTTTTACATTGGTCAGATGGGAAAGGATTTGCACACGCGTGTAAAAGAGCATCAATATTCCGTTAGAACGGGACAGTCGTCCAGTGCCCTTTTCGTTCATTTGTCAGAGTTATCCCACTGTATTGATTGAAATAATGCTTCAATTTTGTTTCACTCAAGCGACATTGTTAATAGAAATATTCTTGAGTCTGCCATTATTCAACTTACAAATAATTTCAATATTAGCCAGGGCCTTTTTTCGCTTAATCCTGTTGTTTTGAATTCGTTCAGAACAGAACGGATTTAGAAAAGAGGGGCAAAGTGCTAAAACTCTGGTAGCTTTTCCTCATAAATTTGTATGCTCTTCCTACAATTTTTATTTTTCTATTTTATTTATTTTTTTTTGTGACCTGTATATAGTCTCAAACTTGTTCTTTATTTCAGTGTTCCTGAGGATGTCATTAGACGAAAGCGCTTGAGCACCATTCTGTTTCCTTTTTCCTTCGTGGTTATTTTCATCCTAAATATTACTCACGTGTTACTTTCGTGAAATAATTTTCACATATATATATATATATATATATATATATATATATATATATATATATGTGTGTGTGTTAGTCAAAGTGTGTAACCAGCCATTTCGCGAAATGGCTGTTTCACTTGGTCATTTCGCGAAATGGCTGAAATTCGACCTTGGTCATTTCGTACAAGATCATTGCCTGGTTAGGTCAACTGTATGCCCTTGACAAGTGATTAGATTAAGTCGTGTTATTTTCGTTAAAACTAACGAAAATAACACAACTTAACCTAACCAATTGTCAAGGGCATACAGTTGACCTAACCGGGCCTTCAATGGTGGACATCGGAATAACATTGAAGGCCCGGTTAGTATTTGAAAACCTCTATATTGAAAATTCAAATTCAAATGTATTTGAAGTGTTTCTCACTTATTTGAACAGACCTGTGGATGTATGTATGTTTTAGCAGATTTAGTTAGTTAAATAAAGGTTTCCAATTTTATTGTGATGTTTGTTATTTTTATGAATTCATGACAAAAGTCATTTTAGCCATTTCACGAAATGACCAAGGTGGAATTTCAGCCATTTCGCGAAATGACTAAAAGTTTCAGCCAGTACGCGAAATGGCTGGTGACACACTTTGACTGTAATATATATATATATATATATATACAAACTCAGAATGGTCCCCTGAGAAACTTATATGTTAAACACAGACCAGACCATCTTTTTAATGATGGAAAGCCCAACGTAGGCACCGGGTTACTCGCAGAGAGGCCCCAAAATATAGCTTCCCTCACCAGCTATCTGCAAAGCATATAGGATCCAGAAGAGTTCCCTGTTCCATGCACGGTCTGTGTTTAACATATATATATATATATATATATATATATATTATATATATATATATATATATATATATATATATATATATATGGGAGACCTTCCTCCGCACCCAGATTATGTAGCGAACCGTGGTTCGGATCCCACGTAAAGCTGTAGGTCCCCTCTGTCATATGACCTTAGATGTTGCGAATGCGGTTAAACAACCCCAATAATATATATATATATATTATATATATAATATATATATATATATAGTTACTCCTGAAAACCTGCTTAACTTTTCTTAACTATGGAACAGATATACAGTATATCTTGCATAAATATAATGCTCTCCGGATGTAGCACAGCTCTGACTGATGATAGTAGGTATCACTTCCTCAAGAATATCAATAAATTTATCTGACATAAACCCTCGTTTTAGTCTCGTCATTTTGCTAACTCCAAAACCACTCATCCACGCCCAAATATTATTAGACACGTGTCCGCTCCTCGTTTATATGTCGTGCAACCACCGTTCGATTACACCTATTATACTGCGCGTGGATTCACTAGTTCAGGATGGTCCAGAGACACGCCGATGACCTTTATTTTATACGCACAAATTTTTGCGTCTTGTTTTAAGCCTATTTTTATTTTCACACTTTTAATGGTAGCTTACCATCAGCCAGGGCCGTTTCCTCCAATAGGCGAAATAGGCGACTGCCTAGGGTCCCGCTGCTTTTAGGGTGCCCCATCAGCCTTCGCATTTTATGTTTAAAGTTATTTATAATTTAATAATTTATTTATTTATATTAATTTATAATTTATTTATATTTTTTTATATTTAATGTTAGGAGTGTAGGGGGCCAAATTTCTGGAAGATACGATAGTGATTGAATTCGAAACAATCTTTGTATTTATTGAGTGAAATGTTTTTAAAAATGTTTTTGTTCAAAGTGTGCACTGTTAATTACATTTAAAAATTGCAACAAAAGAAACACTAACTTTCAATGAAAATTTTCATTTTGACAATGCAGATTTGGCTTATTGTGTGCAATGCTAGTTATAGGTATATTCTTTAAAATAAATGAAAAAAGTTAGTAACCATTTCGCTTTCTCTCCTATTTATGCCTCTCTCTCTCTCTCTCTCTCACACACACATGTATGCCAAAAAAACCCAGCATGATCGCGCTGCCTCATGGCCGGAAAAGTTAAGGACTTTGTGCATGGCACGTGTGGCTTTCCATATATATATAATGCGCCTCGGTGGTGTAGTGGTTAGCGTCGCTGACTACGAATCTATCGGCCCCGGGTTCAAGACCCGATGGCAGCCGGCGTGCAGCAAAACCCAGCTGTTCATCCCTCCACGCAATAAAGAAAGTGGTTGGTAGATAAATGGGTACCCTAGGTGGCCTAGTGGTTAAGACGCTGGGCTGCTGATGGGGCGTGGTTCGGATTCCACGTTAAACTGTAGGTCTAAGGTGGAGTGAGAAGCTTGACCTTCGTCGGAATGAACAATTCGGGCGGAAGTTAACCAAAGGTTATATATATATATATATATATATATGGGATGAATTTCACAATTAAACACGTGAAATGAATGAATGCTGCAAACCCACAAGGAAAAAGAAAAACGATTCCAAGGCCTTTCGTGTATTCAGAGCTACACCTCGTCATTCCCTGACGAGGTGTAGCTCTGAATGCACGAAAAGCCTTGGAATCGTTTTTCTTTTTCCTTGTGGGTTTGCAGCATATATATATATTATATATATATATATATATATATATCACATTATACGTATATAAGGTAGATTTTTTTATGCATATCTGGCAAATGATCAGCTAATAGGGTTGGGGACCCCCCAAAAAAAACTTGTCTAGGGCCCCAAAAATGCTAGAAACGGCCCTGCCATCAGCTAACAAAAGGGGTTTGCAAGGGAGTATAGAAATATAACGTAACATAATATAACATAACATAGAAATTAAGTCTGACACACATTTGTCCGTTATTTTTAATTCCTTTTCACAATAATAAAATTTCTTAGATTTTTAGTAAATTTTGACTTCCGGACAATTTAAAGCAATTGAATTTAATCATCTAAAATTCCTTAAAATATGAAACTTGAAAATAGAATTTATTTTTTTCTCAAACATTATGTGGAATTTCCGCAGATTTCTTTTCGAGGGAAAAAATGTTCGCCAAAGAAATTTATTTTAGCAAAAAATTTAGTTATTTGCAAAAGTTAACTGCAATAATCAGGCCAGATTTAGAACGGAAGTTCGTTACATATATGTAAATCCACTTTGGCCTTAGTTACGAAACGGTTAACATGTTACATTAGTGACTTAATTTTAGAGCCGAAACAAGGCCACTTAGCCTCTAACTCTGCCGTGATACTTTCGGGCAGGTCTTTTCATCAGAGAAAATAACTTTGCTCCAAAAATCTATTTCATCATTAACTTGATGTTCGACGAAGTTGAAACGAGCTTGCTTGGTTGTGTATTTCAGTTTTTTTTTTGATAATGAATTCCAAATTCGTGTACTATCGCTGAATCATTGTTAAGCTAATCGGCGATTGAAAGTTGTCTTCAGTTTCAGTGATGGTGGCAAAGGTGTTATGTTTTGCTTCAGACGTTCTTGCGTCCGTTTTCCTTTTAGCGTCCGATCTATATCGATCCTGTAAAGATTTCCTTTCGCCGTTCATCTCTCAAGTCATCGTTACAGAGTTGACTTTTTCACCCCTGTAATTTTAGGTTAATTTCTGAAGTTGATTTTCCCCGTTTCCTACATTCCAATCATTCATCCTCTTTGTGACCCTTTGGCCACCAGGTTGGAACCCTCCCACCTTAAGCACACCTTTGGTTACGGCTCTGCAACAATTGAGTATCGCTCAGTACTCACAAACCCATGCAGAAAGCGAGACATTGCAGACCTAGACGTAATAATAATATATGTATAACAATAATATACGTATGGAAAATACTCGAGGGTTGTGTCTCAAATTTTAGAAATGAGAAACACACTGGAATGAGAGAAGAGGCAAATTCTGTACTGTCCCAACTGCGGTGGGACAGGGGGCCATGAAAACGAGGATGGAAAATGCCCTCAGAATACTTTTTAACGTGCTGCCAAAAGAAGTGAGGAACCTTCAGCACACCACCCTGAACAGGTTCTTGTGCAAATTTTCTCCTCTACCAAATCTTGCAAATGAGGCGGAATGCTGTAGAGGGGTTACCCGAACGTCAATCCTGAATCGTCGTTCGAAGCCATCATGAGGTATCATAAAGTATATCGAAATGATCACACCATGAATGTTGTGGGTAACACCGAAACAATTGCATCTTCTCCTGCGATTTATGCGTGATGACTTTCGTGAAGAAGTGGTCTCCATTTTACAATAAATATTTGTCATTTCCGCAGGAGCTAATATAAGTATTGATATTTGGTATTCAGAATTTTAAATAAAAATGGCGGTATCCTTCATATTTAATCAGTAATTAAAAGTGCACCAACATTGGTTTAATCTAGCGAGGGGTCTAGCCTATATGAAACAAGGTCTGTTAACAAGAACAGAAAGTCATCTACGCGAAAACCGTAGATGCATTCCTATATGACATATACCATAATAAATTTATAATGAATTTTCCGTTTGCGTAAATTCTGTACATTAAAAGCCTTCTTCCTTATTTATTACAGAATCGAATTTTTATATAATTACAAAAAACGAGATACAGGAATACTTAACTTTAAATTAAAAATCCTTTAAAACATTCCATTATAAACAAATTCTGATGACTTCCATGTAGATGATTTTCCATCAGCGTTCATGACAGATGTCCTTGTCGTTCCTTTTTCCAACCCGTTCGCGGTTGACTTAAAATATTCGAACAATGATGCCACCTTTGCCCAAATTTGGAGGGATGGGCAGAGCCGAGGGTTTTCATGGGTACGTGGTACACCGCATAAACGTCAGTGCACCTGCTGCAAGTGTTTGTGAGAGACGTGGGTTTGGGATACTCTCTCGACTCTCGAATTGTGAAAAAAGCAGTGCTTCTTTGAAGTAAGTTTTCATTCGGCTGTAATATATATATATATATATGCACTAAAATCACAAAATAACACGTGACCTTATTAATCAGCAAACAACCACAGGGAAAAGGAAACACAAAGTTCGAGCGCTTTCGTGATATATTCACATTATCAAGGAAGCGCTCGGACTTTGTGTTTCCTTTTCCCTGTGGTTGTTTGCTGATTATATATATATATATATATAACTTTTCGATTTTATTTTAGGTTAGATTAGTTTCAGTTAGACCCTAGGTAGGTTAGTTTAAGCTGCGCTAGGTTAGGATACATATTGGGTTAGGTTAAAATATTTTGCAAAATTTTATCATAAAATATAGCTTTAGACCATTTATCTTGACTTAAATAACTTCGATAGGCGCAAGTGGCTTCATGTTGTCCAGATATAATGTAATTCGTTCGGTCTACGCGCGCGTGCACACACACACTATATATATATATATATATATATATCAGGAACAACAAGACTAGTTCATATGCAAATATTTAATAATCAAAGCTTTCGACATATTCTAATGTCATCTTCAATGCTAAAATGAAAGATATAAATACAATTAAAAACCAACTATGAATTTAAAACAATTTCTAAATATTAACACAAATGCCATAAACGAAATTAAAAATTAAAAGTCATGAAATTATAAAGTTAATGTAATTAAAATATAAAATATTATAAAAGAAACCACAAGGATATTAGCAGTCGCACTAAAAATAGACTAACAAATCCCTCCCAATCGCATATACGTTCCCACTCCCATCAGTTAGAGTGACGGTGACCCAGTGGTTCCCAACCGGTTTTGGCTTATGGCCCCCTTAGGAACCTTATTTTTTCCTGTGGCCCCCATAAGCATTATTTTCAGTAGGTAATATGCAGATTTAACTCTATTTTACAAAATAACATTTTCTTGTGGCCCCCTTCAAATGTGCCATGGCCCCCAGGGAGCCATATGGACCCCGGTTGGGAAACACTGTAAAAAAGACCACCCAATTAGATCTAATAATTTTTCAATAATTGCTAAAGCCAATAAACACGACCTACTCCTCTTAGAAACAATACTCATTTTCAAACATAAACCAGATATAAACCATCATACCCCCATTCCATAACCTCAATATCCTGCAATAAAATTTTGTTTACCTACCAACCAACCAAATTAGCGCCGTTCAACAAATTGCATCAACCTTCCTCATCTCTCATTCTCTGCTGCATCTGTGATCGAGTAACTCGTAGGTATCTGATTTGTTTCTTTTAAGGTTTTTATAGATTTTAATGTTCTACATTTTAAACTTTTCCATAATGTTCCCCTAAATTATTTTGTTTTTACTTGCATTTACTCTTATCTTAAGGGTAAACCCCCCTTTTATGGTTTCTTTTATAATATTTTATATTTTAATTGTATTAAAATGCCACACACACACACACACACACACACACACACCACACATATATATATAATAATTTTAGCACTGAAGATGACAGTGGAACTGGAATATGTCGAAACCTTTGATTATTATTAAATGCTTGCATATGGACTAGTATTGTTGTTCCTTATTCGACTCAGGTTTACACCTCAAAAATCACTTGGCCCTCTATATCTGTACTGTATGTATACTAGAACGCCCACTGCATCTTGCGCAGCAAATGCCGCCTGAAACACAAACTGGGAGGGGCGGGTGTGTTACTAAAACCTTCCTCTGGTTCTCACTTAATGTGTATACTAAATTTGCTGCACATTACCCTAACCATTGAGGCGTGTATGAACGAACATGAACAGAGAGACAGACATTATATATATATATATATACACACACACACACATATATTTACTTTGCACTTGACGCCATCCTCATTCTTATTCGCTGTCCGAAATGTGAATTCAAGAGTTGCAAAAAGAGTATTTTAATTTGAGAAATGGTATACAAGAAAGAGGGTTATAACTAGTGATGCACCGGAGGCAGATTTTGGCCGGATGCCGGAGGGCCGGAACCTCCGGCTTAGTGTTTTTTCCTCCGACTTTATAAAAGTCGAGTTTCTATGCTTTGTGTGTGCTAATTTCTCTAAAAATTCCCATTGAACAGAATATCCTCAGGTTATGAAACTTATGATGTCTTGCTGAATGCTGGGTAAAGTAGCCTATATCAAATCAATTATTAATACAGTCACTGATCACTCTTAAAATAAATTATTATTACAGTCATTGAGAACTGAAATATTAATACAATCACTGATCACTCATAAAATAAATTATTATTACAGTCACTGAGAACTGAAATATTAATACAATCACTGATCACTCATAAAATAAATTATTATTACAGTCATCTGAGAACTGAAATATTCGGATAGGTGCAGAAATGAGGTTTTATAGAATTAAAAGTAAAAGTTGTCAGAATTGAGTTTGGTGTACTTGGCACGGAGTTTAGTGAGACCTCCGGCCGGAGCAGGAGGTTTTCTAAAATGGCCGGAACTCCTGTTCGGCCGGAGCTTCGGTGCATCACTAGTTATATATCGGTTTCATGCCTGACGGGTATTTTCCATAAGAAATCTGACTAAAAGTAAGAAATCCTACAATGGTAAAGGGAGTCGGATCGATTTGAAAATTGCCTCCTTCGAGATTCCCATTTTCAGACTTCTCATTTTTTGGACCAAGAGGAAAATGGGAATGACCAAAATTGGGAGAGTACCAGAATGAATCCTGTCTGCTTTTCTCAAAATCGAAAATAACTCATTTTCCTGCATATAGAATCTTCCTCTGTCTCGAGAAGGGTAATAGTCACTCTGCCCGAAACGTTTTCTCTTCCAATAGAGAAATTTTATTTTTATACGCACTGATATATACGGATAAATAGAGGCAAATAGGTAAACAGGGAAATAGATAAAAATATAAATAGATAGACGAGGCCAGTATATAAAATTTGAGGCTAGACCTATATATTAAATTCAGAACTAATGATTGCCTACGTTAATCTCTCTCTTCTCTCTCTCTCTCTCTCTCTGATGTGTGTGATAATGTATACATGTGTATATACTGGTTGTGGGTTGACACAAGGGTAATATATCGTAGGCCACACCTGAAATGGATGGTGAGTCATGAATGATTTGTCCCTAATGATTCACTGACTCGACTCTTTAAAAGACTTCGCCTTTCAACATCTTCATCATATATCCTTTCGTGTTCTTTTTCTGTCCCTCTTCACCACATTTGGTTTTTGTTTATGTCAATATCGAAGGGTAAACTAATCAGTACATACTCGTTTCCATTCAAATGAAACTCTGGAGGGGTATGCGGGCATATCAGAAATTTTTAGAAATGAAAATCAATAATTTTATTGACCAGGAATTAATTTCGAATAAACGAGAGAGAGAGAGAGAGAGAGAGAGAGAGAGAGAGAGAGAGAGAGAGAGAGAGAGAGAGAGAGAGAGAGAGAGCCTTTATCATAGCCATATACAACAACGACAAAACTTAATTCTAATTTAATTTCACAAATATTTTTTCACATTTCATTATTTTGATTTATTTATTTACTTATTTATCGTAAATTCCAAATCTTCTTTTAAAGGTGGACTTTGGAAACCTGAAATAATCCCTCTATTACTGCTAATACCTTCTTTATGGACCAGTTTACCGCTCTATTGCTTCTTTCTCACACACACACACACACACACACACACACACACACACACACACACCAGATGTCCCTATTTCTAAATAAATCTTCTAAGCTAAACACAAAAGAAAGAAATCTCTAGACACAAAGACAAACGCAATAGGTACGTAATACGTAGGAGTTTATTAACCTAATTAATATGTTCAGCGTAATCGCCATTTTCTACTAACACAATATTCAATCTTACACAAATGTTTGATATAATATTTGGAAATAGATGAGTTGGGATGTTGTTGATTACTTCATACACTTTGGTCTTTAGGTCTTCGAGTGTCTTTGGCTCGGTAGAATAGATCCTGACTTTTATGTAACCCTACAAAAAAAAGTCAAGGGGTGTGAGGTCGGGTGAGTATGAGAGCCATTCCACTGGCTCATGAAGGGAGATTAGTCAGCCGAAAAAATGCTTCCTCAAAAAGTTGGGAGTTTCACGAGCAGGGTGTGGAGGTGCTCCATCCTGCTGAAGACTAAACAGTAAACACCCTTTGTCTATAAAATTAAGGCCTTCTTTGACCTTACCAGGCTATAGTCTATTGGTAGCGGCATCATCATCTTCTAATTTCGTAGAAATTAGAAAAATGTTTTTGCTTTAAGTATGAAATGATGAAAGAACGGTTTTAATATACAATATTTATTAGTTATCAAGTAATGAAAGATTAGAAATGTATACATATATACCGAATAAACACTCCAGTCTATCACTTTTCTAAAGAAGAAACTCCAATAATAAAATATACATTCATTATAAAATAACGGCCAAATAAAAATACACATTTTTCTGGGACACCCTATATATATATGTTTCAGTTAAAGTGTGTAACCAGCCATTTCGCGTACTGGCTGAAACGTTGTCATTTCGCGAAATGGCTGTTTCACTTGGTCATTTCACGAAGTGACTAAAATCTTCAGACGTTACGCGAAATGACTGAAATTCCACCTTGGTCATTTCGTGAAATGGCTAAAATGACTTTTGTCATGAATTCATAGAAATAACAAACATCACAATAAAATTGGAAACCTTTATTTAACTAACTAAATCTGCTAAAACATACATACATCCACAGGTCTGTTCAAAGAAGTGAGAAACACTCTTCAAATACACATTTGAACACATTTGAATTTTCAATATAGAGGTTTTCAAATACTAACCGGGCCTTTAATGTTATTCCGATGTCCACCATTGAAGGCCCGGTTAGGTCAACTCTATGCCCTTGACAATTGGTTAGGTTAAGTCGTGTTATTTTCGTTAAAACTAACAAAAATAACACAACTTACAAGATCATTTGCCCGGTTAGGTCAACTGTATGCCTTTGACATACAGTTGACCTAACCGGGCAAATGATCTTGTCCGAAATGACCAAGGTGGAATTTCAGCCATTACGTGAAATGGCTGGTTACACACTTTGACTGTAATATATATATATATATATAATATATTATATATATATATATATATATATATACTCTGTATATTAAAGAACTGTTATATGTAAATTTAAAAATAAATTCGCAATGTCAAATGTAAAAAATATTTATATTTAAACACCTAATTATAACCTTTTAATCCAAAACTGTCTCGAATCAAATTTGGCACAGTGACAGTGATGCCACTGTCCCTCATTTTTTTTTCATATTTCCCCTTCTAAATGGGCACTCACTCTACCTTAAGAAACGTTGCATCTTTTATCTCGCTGTATACAAGATGCTTGTCGAGAGAAGAGGCTGTATCACTGCTCCGCTGTTCGGGTTTTAAAAGCTAGCTGATGTAAACATAAATGGATACTGAATTCCATCACGGAAGATGTAAAATGTTGTCGTTCATTCGTTAGCGTTTATTTTTGGTGTTTTAGATTTTAAAAACAGATTTAACGGACAATGAATCGTTAATCTATTTTGAACATTATTTTCGATGCTATCTTTCACCAGTTGGTGTACATAAAGAAGTTCACCTTTCGCCTTCCTCGTGGACATTCTGTCTTAATTAAATCTATGCCTTTTGGCTCGTAAACTCGACTCTTTGTCCCGCTCTGATTTTAGTTACATATTTTCCAGAACACTCTTTTTAGAGATTTATGGGACCATTCAAATAGACTGACTGACTTTCGAATTCTACGCAGATTTGGCTTTCTTGATAAACTTCGAAATTTATGTAATCTAAAACATTGGTTTATACTTGTGTTCTCGTTTATTAATTAACAACTTCATGTTTCACTTCTCAAATTAATCGACGTACGAACATATTTATAATATTAGATATGACTGTCATTGCAGTTAGAATGCCTATTTATATGAGGACTCTTCTTTGTATGCATAGTGCCTTAAATATATCTCTATTGCTTCAGGAATATGAAAAATATACCAAATATTTTTCTGAAGCATTATTATGAAAAATATTAAAAATAATTGGTCTTTGTCTTATGAGACTATATAGTCCCGTAGCCAGGACTTCCCAAGGGGGTGGGGCGAAATTGTAGAAAGGCGGACCTTTTGGTGCAACGATCTAGTTAACTGCGGAGGGAGTTTAGAGTAGTTTGTGAAGTTTAAAAAAAAAAGAATGAAACAATACAAGTGTTTATTTAGTAAATAATGTTATACTCGTACATTATAATATCACATCATAAGTTATAAATATGGTTACAAAAGTGGACCTTTCCTTTCAAGTGGGGGGTCCGATTCCCCCCCCTGGCGACGAGCCTGACATATCTTAACGTCGTAGCAGTTCTGTGCGTTGGTCTCTTCACACGAAGGTCAAGCTAGTGACCCCACCTTTTGGCCTGGCCTAGTGAAGGAGCGAGTTGCTTTCTTGCGATCTCCACCGCACATAATTAATCAGGCACACTCGACTCATCTGGTACCGTCCTCAACCAGGCGTCCAGTCTTCTTTTGAAGACTTCTTTTTTGATACCAGTAATGTTTCTGATCTCCTTTGGAAGTTGGTTGAATAGTCTTGGCCCCCCTGACAACCAAGCTATTTTCCTTTACAGTTGAGGGTGTTCTTGGTCTGGCCTTTAGTTTGAGAACATTACACATTCTATCTTTCTTATTTTCCATTGTTGTTTGGATGATTACCAGGTTCTGCTTGAGGTTAGGTACCAGTTTTCCATTATTTTCCACGTGCAAATTGTGGTGTATCTCTCCTTCTTTCCAATAAATATAAATTTAATTTACGAAGTCTTTCCCAGTAGTTGAGTGCTTTGCAGCCATCAATCTTGGCTGTGAAAGTCCCCCGGACTTCTTCTAGTTTATTAATTTCTTCCTTTTTGTATGGGGTCGTCAAAACTGAGCAGTATTCAAGTTTTGGTATGATCAGTGTTTTCAGCAGGGAAATTATTACTCTCGTCCTTTCTTTTAAAGGTTCTCAATACCTGTCCCGCAACCCCCCCCCCCTTTTTTTCCCCTTTGTTTATCGCTAAATTTGCGTTAAGAATTTCGCACCGTTGGTCATTATAACCCCTAAATTTATTGCTTTCTTGCGTCTCTGAATTTCCTCTCTCTCTAGGGCATAATATGCTGTCTGTTTACGCTCCTCATTTAAAAATAAGTAAAATAGCTTTTCTAAGTAATACTGATCTTCATAACAACAAAGTTAAGTATTTTAATCCCAAGTGATATAAATAAAATCGGGTTGAACTTGTAAGCCTACGATATATTTGGGCGACAGCCAATCATCAAGGCTATGAACCTTCCTAGACAGTTTGTGGGTAGTGCACTTGGCCTAATGGTTAGTTAGTTGGTTTGACGATATTGATAGCGTATTGATTTAGTTAGTAGGTGAGACGGGTTGTCGTAGGAATACAGACTGTGTTTACAAGCAATTTTAAGTAGTTGATTTGTATCGCTTGAGAAGTTTGGTAAGTAAATGCTGGATAAAGTTAATGGTCCTTAGTCACATTGTATATTATAAGTTGATTAGTTGATTACCTTTAGTTTTTAGTTCTATTATTATTAATTATTATTATTATCATTATATATATATATAAGAAATTTCAATGCAACTTACCAAGTATATGAATTCCTTTAGAATTCCTTATGAAATACTCAAACTAAATAATTCTCCTTCATTTGTCCCGAATACTTTTCCATCAACGGTATTCAATAAATCTTTAAGTTATAATTCATCGTCTGGCTAATAGCTTAGCCCCGCGCTAGGCCTAACTTATTCTGATCTGTCATTGCCTGTGGACAGAGTGTGTTGAGACAGTGGGGAGAGAAGCTCATCATTCAAGAAGATTGAATGTTCTTCTAAGGAGATGCCGAGAAAGGCAAACACTAAACTTGATTTTATATTTATAAAGGGATTGCTAAGAAATTAGGGTAATAAAAACAAGATATTTAAGTGACTTCACTTGTAGGTTTTATATATAAATGCCTTCTTTACTGCATTCCACCTTAGATTAGGAGAGAGAGAGAATTATTGGGATGATAATTAATGTTTCCTATAAATAAATATAATTAGAGAAGCGGCTATGCTTAGCATAACTGCCAACCGGTGTCTGTCATATACAGAAATATTTCTCTATAAATTTAATCATATTTTTAAACATTTAATTTGTAACTACACCATTATAATATTCACTGCACAGGAATACATAAACATTTCCTCCTTCGGATTTTACTTTTAAACACTTTCTCAAGCTCGTATCGAATCACATCACAAAAGGTTAACCTTGGGATCGTTTCAAGTGCTCGTACAAACTTCTACATCGTCATGGAATGCCTGGAGTTTATCTTAGAGCACTAACCTACGTCAGAATTCAGCATCACCAACAGGAAGTTACTCTTCTGACGGAGGTTATGTCGCATCTACATTCAAACACCACAGAAACATCTTTGTTCTCGCCCTCAGAGGTGAATTTTTTGTACTTACAACCACTCGAAAACACTGACGAAGGCTTTCTTACACCTGCATCGGTTATACCGTGAGAAGCCTTAAAAATATTTTAATGTTTTTTTTTCCCTCGAACAGATATAACGGGTGAAGGTTCAAACCACAGTCCGTCTTCAAGCACCATCGCATAAATATCTTTGCTCATAGGCAAAGCTGGGCACTTGCGGTTTTTTTTGCGGTACTGCGGTACTACCGCACTACCAAACCGGTACCGCAGTACCGAAAAAAAACCGCAAGTGCCCAGCTTTGCGTCATAGGCTCTCGCGCTCTATAGCCTACGCCTTACATATAAATTCTGTGTCTATAACCCTACACTTGGCGTACAGTGTTTGGCAGTGTCGTATTAGGCTCCTGTCATAGCCAACGCCTTTCATACAAACTCTCAACCTGACCAAATAGGCTCTCTAACGTGTTTCAAATACCGTATATCGGACTGTATCTTTTATATAATACCGTATGTAGACTTATTATTGTTTATTACATATTGTATTTTATCATCCCTATTACTGCATCTTAATCCTTTAAGGACTGAAGGTACAAATTGCTAACGTTTCAAATACAAGCATTCATAACAACCCTACAAAAAATTCAGGGCTTAAAGGGTTAATGCAGTACTACTATTATACTATTGAATCACTGTACTCTTGTCCTCCACGTATTTACTCATTTAATTCTCAGCATTCATTAAGTTTAATATTTGTACATTTCAGTACAAACTCGAACCACTTTATTGTTAATAAGCAGGGCCGTGCAGAGAAGGGGGGGCGCCACGAGGCTGCCCTTTTCCCTCCATGATTCAGAAGTGCCTCTTTTTCAGTAACGTTTTATGTATATGAATACAGTAAACTTTTTTATCCTGCCTTAGTATGGTGAAAAAAGAAATGGGCCTTTCCTGTCAAAGGGGGTCACATTTCTATATAGGCTATTAATTTAAGTTAGCGAGTCCGAAAATTTGCCTCCGGAACGCATCCCCCATTATAACACTTAGTATGTATATGGGAAAAATGTGTCCCATTTACAACACTTAAGCACTTATTAACACAACATATTAAAATTTTCATGTTTTTTTAATTTACACTTAATATTTAAGTACCACCTGGCTGTGAAATTATTCCGGAACCCCAAAGAGGTGCCTTGAGCCCCTGCCCTTAAATGTTCTTTGCACGGCACTGTTAATAATATATATATATATATATATATATATATATATATATATATATGCAGGAATGAAGGGCCAAAGGCGAATGCTTGCAAACCCCCGGCCCCGCCCCCCTAGAAGAAGAAAATTTTCGAGATGCCTGAACACTACGTTTGAAAGATTGAAGAGGGGAAAAGGTTGTTCCAAAGTTGACCGGTTGAGTGAATGAAAGATTGAAAATACCGATTAACCCTTGCGTTAGATAGTTGGACAGAAAAGGAATTAGTGTCGAAAGTCTGATACTGTGTGCTCTCCTTAAAGGAGGAGGCATGCAGTTAGAGTTCAGAAGAGCAATGTCCGTTATAATAGCGATAGTAAAGAGAGAGTGACAACATTGCGACGAAGTCGCGAAGAGAGACGGATTGAAAACAATCAGAGAGGGGGAATTGATGGGACGAAAAATCTTTGATTCTATCCGGTCAAGTAGAGCTGTGGGTTAAGCCACCCCACACATGAAAAGCGTACTCCATACATGGGCGGACAAAACCCCTGTACAGAGACACCAAGTGAGTGAGGGTGAAAAAACTGCGGAGCCGGTACAACACACCTAACCTCTTAGAAACTGTTTTAGAAAAAAAGTATATGTGATCTTCCCAAGAAAGATCACGAGAAAAGGAAACGCCAAGAATGTTAAGAGAAGAGGAAGGATTGAGTTGTATGTTGAAGGTAAGGGGATAGTCGTGTGGAAGATTGTGACGAGTACACAGATGGAGGAACTGAGTTTTTGAGGCATTGAAAGCCACGAGGTTTTCTCTGCCCCAATCAGAGATAGCAGAAAGATCATAGGTCAGGTGCACCATCGCCGTCCTACGCAAAGCATAGAGTAACTGTCGAGAGGGACGCTTTGTGAAGTGGGTGGAAAAGCGAAGGGTGGAATCATCAGCATAGAAGTGGATAGGACAGGAAGTGCGACTTAAAAGATCAATGATAAATAAAAGGCAGAGAATGGATGACAGGACAGATTCCTGAGAAATACCACTGTTAATTGCTTTTGGAGAGGAAGAGTGACCATCTACAACCACAGCTATAGATCGGCCAGAAAGGAAATCAGAGATGAAGGTACAGATAGAAGGGTAGAAACCGAAGGAGGGCAGTTTCGAAATTAAGGATTTGTGCCAGACTTTGTCAAAGGCTTTTAATATGTCTAGCGCAATAGCAAAGATTTCACCGAAATCCTGAAAGGAGGATGACCAAAAAGTTAGAATGGACACAAGAAGATTGCCAGTCAAGCGTCCCTTGAGGAACCCATATTGTCGATCTGAAAGAAGATTGTGAGTAGAGTGGTGTTTGAGAATCTTCCTATTAAGGATAGATTCAAAAACTTTAGAAAGGCAAGAAATCAAAGCAATTGGACGATAGTTTTGGGGTTGAGAACAGTCACCCTTCTTTGGGACAGGTTGAATGAAAGCGAAGAATTCAGCTTTATCAGGAAAACAGACGGCAATTCAGCCGTCAGAATGGCAAAGGGGGGAAAAACAAGACGTAGGATAGTTGTTGGAGAGGTTCTTGACTAGGTGCCAGAAAGAGCGAGAAGAATTAGAATTAGATAGGTTTTCACATTTTTGTCGGATGAAGGAATTTTTGGCGAGTCGAAGAACAGATTTTGCACGATTCCGGCCAGAAATATAAGCTGAGTGAGAGTCAAGAGTTGAATGGCGACGGTACTTTGTGCAAAGGAAAAAAACAAAGTTTAAACCAAGATTTTTTTACGTAAGTAGTACACAAAGAATATGGAATGTACACCTCCATGTCCTGTCCAAAGGAATTTTTTATCCAGGAAGGAGACGGCAAAGGGCGGATGCCGGCAAAAATGTTCCTGGCGTACACGACTTTGAGAAAATCGCATCTGTAGCCGTGCAGAAAGGGTGTTTATATATATATATATATATATATATATACCGTATAATAGCAAATACTGAAGTTTTTCCTCTCTTAAAGAAAAACCACTATTTGTCATTTACCATTACGTATTCGAACTATAGTGGATTTAATATCCCAGAAGAGTTCCTTGTTTCATGCACGGTCTGTGTATTACATAAAAGTATCTCCAGGGCACCATTCTGAGTCGTAGCATATATATATATATATATATATAGGCCCCACCTCTAGGTCTGGCCTGCTGAAAGAACGAGTTGCTCTCTTACGATCCCCATCGCACATAGCCAGGCACACCCGGCTCATCCTGTACCGTCCTGAGCCATATATATATATATATATATAATATATGGCGCCTCGGTGGTGTAGTGGTTAGCGTCGCTGACTACAAATCCATCAGCCCCGGGATCGAGACCCGGTGACGGCAGGCGGCGTGCAGTAAAACCCAGCTATTTAAACCTTTCACAATAAAAAAAATTGGTTGGTAGATAAATGGGTACATTGGGTAGCCTAGTGTTAAGACGCTGGGCTGCTAGTGGGGTGTGGTTCGGATTCCACGTTAAACTGTACTTCTAAGGTGGAGTGACAAACTTGACCTTCATCAGAATGAAAAATTCTAGCGAAAGCAAGACTATGTAGTTATATATATTACTGGTCATAAGTCTGAGGACACCTGAATTTAATGGAAATATTACTCTAATAAGAATTATATTGAATGAAGAGAGAAATATTGGTAAATCTTAAGGAAATGTCATCACCTGCAAAATTATACCAAAATGCATTTTTCTCATAGTCGTATCTGATGCGATTTATTCAAATCTGATATTCATTTGGTGTGTAAATGAGCCGAAAACCATTTTATTAGAAATTTAAAATCATAATGTTTCGGCTCAATTGCGCAGTAAGTAAATATAAGATTTGAGTAAAGCACATCAAATACGACTATAAAAAAGCATTTTGGTGAACTTAACCTAACCTAGAATATAGAGCGCTTGTGGAAGGACATTAAATTTTGGGTTTTACGCTCAGGTAATCGTAATTACCACCACTACGAGCAGTATTTCGCCAGATACCTTTTCTTGGCAAACGATAGTGACCATCAACCAGTCCTCCATACATTTTTAAGGATAATAGCTGAAGTTTACCATCCAACTGAACAATACTGAGGTAAGATTTATGTTATTAGGTTCGGTTAGTAATGGATTTCGGCTCATTTACACAGCAAATGAATATCAGATTTGCGTAAATCACATCAAATACTAGTAGAAAAAAATGCATTTTGGTATAATTTTGCGGGTGATGACATTTCCTTAAGGCGAGGAGCGAATATACAAAATATTGATTATATAATCTTATTTTGTACAAATTTAAATTGTAACATATTATTTCTACTTAAAAAACACACTTCCTAAAAACATTTAGGTAAATCTTAATAATATCAGAACATCTGTTTGGCACCAAAGACACGTTTTTCTAAATAAGCTTCAGGGATGTCACTACAGATCGTCTGTAGAACACCCTATAATGATTTTACGTTTCTTTGTTTCTCCTAAGCTATATTTGTTTTCGGTGGGATAACGTCAGGGCTCTGAGGTAGCCACTCCAAAATCTTTAGCTCTCCAGAAACCTGACGAGGTGCTAAAGCACTTCGAATCACTTTTCATGTTTCCTTGTGAGTGTGCATCATTTATTTATTTCACGTGTTTAATTGTGATATTCGTCACACACACACACACACGTTGAAATCAAAAGACACCACCAACAAACAGGGCGCCCCTCCCCCATTGGCCAGCATTATTTTTTTTATTTCATGGACTTTCTCCCTCAAGTCGTAGTAAAATCGTTTTGAATGATTTTTCTGTTAATTTTCTTGTTTTCAATGAAGCTCGTGTGTACATTTAGGTTTTTTGTATGCCTTCTCATTTCGTGCGAAATTCTAATACAAATTAATCGTGTCAGTAAGGTTTTGCTGTCTCACTACGCGCAGTTGGCTGTATTAAACATGATTCAGACGTGTAATGCTCAACTGTGTTTACCGACGGTGTGGATTTGATGAAACCAATGAGACTACCCAAATCATGGCTTTTGCAGTAAACGCGGAACCTACGTTTGGTGACAGTCGTGTGCAGTGCAAAAAGTGGCATTTTTCACACGAAGTCGCCGATAAAACAGTTACAGATCCAAAGTAAAAATTTAATGACTTTTTCCTGATAGTTACTGATGTTTGTACAACCGCATTTGAGGAAAGATTCGAACGGATGAAAACCGTTTTGCATTCTTTCAGTAGCTTATCTGACGTTCCATCGGCTAAATCCATTAGGATAGCGACCTTAGGAAAAACTGTGATGACTTGCATATCCTGCACTCTGACTCATCTTCCAGAGATATTGACCCTACCGAGTTTCTTGAGGAATTAAAGCTTTTACGCCATTCAGTGCTTGAGGAAATTTTCCATTTGGAACTGAAAATTCCCTTATTTGATACTTATCCTGACGTAGTCGTGGTTCTGTGGATATTGCTGACAATGCCAGTTACCACTGCTTCAGCAGAATGCTCGCTCATTCTCGAAAGTGAAACTCATAAAAAATTATTTACGTTCTCCAATGTCACAGGATAGGCTGTCAAATCTGGCTATTATTTCCACTGAAAAAAAAAAGTAGGAAGAAAACTAAGTTATGAGGACATATTTGACGATTTTGCGGCTAGAAAAAGTAGGAAAAAATGTGGAAGAGAAGTGCCGATGAAGAAATATAAAAGAATATAGAAAAGGTTAGAAAAATTTAGAAGTATCACTGATTATTGTGTGTCGCCATTGATTGTTGTTAATTTTTTGTTGCAAAATACATTTTTTCACTCAAAACTGATGTCTGCGTTTAATCGTTCCGCTCAAAAATAGGGAACCCCCCCCACACACACATGAGGTCTCGCGGGGGTTCCTCACATACATAGCTGAGGCCCTCTTCACATATAATAATAATAATGATGATGATAACAGTTCCACGTCCGTGTCTGCTGTACAGCATGTCACGTGATCAAAATTTATTCTTCTCTACTTTGTTATCGAAAGTTAATTCTGTAACAAAGGTAGCAATTATTACAGTGTACCGACAGATCATATTAAATGTACCAACTTCCTCCAACGTATTGGGAGGCCATGGCTCCCCCGGCACAGCACCCCCTCTGCTTTCTGCCAGAGAAAACAAAATTTCACCTACTCGTGACTCGAACCTGTGCGCTTCAGATTTTCAGCTACTAGGCCAGGGGTTTTTAACCTTTTTAGGCTGCGATCCAAATTCTGGACTCGGGGCTAGCTCGCCGACCAATGCCTTCAAACAATTCACTCGTAATATATAATAAAATAAATAATAATATTAAAATGATTAGGGATAACATAAATAAATGATAAATGACAATTTAATGACCCAAGTTTGGGTCGCGACCCAGAGGTTAAGAACCCCTGCACCAGGCTATTCAGGCAATGAATTCCTTTAGAGACGCCTATTGATTTATTTTGATATATAAAAACGTGTCTGACGTTAAACTATTTTTTTTATAATATTAAAATAACTTTTGATATATGGTCCGCTTTACAAAAATAGTGATTTTTTAAAATAAGTTCATTAACTACCTTATGTTCATCAAACTGCGCAAGTTGAATTTTCTTCTGTTGGTGATGCTTCAAAAGAGAAATTAATGCGACACAAGAAGTAGGCTTTGAAAACACCTCTTTGTTTACATTTGACGTCACAAACAGACCAATTTCTGGCTCGGAGTACTGCTCTAAAAAATTATAATAATGTAAGGACATACTTCATAACAGGTATATAGTTTTAGAGTAAAAACTAGTTTGTATATTTTTTCAGTATATTTTTTTAGGTTAACAAGTGTCTTTTAGGGACAATTTAAACTTAAAATTGGACCTGAACCCAGAATGCATCTATTATTAATACATTTTACTTATGTTTCGCCAGCCAGGTAGCTCCGCCCTAAACGTCAACATTTAGGTAGTTAATGTCAAGCAGGAAAGGAGTAATAATACTTAGTATATATTCTTTAGTTATTTGAGAGCTTATTTATTTTTATCTGTATTTTTTTGTGGCTTCGACTTTGTTTTGTATCTTTATTATTATTATTATCTATATATATTATATTATAATAAGAGAGCTGTCCGTCTGTCCGTCATACTTTCAGAAATTGTGAGAAAAAAATTCAGAAATTGTATTACGGGCGGCAATGTGAAGCTCAAGATTTTCATGACTGTTCTTTTCTGTAGTTTAGCAATGGGGGATGGGTGGGGTAATGGGGGAGGGGGTTAGCCCCCAAGTTGTATGAATGGGGGTGAGGAGGTTTTGGGAGATACCAGATTCAGAAATGTTGACACAATTGAAGCTCAAAATTTTCACGGCTGGGTTCTTTTTTTGTAGTTTAGCCTGTCTAACCGTCAGCGAAGTAACGGGAACTGTACTAGTTATTATAAAATTTAAAGTTGTATCGTGTAAGGAAAACTTACTTAATAAGCTTATATCTAGTTGTGTCACTCGTGCACAAAATCGCATACGATTTTATGAAATCGAGAACAAGCCAGTGAGACTATAATTTACAAAGATACTACAGCCATCAAAATTTTGAGCTTCATATCCAAAGGCGGTGAGACCCAAATATGTGACGTTGCACTAAAATTCTAAATGGTCCGTGAGTTTAAAGTAAATGTTCAGGTCTCACTGACTTAAAAGTTTGTGCTCAAAATTGTTTGTATGAAATTCTTTACATGTTAAAATAGGAACTTGGACCAACGAGAATTATAGTGTCAAGTGGGTTAATCGTAATAAATATAATGTTCAAGAAAGTTATGAAAGAGCAGCTATACCCAAATTAAGATAATTTGTTATATATAATCTTTGCTTTTACCCTGAAAGGCTTTATAGGCTTACCTTCAGGTAACTGAAGCCGAAATTTAAATAAATCTTTTCATTTACTTAATTAGGATTTATACCGATGGAATTGACGAAACCATAACATCGACACTAAAAAACTTACAACCAAGTGTAACTTATGCTAACCTAACCTAACTTAATTTCACTCACAATATACTTGTCAACACACACACACACACAGAGATGTAATCCCGTTGAATTACACACAATTAACCTTATGAGAAGTAGATTTATTAATAAGTTATCGTGACTTAAAAATTAGATCAAGGCGTTCAAGCCTAACATTTCAACATTAACAGCGTGAAAAGTACTGACACTACTAAGGAGAGCCTACAGGCTTGACTAGAGTAATTTATTAATATTACCTCCAAAGAAAGTGTACTTGTTATTTATTTATTTTTCTATGCACTTATTTTTATTGTGCAAAAAAGCATTGTAAAACTGACACTTGGCAGCACTTTGTAGTTAATACGGATTAAGAATAATTCAAGTCAATTTTTTTACTTAAAGACACGCTTAAAGCCATTCAAAGTTGGAACATTATAGTACATACAGTATTTTACAGTACTGTACACATTATAATGATTAAGGAAGAAAAACATAGCAAAAATTTTCCGTTTTCTGTGTATCATATTTCTTAATTGTGCCGAATAAGCAGGACAAACTTTTTTAATACTTCTTAAAAATAAATTACATTCTTCGTATTAATTATTATTAGTTTGTAATTTAAATGCACGCAATAGGTGTACATTTGGTTTTATAGAATAAATAAATACAAATTTATAAAATTTATATTAATTTTTTTAACTACATAGAAAAGAAACATTTTTGAGAGATTTATTACAAGGCGAAAAATATTTTATCAGTATCAACATTTTTCAAAACTTCAAACGAATATTAATAAAATTTTGGAGTTAATTTCAGAGCTAAAACTGTTAAATAAATAATATTCTTAAACTGTATTTGAATAATATTTACTTAAATCTTCTACATAAAATTAAATACTTTGGTGTTTATAAATAACATGAACTGGTAAGTACCGGAATTGATTTTTATAATAATTTTAACAGACTTTAAGATGTTATTTGTTTACAGAGGGTTGACAAAAGTAAATAATAGTGAGTTTAAAGTAAATGTTCCGGTCTCACTGACTTAAAAATTTGTGCTCAAAATTGTTTGTATAAAATTCTTTAGATGTTAAAATAGGAACTTGGACCAACGAGAATTATAGTGTCAAGTGGGTTAATCGTAATAAATATAATGTTCAATAAAGTTATGAAAGAGCAGCTATACCCAAATTAAGATAATTTATTATATACTGTATACTGTAATCTTTGCTTTTACCCTGAAAGACCTTATAGGGTAAACTGGGCATGCTGCGCAGCGCGAAATTGCGTATTTCATGAAATAAGCAATAATTTTGCTTATTTCATGAATTTGGCAAATGTACTGCCAATTTCCTGAAATAAGCAATATTTTGCTTATTTCATGAAACCCTGGAGGTGGGGTTTGTGCATCTCTCACTAATGTGTATTCAGAAGCTGAGCCGGAGATTGACTTGTTCATTCAAGGACCGTGTTTCATTTCTTCCAAAGACTGACCAATCGGAAGAAAGAAAATGTTTCTACACCTTAAATTGAATACTATTTCATTAGTATATATATATATATATATATATATATATATATATATATAGAGAGAGAGAGAGAGAGAGAGAGAGAGAGTTACAAGGACAAGAGGAAGCCTCAAAGACCTGTCGGTCTACTCTGGGAGGTTCCTGTTATTAAAAGTTTATTTTTCTTTCAACTATCCTAGCAGTAGTAGAAAACTGGATAGAAAAGTAGAAGGCTCTCTCCCCACCCTCCGCTCCCTCCCTGCCAGAGGCAGGTACGGAAAAAGGTTGAAGAAAATACCTTGACCCTGGAAAAGTAGCCAAGGAAATTTTACAGGAAAGTGGAGAATATATAAATAGCTCTATATTTAGCTTGCTCACAGAGACACTGTGCAAGCGAACTCCTGCAGAGTTTTCTTGTTTTAATCTTAAACTGTGAGAGTATTCAGTACTTTGTCTAGCCTATTTTTAAACACATTTACACTTTGACTGGAAACAACCTCTGAGGGAAGTTGGTTCCAGATATTAACTATTTTATAGGAAAATAAATTTCCGCAGACAGAGGTCCTAAATGTCTTTAGTTCCAGTTTAAACCCATTATTTCTTGTCGGATTGGCATTAAGTGAGAATAAGTTTCTGTAATCTACCCTGTCTATTCCTTTGAGCATCTTAAAGACTTGAATAAGCTGACCCCGCAACCTCCTCATCTCTAAGCTAAACAGATTTAGGCGCTCGAATCTCCGTTGGTAGCTTTGCATTCTCATTGAAGGGATCAATTTTGTAGCCCTTGCTTGTACTCTTTCTAACCTTTCTATGTCCTTCCTGAGGGGATGGAGACCATAACTGCGCACAGTATTCCAGTTGAGGTCTGACTAGAGAATTATAAAGACACATTACAGTCTCCTTGTTCCGAAACTGGAACTGTCTTTTAATATAACATAATAATTTTAAGGCCCTCTTTTCGACTTCTGCACAGTGCTTCGACGGTTTCAGATCGTTGCTGATATAGACTCCTAAGTCTTTCTCTAGATCGGTCTCAGTCAAGTTCCTTCCCAAGAGAGAGTAATCGGTCTTCGGGTTTTTATAACCTATGTGCATTACCTTACATTTGTCCAAGTTGAATGGCATCTGCCAAGTAGCAGACCATTCGCCCAACCTGTCAAGATCGTTCTGAAGCTTTCTTACACCCTCCTCAGTACCTACACTACTTCCTAATTTCGTATCGTCTGCAAATTTGGAGATTGCACTTAGAAGCCCGACGTCTATATCGTTAATATAGATGATAAAAAGTAAAGGACCCAGAACGGAACCCTGTGGGACACCACTGGTGACGGGCGCCCACTCCGAAGCCACTCCATTTATTACCACTCTCTGCTTTCTATCTTTTAACCAATCCTCAATCCAATTGGAAACGAGCCCGGTGATTCCTAGTCCTTTGACTTCAGCTATCAATCTAGCGTGAGGAACTTTGTCAAAGTCTTTTTGAAAGTCGAGATACACTATATCTATTGCCCTACTTGCATCGTACAGTGTATGCATATTATGGAAAAACTCTAACACGTTTGTCAGACAGGATCTATGTCGCCTAAATCCATGTTGAGAATAAAAAATTTGATTGTTAGATTCAAGGTGATACACAATACGTTTTGTAATGATGGATTCCAACAGTTTGCCGACAACTGATGTTAAACTGATCGGGCGATAATTACAAGGATTTTCCCTATCACCCTTTTTAAAGATTGGTGTTACATTTGCTAACTTCCAGTCGGTTGGAACTTTCCCTAACTCGATTGATTGTTTGAATATGGTTACTAAGTCGTCAACAACATTGTGGCTAACCTCTTTTAATACCCTTGGAAGAAATAAGTCGGGGCCAGGTGATTTGTATTTGTTCATCTTATCAATTAATTGCTGTACCTCATTTCTCGTAAAACTTATGGTCTCTACGGGATGGTCACCATCATATGTAATCCGAGGACTTGGCACTTCTGTTGTGTCTTCCTCCGTGAAGACTGTAACGAAGAACTCGTTTAACATATTAGCTATATCTTTATCATCGAATTTCAGTACGCCATTTCTATCTTTTAAGGGGCCTACAGAATTTTTAATTGGCTTTCTGCTATTAACATGGGCAAAAAATTCTTTAGGGTTAACTTTACAGAGTGAGGCAACTCTAGCGTCTTCATCACGTTTGGCTGATCTAATTAAGGACTTAACCCTCCTACGTAGGTTTATATAGTTTTCTGAATTAGTGTGGTTGAAATGCGACTTTAGTAGTTTGTAGGCTCTATTTCTTCCCGTAATAGCCCTCCTAATTTCGTTGTTAAACCATTTCGGTGACTTTGTTGACAAGGAAACCATTTTAGTGGGTATAAAAGTGTTCTGTAATATTCTAAATTGATCCCTATATGAGCTCCAGGCAGAGATGGGCAAGATCACCAACTTTGGTGATCTTGAAGATCAAGATCAGATCACAAGAAAAATGTGATCTTGAAGATCAAGATCAGATCACCAGAAAAATGTGATCTTGAAGATCCAGATCAAGATCGTGATCTTGAAGATCACTTTTCAAGATCACTTTTTAAGATCACTTTTATATGAATTGAAAAAAGTTGTACTCTTGTAGAGTAAACAAAAACAAATTATTTTGTTAATCACTCCTGAAAAGTATCACTCCTAATACTCCCCTGAGGGCTGAGGCAATACAAGCATCGCATCCTACCCATGTCACCTGATCTAAACCACGGGGATTGACGATTCCCCTTTCAGTTTTTCAGGTGGTAAACTTAAAACTTAGTATTATCATAACTTATCAGCAAAGAAAAAACTATTAAATGACCTACATATAGTTTTTAGTTCTATTTTTCTCAATTCTCATTTCACCAGGTCCATAACCCATATCAATGAATGGTCAGCATATATAAGTAAACATTTTTTACATAGAATTTAATTTTACAGTTTTACTGCAGTACGCAATTACTGACAATATAAGGGTAAAAACCGCAAGTTAAGAGTGTTAATTTAATGTTCAACCGCTGTAAACATTTGCTTTCAGCAAAACCAATTGTTCAAAGTTACCATCCGAGAGACGACTTCGTTTGGGGCTATGAACCATGCCAGCAAACGAAAACAACCGTTCCACTGGTGCAGAGGAAGGTAGCGTGGTGTTATACCTCTTGAAGATCTTCTTTATAGCAGGATACCTATCTAAAGAGTCGAGTGCCTTACTGGTGTCCTGCAAATAATTGAGGACTTCCAAGTCTTCCTTGTTGTTAGGAGCAGAGAATGAGCAGTCCATAGTTCTGAAGAAATCGTCTTCAGATGATGAGTCTGAGTTCACCGAACTATTACCACTGCTGTCAGAATTACAATTTCTTACAGCCATTTGCAGCTTGTCTTTTACTTGAGACTTGATTGCTTCATGATCGCCGAAATTAGGCCCTTGCAACAATGATATCCATCTAAGTTTGAAATACGGATGAGATACTGAGGCCAAAACGGCATCAGTTACCTCGGGGCTCAATGACAAAAAATGACCAAATCTGGCATTGAAGCCAGAGACGACTGCTGCCAGTAATGGCATGCAGTGTCTCAAGCGCAGGTCGTTTGGTTGGATAGGCTCCAATCTTGCGAGGGCATCTTGAGTCACTAGGACTGTTGGAAGAAGACAACCGTAGTAGCATTCTTTCTCTGCCTGTAATTTGTTGAGGGCTGCTGCAATTGGTTTTAGAACAGACAAATATTCTGAAATAAATTCCAATTCATTGTCTTTGAGGATGGGTAGATTCAGTTCTTCAAGAGCTACATTCACGTCGTTCTTATGTTTATATATTTGGCTTAATGAGTCGTACATTGAGTTCCATCGGGTGACGCATGGGTACCTAAATTGGACGCCAGTTATTTCCTGTATTTTTTCTGCTGACTTGGGTTTACCAGCAGCATTCCACAGCGCCGAACATTTTCCCATTGCAGAATGCTTTATCTTCTCTAGTCCAGGTGAATTCAGTCCTTTACCTGCATCAGTTGTTGCTACCAAGTTCAATGTGTGGGAGGCACATCGAATATGGGATGATAGTTTCACTGACTCCTCTCCATGCTCTCCTGAATGTTCAGGAAAGTTGCTGATGATAACCTCTTCATCTGAATCTTTTTCATCATCATCTTCATCAATGTCGTCAGTACGATTCTGAACACGAACACCGAACTCTTTAAAGCATTTCACCATGTTCGATGCATTGTCGGTGACTGTAGATACAACTTTTCTATAAGATAAACCATGCTCCGAGTTGATCCTGTCCAATATTCCAGCAATTTTATCAAAGCTATGTGTTCCACGAAATCTTCGGCATGCCAGTGCAGCTGATCCTCGCGACAAGTCATCATTGATCTGTAATGTAAGAATATAAAATCAATGTTTGTATGAACATTTTTTTAAGCTTAATTTAATAATATTGGTTAGACACGCACCAGCTAAACTGCGCCACCAAACATTGAAGAGAAGAACTATGTGATATAAAGGAGGCAATTCAGCGATGAGTCGCCTACCATACCACCACATCAGTGACCCATCCCATAAGAGCAAAATGTGGAAGAGTCCATATTCACAGCCTGTGAATATGGACTCTTCCACATTTTGCTGTGAATCAGACACAATGACAGATGACAGAATCAGTGAATTAGTGTGAAATTACTGTGAATCACAGCAAAATGAAGACTCACCAAATTAATGAATGAGGAACACATGTCGAATAATTGAAAAGATTATACTATAAGTCTATCAGACTATCAGTCTATCACCAATGGTCAATTTATCAATTATATAAAAATAATACACTAAATCAATAGCATACCCAATGCGCAGTGACTCCCATGAAACTGCGGTGATTAGTTGACCATATGTCGCATGTAACACACACATGGTCAACTGCTGCCAGTTTTGCTTGTATGTCTTCCTTCATTGTACTGGTTGTTGTTGCAAGAGATCTAGCCAGGGTGCGTCTAGATCAGTGGTTCTTAACCTTTTTACTACCATGCCCCCTCTAGGAATTGGTCCTTCCTCCACGCCCCCTTTCAATCAAAATAACATTCTCAATAACTTCTCAATATTAGCCTATGCTCTCGTTAAGAGAATAACAAATACAATTAGAGAAATTCCTGTTTCTAGGGGGGCGCGCCCCCCGGTTAAGAACCACTGGTCTAGATGGCACCTGAACAGCCGGGTTGACGTCTGAAAAAAATATTTAAAAATTAAAACAAATACAATAGATTAGCTATGGAAAAAATATCAAAATATTTAGCTAGGCTAGCGATAGTCTAATGTTCATACAAATAATATGATTAATTATTTTAATCAGATATTAGCTATGGAAAAAATAGCAAAATATTTGAGTTATACTAACATGAAAGAAGATCCTTAAATTCATGTAGTTCAACTAGGCTCAATGGTAGGAGCCCATTAGCCACAAGCGAGAGAATCTTCTTTTCAAGGATATCCTTGCATATTGGTGGTCCTGGTTTTTGCTTGGAAATGTGGAACATGCTTAGTGTTGACTGCTTGGCAATTTTGGCAGGGCCAGCATTGCTGCCGCTGGCATCTTCTTCTTTAGCTGGACGCTTGCGAAATTTCTTCTCCGATTCATATTCACCCAAAAGATCCGAATGTAGTTTCTGCACAAAAAATAAATTATTATCATGCGGAGAGACTTCTTGAACACCCTGTATAATATTTATCAGAGTATCAAACTTCTAGTTGAAATTAATACTTAACAAGATTCTAAAATTTTGTTATCTTTAACTAAAATTATTTTCACCATGATCAGTGCATTTTTATCCTATGTTAAATTGAAAGCCGAATTTCGTCCTTCAGTAACTAAATAGGAGAAATTACAGACATGGATCAGACAGAGAGAAAGACAGATACACCTGGCGTTTTATTATAGTTGGATATCGGCAGTTTTTAATGTAGTTACTAGTCCATAATCTATTAATATCTGAAGTGCACAATATATTCAAATGGACGTCTATGTAAATGTAGCATTAGTCTTGTATGGCACCAGTCACTTAAAATATGACTTGAACCATTATGTTAATGTTGCTACTTACTACTTAGTTATTAAGTAGTACTAACCCTGAGGTGCCTCAGAAGATTGCTTGTTGAGTCGAGGCCAGCAGACAGAATTGTAGTTTTCTTTGTACACTGCCTACAAATAACTTTGATACTGTTTCCAGTTTTTTCGACAATTTGAAAATATTTTCCGTTCAATAGCACAGATTGATCCTTATTACCAACATTGTTATCTAAATATATTGAATACTGTTCTGGTGACAACCTAGAATATTTGGTTCCCTTGGGAGCCTGTTGAAGTTGTAAAATTGCACTCATTATTAAAAAATTCAATCTGTAAATAAAATATGTTAAAATTAATTTATTATGAATACGGACCTATAGGCTATATTTTATGCCTATATATAATAATATATTAATAGAACACTTTTAACATAATTGCACAGTAAATTACACTTTTTACGAGCCTAAATTCCACAGCAACTACACCTTCCATGAGCCCACGCATGATGCAAGTCACCTAACTAACAGAAAACATAAACAGTCGGTGTTGAACAAAGTTGCCACCAGATGTCGCTTGGACAAAAAACAAATGACATTCGCATAGCGGCATATTTAAGAATCTGAAATTAAAAGTGATCTTGAAGTCTAAAGTGATCTTCAAGATCACAAGAAATAAAGTGATCTTAGATCAAGATCAAGATCACCATAATAAAAGTGATCTTCAAGATCAAGATCAGATCACGATCTTGATCTTCAAGATCACGATCTGATCTTGAAGATGAAGATCGTGCCCATCTCTGGCTCCAGGTGACATTGACATCCTCACTTATTAGAACTTCAAGTGTGTCTAAACTACTTCGGAAGCTTTCAAAATTTGCTCTCGAGAAATCCAGTCTTTCACGAGTCTTTTCGCGTGTATTAACTGGAACCCTGAGGTCAAACCTAATCAAATTATGATCGCTGTTACTTAAATTTTCACCAATAGTCAGGTTAGAGACTAGGTCATCTTCGTTCGTGAATATGAGGTCTAGTTTATTATTACCCCGAGTAGGCCCGTCAACCCATTGACTTAATAAGTTATCATCGGCAAATTCCAACAGTCTTGAGCCCTCAGCATCAGCTGTTTTTGTTTTCCCAATTTACATTACCACAATTAAAATCACCAAAAATCACACTGATCTTATTATTCACTATTCTGCTTAATTTGTTATACAAGTTTATATCCTTATCAACGGGGTAGTGAGGTGGTCTATATACTACAGTAGAAGTAGCTGCACTACTTTATTATTTAGGTTTAGATCAATTCCCAACATTTCATGAGCAGATACGATATTACTGTTTACCGGGTGCAGGGAGTCCCGAGAATACAAAAGTACACCGCCGCCTTCCCTTCCGTTCCTATCTTTGTGAAACATTTTGTAACCTACCATTTCAAATTCTCCTACAAAATCCCTTGATTCAGAATGAATCCAGGATTCCGTTATTCCGATGATATCAAAGTTCTCAGTTTTGACAAGCGCTATAAATTCCATTAGTTTGTTTCTAATTGACCTAGCATTGAAGAGCCCAGTTTTTAGTGATTTTAAGTTGTGATTTTTCCTAACTGGCCTGAGTCGTTTCCCGACGCAGTTGAACTAACTACTGGGGGAGGAGGACTAACTGCTGGGGGAGGAGGACTAACTGCTGGGGGAGGAGGACCGACTGCTGGGGGAGTAGGTTTAACTGTTTGGGGAGCAGGATCAATTGCTGGTTTGGGGGGTCCTAGTTTAAAAAGATTATACAAATTAATGTTCAGTAAGAGAGAGAGAGAGAGAATCATATACGTTGAAGAACTTGAAGACTCAATTCGCTTATCTGTATGTTATTAATTAAACATATACAGCGTATAACTGTAATAAAGTATGGTGTAGTTTTTGAATCTTTTGAATAAAATCTTGTTTTTAAATTTAATGTAAGGAACTAATAATTGATAAAGGATGACTTGTAACCTATTTGTTTTAAATGTAAATTGAATGCAATTTAAAAATATATAAACTGGATACATTTTGCGAATGAAGAGGGAAAGCTAAAGAATTGAACTTATCTACTTTCAATAATAATAATACTGTATACATATTTTCTCTGTTTCAGATTCTGAGAGGGAATGATATATCTCGTCAATCGAAAATTCATGGATTATAAACTCGCAATTTTAGGTAAGAAAATACTTATTTATTTTATACATAAAACACACACACACACACACACACGCACGCACGAAACAAAATTTGGTAAGTTTAATCAAAGACTATTTATGACAAGATTTGAAACTCCACCCACTCTGGTAATTAGAAAACTCTGAAACTATGATTAAGCTTGACGTATTTTTACTAAATCCCGTTGTTACTCCTATATTGGTGTTTGATTATTCATGGTTTTACATCAGTGTGACCATGAGTAATAAGACTACAACAGGTATCTCGTAAATATCTTTGCATTTAAATAACATTAACAAAAAAAGAGAGCGCCTAAAATAGGTCTGGTCTTTCTACATTGTCTGCCACCCTCCATTTTTCTTCTCGAGTAGTTACATTATTAGATAATATGAATGAGCCACATACAAAAGTTTGTGTACTACTAAATTAATGTACGATAGGATGATAGGTATAGATACGGTATGGAAATTTTAGTATGTAGGCTATATATACCTTTCAGGTGTTCCGTGCGTTGATTTCTCATCTGACGAAGGTCGTGGAGATCAGGCTTATTATCCCTCGTGTGTGTATATATATATATATTTATTTATTTATTAAACTCAATGAACCGCACCCTCGATAACTCGTACATAAAACCATGTGCGGTTCTTTGTTTTAAATGTAATGATGTGTATATTTTATTGTAGCTATACTTTATTTCATGTACTCTTTGCAACTTGAGTACACAATACAATTCAATCTGTTCCATTTTGTCGTGTAGGCACGTTTGTTTAATGTACTTCATTAGTGTTTTGTTATTTCTTGATTACACTTCAGTGTAGGACCCGGGAAAAGCCTCTCTCTTAGCCACACACTCTCACATAGAGGCAGGGCCGACGAGAGCTGCCACGGGCCCCGGGGAAGGATTGGTATATGGGCCCCCCTGTTTACTCAGTATTTTATTATGAATTATGTTTGTGTACATAACAAGCAAACTGATTATATGTCCAAGTCACTATTCAAAACATACAGTATGAATAAACAACTCAGAAGAAAATGACCATTTTATTTTTCGAATCAATTATATTAATTCTATCACCATACAATTTACAAATGCAGTACCAATCCATGCAGGCAAGACAATTGTTTACTGCAAGATTTTCATAATTAGAAGTGTACTTTCTTTGTTTGCCTTCTCTCTAGCAAAGTGGTAAATGATTCTGATGAAATTTAAAGTACGGGCTAACTGGCTTTCAATTATGATGGTTCCCAGATCTGTCAGTCGGTTTTGGGCATTGGTGGACCGCAGATAATATTTCATCTGTTTCAGTTTGACTATGATAATCTCTATAAAATGTATGTTCATTAATTATATTTCCTTTCTGTTATTTAATCAATTGCTTTATTAGTAGTTTTAGATTTTATCCCCCCTCTTTCCGGGACCCGGGGATTTAACCCGGCTTCTCCGCCCTCTCGGCGGCCCTGCATAGAGGCACACCCCTGCACGTCAATTAGTGGTGGTGCAGTGGTTAGCGTTGCTGACTACGAATCCATCGGCCCCGGGATCGAGGCCCGATGACTGCAGGCGGCGCGCAGCAAAACCCAGCTGTTCACCCTTCCACACAATAAAGAAATTGGTTGGTAGATAAATGGGTACCCTGGGTAGTCTAGTGGTTAAGACGCTGGGCTGCTGGTGGGGTGTGGTTCGGATTCCACGTTAAACAAACGTTGGTGGAGTGACAAACTTGACCTTCGTCAGAATGAACAATTCGGGCGGAAGCAAAACCAAGGTTAACCAAACCAAGGTTTTATATATATGTTACGACCTTTTTGTGAAAGGGTTAAGTCGTGATATTTTCGTTAAACAACGAAAATATCATGACTTAACCTAACCAATCGTCAAGGGCGGACAGTTGACCTAACTGGGCATTAAATTAACCTAAATCAACTGTCCGCCCCTTGACGACTGGTTAGATTGTCGTGATATTTTCGTTAAACAACAAAAATATCACGACTTAACCATTTTGCAAAAAAGCCGATTTCGCATAAAGGCCGTTGTGAAATCCATATATATTATATATATATGGGTTTCACAACCGGTCTGCCATACTTTGGGGGGTGATATCGAATAAAAATTCATACAACATCGGTGCTATTTCCAACCGTTGCGGAGCCACGAACGTTTTAAGGTCCGTTGCGGAGCCACGAACGTTTTAAGGTCCGTTGCGGAGCCACGAACGTTTTAAGGTGCACGAAAAAAAATAAACGAGATATTAATCTGATGTATTTATTGATTTATTGCTACATTTTATGTGATACACCTTATAAATGTTCAAAATGTCCGCCTCAGTTTTCAATGCACGGCCTTGCTCGTTCCAAACAAGAGTCCACTGCCCATTAAATCATTTCGGGGTGTTCTCGTATGTAAGCAGCGGCATCCATAATCCGACGCAAAAGTTCCTCTCTCGTTCGTACTTTGGTCTTGTAGACTATCTCTTTCATAAGGCCCCATAAAAAGAAATCTAGCGGGGTTAGAACCAACTGAAAGAAAAAATTGAGGATTAGTAGTGGTAACTTCGTTAACGAAAACTACCACCAGTGCTGCCATCTATCGAATTACACACAAGTAGGGATTTGTTGTTTGCACATCTTAAAACGTCCGTAGCTCCGCAACGGTTGGAAATAACACCTATGTTGTGTTGTAACCATAAAATTAGCATGCCGCAATCTTTAGTAAAATAGATGCAGAAACTTTAGTCTAAGATTTCGTTGTGTACATCTTTAAAAGCAAGGGGTTTGATTTATAAATATTCATGAACGAATGAATTAGTGTGTTTCAAATTGCTTAGCGTTTGTTCTATTTTAAATCAGTTTCTCATGGGAGGGATTTTGAAATCGATTTAATTTCGCGTGAAAATTTAACTCTTTTAAAATGAACACCGACCAAAGTAAAGGATGCCGACGCCTGAGAAGAAACGAAGGCTGACTGTGTAATCGGAGAAGAGAACTTATCGTTTGACAGTCTTGGGTAGATTTATGGTAGAAGTCAAAGGGCAGTTATAGCTTAAGAGGCTGGTTTTCATTTTGAACCTTGTAAGCTGCCACTTTTGTTTATCGTGGTTTCGCTTGAGGTAAACCCTCGAGCGAAATTTAAAAATTTTGTTTTAAATTTTCAAATTTTAATTTAAAAATTTCGTTAAGAAAGGCGGAGCGTAGAATTTAACAAAGTTGATATTAGAGCCAATAGAAGAGCAGTAATTTTTGTACGAATGATGTCATGTAATGAAACTGGTTTTGATAGGCCCTTTAGACAACAAAGGGAGGAGTTTTTGTAATTCTGAGGTGGAACTTGAGTTTCAAATCAGTTGGTAGTCGTCCTCCTTGAAGTTAACTGGGGCTAAACAAACCCCATGTAGACTTGTGGTGTAAGAAAATTTAAAACTGAAAGTATAAATTGTCACTAAATTGAAATTAAGAACTTGTATTGCATGTCATTCGTTTACGCGGAAACTTGTGCATAAGAAATTTTATTGTTAGCGACCTTAATCGAGAACTTGATTGTATCTTAATTAATGTTAACTAATGGACCAAGAGTTTTGTGAACTTTCCATTAATTTAATTTGGCTCCAATTAAATGCTAAACGGGGTACGTCTGGGCCCTAGTTCCTGAATCCGTCAATTTGGGTTCGGAAGTAAGTCCCGTTATTTGGTAGATTGTCGTTTTGAAAGTTTTGGGCGGGCCGTAAATCTGCGGTCCGTACGCAGCACAATTGAGAGCCATTTGTCATCTGCAGTCGTAAGTAGAATAATTCTCCAAATATCATGGTCGATTGCGACCACTTCATTTTTCGTTATTTGTTTTGTTGCACTAAAGTATAAAGCCCCTCTATATAAATTACTTCAATTCCGATAACTGTGAACTTTTTCTTTGGATTAATAATTGAATTGTATATTACGGAAAATTGGTAAATGTAAATGATTTAAATCCAGATAACTGTGACCTCTGTCTTTGAATTTAAAATTGGATTGCATTGTATGGAAATTTATAAATTTACTTTAGAATAAATTGCTAAATTCATGTACTGTTTCGAGTAACATTTAATAAACTTTATAAGAGGGCGTGTGTTGTTTTAGATACCTTGCAATAGGCCTCTCTTGTTAGCTGAGGTGAATTAACGTTCAAAGTAGGCTTTTGGAAAGCCGAAGGAACCTAGCCTATTAATTTAAAGGGCCATCCGTCTGGATAGGTCGAGTCATCCTGAACGAAAAGCACACGCGCGTAAGAAATAATTGGAAATAGAATTAAAAGGTGCCAGTGAAGTAAATTAACATAATTAAAAGGGTGTCCAGCACCATAAATAAATAAACGGGTTGGGCACTACTTAAACGGTGTCAGAAACTGTAAAGGAAATAAAGTCGTGCAGTACCTAAGGAAAAGAAAGGTGCGCACAACAGTTGTATTAACTTTTTTACTCGATATCACCCCCGAATGTATGGCAGACTGGTTGTAAAACACCATATATATATATATATATATATGAAAATTATTTCACGAAAGTAACACGTGAAAAATATTTATGATGAATAAAACCACGAAGGAAAGGAAACACAGAATGGTGCTCAAGCGCTTTCGTCTAATGACATCCTCAGGAACACTGAAGTACATAAAGAGTTACAGCCTATATATAGGTTACAGAAAAAAAATATATACAATAAACGGAAAAATTAAAATTAAAAATTAAAGGATTGTGGGAGGAGCATACAAATTTGTAAGGAAAAACTATCGATTTTTAGCACAAGATCAAATGAATTGTTTCCAACCAATGTTATAAAAAAATACAAATTTATACTAGAAATCTGGCCGTTTTTGGATGTGCGTGTACATAGGGAAAGCCCAGGTTTTAAGTTTAGTATCTATCGGAAAAAAAACAACTTGTCCTACGTACACTTTTACTCGGGACATGACACCCCACTAAGAAGGCCATTTTTTCTTCAATGTTTCTCCGCGCCCTTAGGATCGCCAGTCCGGAATACATCGATGCCGAATTAGAAAAAATCAACGGTATTGGAAGTGATCTGTGTTATCCATCTGCGTTTATGGAATCTTGTCTCAACAAGGCAAAACGAACTTTCTATCGTGTCAATAATAACACTCGTACTTTGTCAAAAAATATTTTAGTACTTCCATTTTTCCCGGGCTTTTTAGGCATGGCTAATGTACTTAAACTTTTGGATATTAATGTAGTATTTTCATATAACAATATTGTGAAAAATATCATAGTAAAAAATAGCCCTACCAATAATTCAGGCATTATCTATAAAATTGGTTGTAAACAATGTGATTCCTTTTACATAGGTCAGACGGGAAAGGATTTGCACACACGTATAAAACAGCATCAATATTCCGTTAGAACAGGACAGTCGTCCAGTGCCCTTTTTGTCCATTTGTCAGAGTTATCCCACTGTATTGATTGGAATAATGCTTCAGTTTTATTTCACTCTTGCAACATTGTTAATAGAAATATTCTTGAGTCTGCCATTATCCAACTTACAAATAACTTCAACACAAGCAAAGGTCTTTTTCAACTCGATCCTGTTGTTTTGAATTCCTTCAGAACAGATTTAGATGAGAAGGGTAGAACGCTAAATCTCTGGTAAACTTGTATGCTACTCTAATAACTTTTATTTTTCAATTTATTTTTATATACATCGAACCTTAAACGGGCAGACTGCTAAAACCCGGGCAGATTTCCAGTATAAATTTGTATTTTTTTATATAACATTGGTTGGAAACAATTCATTTGATCTTGAGCTAAAAATCGTTATTTTTTTTTTTTATCTATCTATAACATTGGTTGGAAACAATGCATTTGATCTTGTGCTAAAAATCGATAGTTTTTCCTTACAAATTTGTATGCTCCTCCCACAATCCTTTAATTTTTAATTTTAGTTTTTCCGTTTATTGTATGTATATATATATATATAATTTTTTTTTCCTGTAACCTATATATAGCTGTAACTCTTTATGTACTTCAGTGTTCCTGAGGATGTCATTAGACGAAAGCGCTTGAGCACCATTCTGTGTTTCCTTTCCTTCGTGGTTTTATTCATCATATATATATATATATACAGGGCGTCCCAAAAAAATGTATACACATTTTAACAGCTGATAGCTCAATTGATGTTTCTTTTTTTCCAAGTTAAACCCATTAGAATTAATAATGGCAGTCAGACTAAGCTTTGAACAAAGGAAATTCATTCTAAAATGCTACTGGAAGTGTGAAAACGCAGTTGAAGTGCAAAGACAGTTTAGGAGGGAGTTTCAAACAGATCCACCAACGCGACTTACCATCACTCGAATTAGAGATAAGTTTGAAGCCGATGGAACTGTTCAGAATGTCCACAAGAAGCGTTCCGGAAGACCACGGACATCGACAAGCCCCACAAAGCAAGAAAGAGTACTGGAAACGTATCACCAAAGTCCAAGAAAATCTGTGCGGCAAGCGAGTCGTGAGGTAGGAATTTCAGAATCGTCTGTCCAACGCATTTTGAAGCGCTGTCAATGGAAAAGTTACATTCCAAGATTAGTCCATGCTATTAATGAAGATGATCCGGACCGAAGAGTGGAGTATTGCGAGTGGTACTTGGCACGATGTGGATGTGGATTGGACGAAGGGGTTTCGTAGAATACCCTCCGCGTTCACCAGACCTCACACCACTAGACTTTTTTTTATGGGGATACTTAAAAGACAAAGTCTACGCTATAAAACCTGCAACAGTCGCTGAATTGAGAGCAGCCATTGAACGAGAATGCACACAAATACCAAACGAAATGTTTCGTGATGTTTGCGATTCCATTGCTTCGCGTTATCAGCAGTGCCTGGACCAGAACGGACGTCAGTTTGAAAACAGGCGTTGACAAAACAATTAAATAATGTCTGTAGATTCTATTACATTTTGAAAATGAAATGTATTTTAATAAACACTGCCTTTATAATTATTTAAAGTGTGTATACACTTTTTTGGGACGCCCTGTATATACTGTACTGTATATGAAGTACAGTTACAGATTTTTGAAAGAGGTCTACGAATAAAAATTAAAAGTTAATGTATGGGTACAGATATTAACTTTAAATGCGATCTCTGATTACAACCCCATTAAAATCAGGAAATAACTCCTCACTCCTGATAACAATTGTCAGTTCGACACACTTTCTGCAGAGCAGACATAGTGACGCGCTCATTGAACTCTGCGCAGTTGAGAATGTGAAATTCTCTCTCTCTCTCTCTCTCTCACACACACACACACACACACACACACACACACACACACACACTTTAGAAAGACGTCTCTAGTTGATTGTACCCTCCATAGCATGATCAACCACTTGCCTCATAAATACCTCTAAGTGGAAGACTCTTGAATTTTCCGGAGCAACAACGGGTGATCATCCACGAAACACTTTCATTCTCCATAAGGGACAAGTACACGGGGATGGATACAGGGATCTCCCACTGATATTCCTCGCCAGAAAAAGATTTTCTCTACTCTCGTGGTGGAATAACACCGCGAAGTATGAACGACTCAATTTATCACTTGCCGCATAAACACCTTTCGCGATGGGAGACCCAAGTTGAAACTTTGAGACATTCAAAGAGTTGGTAGACACATGCACATGGCAGACATCCAATTACAGAAAACACACACACACACTTGCCTGCCTTGTTAATATGTTCAAGAATAGAGTAGATAAGTATTTTGTAGAGCTATATAATTTTATAACGAACCAAAAAAATGCATGGCATGGGTTAGGTGAGGTAGCGTTGCGTTTTTGCCGTCACAATTTTTTTTTCTTTTCTTTCTCTTGGGTGGCTGGATGCACGTGACGGGTAAAGGCACGGTATGGAAAATCTGATTTCTGTTCTCAATTCCTGATTCAACTCCTTTCCTGAAGAAGCATTTCGTCACTTTGCCGGCGTGACGTTTTTGCGCGTACATGGGTGTAGACACGGAGAGTTTAACCTTTACCTCTCTCTTAATCCCTTTGAGGGTAACCTAGAGTGGGACATGGCTTCCTCGTTGAACCGATACCTCGGTAAATAGAGCTGTAAATATCTTGTATAAAATCGAAACCATATGTTTTGTATTTTTGTCACGATAAAAAGTAGTTGATGTGCGATCAGCACAAATATATCATTAGTTACGGTAGCTTATACAGCGGCGCTATCTAGTGTACGATCTCTATGTATGCATAGCGTAATTGTAGAGCTAGCTTATACTCGTATTTTTTACTTTTTCCTGTAAAATTTCCTTGACTACTCTCCAGGGGTCAAGTTATTTTCTCCAATCACTTTCCGTACCTACCTCTGGTCGGGAGGGAGCGGAGGGTGGGGAGAGTGTCTTATGCTTTTCTATCCAGTTTTCTACTACTGCTAGAATAGTTAAAAAAATGAACCAGTTTAATAACAGGAACCTCCCCGAGTGAACGAGTGGACCGAAAGGTCTTTGAGGCTTTTTTCTCTCTCTCTCTCTCTCTCCAGATTTATTTATTTTTTATAATTATATGACTAATATAGCATTTTTAAAAGGTAAAATATTGCAGTAGATAGGGCCAATGTACGGTATGTACTAATTATTATTATGTATACAAATATATATATTCTAATAATAATAATAGAACAGGGTCTCAAAATGTTTCATTTTTACAGAAGTCTCCGCCTGCGGAGGCGAGGCCTATACTTCTCCACTTTCACTTCTGTGTTTTCAGAAAGCTGGGTTAGAGATTATGAATTGTCCATTCATGGATCATGTTTCATATCTTTCAAAGGATATATACCTTACCTTACCTTACAACCTTAAAAGGTTCCGAGCGATGATTCCTCGTTTCGCGAAGGTCAAGCTTGTCGCCCTCCTCTCGAGTTGCCCCGGTGAAGTAGTGAGTTGGTTTCTTGTGCACTCCACCTCACAGAGCCAGGTACGCCCGGCTCATCGGGGATTGTTCTGAGCCAGGCGTCTAATCTTCTTTTGAAGATGTCCACTGCAACTCCGTTCGTGTTTCTTAGGTCTTTGGGCAGCTGATTAAACAGTTTTGGTCCTCTCACAACAAAACTATTTTCTTTCAGGGTTAAGGATGTTCCCTGTCTTGTCTTTAATTTAGGAACACGACACAGTTTTCCTCTTCTCTCTCTCTCTCTCTCTCTCTCTCTCTCTCTCTCTATATATATTATATATATATATATATATATATAAAAGAGAGAGAATTAATGAAAAACACCCTAGTTTAAGAATTACTGCACGTTAAATCACTTAATTTGATGTTAATGGTTGGGGTTTAACTGCTTCCTCATATCTAAGGCAATAGTTTTTAAAGTTTCCAGCCTATATAACCCCTTACAAATTTTCAGTACATGTCAAGGAACCCTACTATAAAATAGCCTCTTTTTTAATTACATGCAATTCTACTAAACTATAAAGTTTTGCAAAAGAAAATATGCTCACATTCATTGGTGTGCTGGGTGTACCTTTTTAGTAGCACACAGCTCCTTGACGTTTAGTGGGTAACAGTCGACAGTTGTAGGCGCATATAAAGCTCAGCATCAAGTGTGTTACGATATTTTTTATCAGTGCATGCGGAAAACCCAATTCACACAGATAAGTTGTTGCACATGACATGAGAAATTTAACCGCCCTGTGAAAGAGTTCGGGATGCTTAATTTCGTTCCCACCCAGAAGTTTTGCTGGGAATTTAGTTTGAAACTTCAACTGTGGTTGACGTGATATCTGTTTACTGAACAGTGAGAATGAAAATTAGTTTAGTTAAATGAAATAAAATTCTATTAGTAGTGTCAGTAATAATAATAATAATAATAAACGTAAATGAACTGAGGATGGTCACGACTTTTAAAAATAATACGAGAGGAAAGTATGACGTTATGAATCCTCTCATGGTTACAAATTTCAGTAACGATTCAGTTTCAGATTTTCTTGAAGGTTCTTTTTCACGAGTTATATATATACTGTATTTCATTAGACTGCATCATCAATCGTGACTCATTGGAACTTCGGTGAAATCACATTTTATATATATATATATATATATATATATATATATATATATATATATATATATATAATACAAATCCACAAGGAAAAAGATAAATGATTCCGAATATTCCGGAATTCAGAGCCGGAATCATTTTTTTTTTCCGTGTGGGTTTGTATCATTCATTCATTTCATGTGTTTAATTGTAAAATTCATCCCGTATATATATATATATATATATGTATATATATATGTATAGAAACGACGTAAGTATAGAGGAGTGTTCTGCACACGTGGAAGAGAAATAACAAACAAATGAAAAATAAGGCACCCGCCCGGGAATCGAACCCAGGATCTTCCGATTGCCGGTCAGACGTGCTAACCACTACACTCCTCTATACTTACGTCGTTTCTATACGTTAATATACTGCGCGGTCATTGCAGTTAAATGTACATATTCACGATTTGCAGGGGTGCCCTCTCAAGGCATTGGTTTCTGCCCTATGTAGGAGAATTACAACTTCTGACTATCGTGGCTCCGTAGTGTAGTGGTTAGCACGTCTGACCGGCAATCGGAAGATCCTGGGTTCGATTCCCGGGCGGGTGCCTTATTTTTCATTTGTTTGTTATTTCTCTTCCACGTGTGCAGAACACTCCTCTATACTTACGTCGTTTCTATACGTTAATATACTGCGCGGTCATTGCAGTTAAATGTACATATTCACGATTTGCGAGGGTGCCCTCTCAAGGCATTGGTTTCTGCCCTATGTAGGAGAATTACAACTTCTGACTATCGTGGCTCCGTAGTATAGTGGTTAGCACGTCTGACCGGCAATCGGAAGATCCTGGGTTCGATTCCCGGGCGGGTGCCTTATTTTTCATTTGTTTGTTATTTCTCTTCCACGTGTGCAGAACACTCCTCTATACTTACGTCGTTTCTATACGTTAATATACTGCGCGATCATTGCAGTTAAATGTGTGTATATATATATATATATATGAAAATTATTTCACGAAAGTAACACGTGAAAAATATTTATGATGAATAAAACCACGAAGGAAAGGAAACAGAATGGTGCTCAAGCGCTTTCGTCTAATGACGAAAGCGCTTGAGCACCATTCTGTGTTTCCTTTCCTTCGTGGTTTTATTCATCATATATTATATATAAATCCGGGCCTGTGTGTATATATATATATATATATATATATACAGGCCCGGATTTAGCTATAGGCGAACTAGGCGATCACCTACGGCCTCGCGCCAAAGGGGGCCTCGCTCAAGCCGTTTTGCGCGTTCTGTTCAAGTGATATTAATGATTTATAACTCTATGAAGAACTTAAAGTACTTTACAGGTTTATACCTGAGAAAACAGATCTCGGAAATGCCCTTGTTTATATAGTGCAAAAACAACTAAGTGAGATTTATCTTAATGTTTATGTTGCACTTCGAATAGTATTAACCATCCCAGTTACTGTTGCTTCGGCTGAAAGAAGTTTCTCGCGTCTCAAACTTATTAAAACATATTTGCGTTCCACCATGTCTCAAGCGAGACTGCAATCATTACACTGGTATGCATCAATTTTGCTGTCAAGGGTTTTGTAAGTGATTCTTATAGAGTTTTTCCTGCTGATTTCGAATCTGCAATCCGTTTTTCTCAGTCAGCTCAGGTTATCTGGCTATGGCCTCATAAGTAAAATAGAATTTTTCGTGATTTTTGTCAAAGCTGAATTGGAACAGTAACATCTATCATCACTTGTTTCACTTGTATAATATCTTTTTTTACTTTTCAGGTATATAGATAAAATATTTCATAATGAATAGAGCGTGTAAAAATGATCCCAATAGATTCTGCTACATATGTGGGACGGTTACCATGCCAAATAACCAGTCCCAAATCACTAAATTTGTGAAGACAATGTATAGAGCATACTTTGGAATTAAGCTAGGGGACCAGGACAAAAAATTCGCCCCTCATATGTGCTGCAAGACGTGCATTGAAAATTTGAGAAGATGGAGCAAAGGCAGAGCGAAATCTTTGCCTTTTGGAATTCCCATGATTTGGAGAGAAGGAAAGGATCACGTGACAGATTGCTATTTCTGCATGACAAACCTCCAAGGTGGGCTTATAAATTTATTTTTCTTAAATATTTTGAAATCCTCGTATGAAACTTGACATAATATTCACCATAATGTAATATTCACCATATATAGCATAATATTCACCATAATGGTAATCATACATTTACATATACATATTGTTATAGAAAATACATTTACACATACATATTGTTATACAAGTTACATTTACATATACAATGATTGTATATTTTCTTTCTTTTTCATTCACATTGTCCCCGAAGGGACAATATGAATGAAAAAGAAAGAAAATATACAGACTCCATCGACCTATTTCATATCTTACAGACCGCAGCCTTCCCTCACGAGCCGCCACTGTCTGAATGCTTCTTCTATTTCATATGCAAGTTTTATATCCATGTTTCTATTTTCAGGAGTTAACAAGAAGGATAAACACATTGTCGTATACCCTGACATTCCTTCTGCTATGAGACCTGTACCCCATGGTCCTGGAATTCCAATACCCGACCCACCTCAAACCCTGGACTTCGATGATTCTGATGATGAATCAATGACCAATGCCAATGACCAGTCCCAGTCGTATATACCTCAAAATACCGCTTCAAATGAGCCAAGGCCTCTCAACCAGGCCAAACTTAATGATCTTACCAGGGATTTAGGACTTTCCAAATTAGCTGCCGAGATCTTGGGCTCACGACTTCGAGAGGACAACTTGCTGGCTCCGGGAACAACATTCTCCTGATATAGGAAACGAGAGGAAGAATTCCGCAAGTTTTTTGCAGTGCACGAAAATACCTCTTCCTTAGTGTACTGCTGCAATGTTGAGGGGCTAATCGAATCCTTGGGCCTGCCATATAACGCATCAGAATGGAGGCTATTTATAGACTCGTCTAAACGAAGTTTGAAAGCAGTACTTCTCAACATTGGGAATAGGGTTGCATCAGTCCCTGTAGCACATTCCGTACAACTTACTGAGAGCTACGATAACATGAAAATTTTACTGGATGCTCTCGTATACGACCAACATAACTGGAGGATCTGTGGAGATTTGAAGGTAATACTAATATCATAAGTAAACTATTGCTATTGACTATGTTGTTTTTCCAAAGGTTATTTGAGAGCGTATAAGAACACTTAACTTCCCCACAGAAGTGATACAGTCCAATGCATAGATTTTTTTATCTGATAGAACAAATTCTCTAAATTCTTTAAATATTTTCATTTTTTTTCAGATTGTGGCATTTGTATTGGGAATGCAAGGGGGATACACGAAATACCCATGTTTCCTCTGCAAATGGGATAGCCGAGCGGATGAGAAGCACTATGCACAGCGTGAATGGGCATCCAGAGAGAATTTTGAACCTGGGTCGCATAATGTCGTTTCAGTGCCCCTTGTACCACCAACAAAAATTTTTCCCCCACCACTTCATATTAAGCTGGGCTTGATGAAAAATTTCATCAAATCAATGAATAAGGAGGGTTCAGCATTCCGATATCTCGAGAGTAAATTTCCTCATATATCTGATGCTAAACTAAATGCTGGGGTTTTTGATGGTCCTCAAATTCGAACTTTGATCAAGGATACTCAGTTCGAAAACGCAATGACTCCAACTGAGTGCCTGGCAGGCATTCAAATCAGTTGTCACTGATTTTCTTGGCAAGCGTAGAAGTCCAGAATACGAGTCCGTTGTCGAAAACTTGATGGAAGCTTTCAAAGCTCATGGGTCGCGCATGTCCATAAAAATGCACTTTTTGTGGTCCCACTTGGACTATTTTCCTGAAAATTGCGGGGATTATAGTGAGGAACAGGGTGAACGATTTCACCAAGATATCAAAATAATGGAAGAGAGGTACCAGGGAAACTGGGATATCAATATGCTGGCGAACTATTGCTGGTGTTTGAAGCGAGACGTGCCCGAAGAAAAACACAGACGGAAAACCAAAAAAACTTCATTCCTTCCTCAATAAACTTTTTTCATATTCATTGTATGAATAAAATTATTTATTCACACAATGTTTTCATTTTTCACGAGTGTTCTTATAATATTACTCGTATCTACAGTGTTTAAGCTAAAAAAATCAATAAATTTGGGGATAAAATTGGACTTATAATAAATGGCCAATAGAGAAAAAACCTGACCTGATTGAGGAAAACCAATGTCATTTTCGAATTCAACATGGTCGAATTATATAATATGAGTTGAAAAAACCCTCACAGCAGACAAAAACATTTCATATGCATACCAGTGTTAGCTATGTTATGAATAGAAAACGATATAACAAATTCATTAGATTATTCTCAATTAATTGAAGAGTTTAGCTCGAAGAAAAGTAGAAAAGCATTGCTGTAATATTCAAGGAGCATCTGAACCAAATATTAAAGCATTAATATTTAGCCTGATAAGTCGATCGCTCACTATTATAAAAAATGAAATTTCAACATCTCTATAACATCACATATGAAAAACGTTTGTATACTATGGAAAGTCATTACCTATAATATTATATAAATCTTAGAAATCATTGTCTTATATTTTCGATACAAATCTTGATTCATATTATAATTTATACTTATTTGTATGGTTTATTTATATTTCTTATACAATTTCCATGCATGATTATTTTGGTTTGGTTTAATTTTTACGTGCTGGCATAGTTCTGTCTATGCAGGATTCTAATATTGCTGGTATAGTACCGATAATTAAGTCCATATTTTCATATATATATATATATATATATATATATATATATTATATATATATATATATATATATATATATATCAAAACTATTGACTTCTCCTTAGGGAAACGGAGCTTACAGATGAAAAGAAGGATCAACACAACGGCAAACATTTTCATTTATTTGTACATCAGACGTTTCGACAAATCTTTTGTCATCATCAGTGAGTTAAGTCTTAAAACCTTAAAACAAAATTGAAAAGTGAAAGTTACATCAATACAATATTAAAACCATTAAAATTAAAACCTTAAAGCAAAATGAAAATTGCATCAATACAAAATTAAAATCATTTAAATTTCATCACTATAAAAACTAAAATTAAATTAAATTTCATCACTATAAAAACTAAAATTAAATTACCTCAATAGGTAAATACACAATGTTTACATCCACCTCCATACTTGGCAAAGTCTAAGGGAATACTGGATGGTCAGACAATTTTGTCGGATACGTCTAAATTTAAAAGGGTAAAAGAGAATGTTCTGTCTAAATTACTAAAACTCGAAGATAAACTTAATAGGTGTTTGCGTAAATTAAAAAATAGTAATATTATTGCTGACAATACATACAATTTTTTATTTGCTTCTGGTTCTAATCCAGGAATTCTATATGGTTTACCTAAAGTCCATAAGCCAAATTTCCCACTAAGACCTATTCTTTCGGCATGTGGTACATTCAATTATAATTTAGCCAAATTCTTCGTTCCCTTGCTTTCAAAACTCACCTTTAATGATTATTCTATTAACAACTCGTTTGATTTTGCTAAAGAGATAAAAGAGATCAATCATACCGATTCTCTTACTATGGCCAGTTTTGATGTCTCGTCATTGTTTACTAATGTCCCGTTAAAAGAAACATTAAATATCATACTAAATAAGTTATTCACTACTGATAATACTCTTATTAATGGCCTCACTCAGACTCAATTTAAAAACCTTCTCGAAATAGTGTGTTTTGATAATCTTTTCTTATTTAATACCAACCTTTACAGCCAAATTGATGGGGTAGCTATGGGTTCCCCGTTAAGCCCAACACTAGCAAATGCATTTCTTTGCCATTACGAAGAAATTTGGTTGGAAAATTGTCCTAGTAGTTTTAAACCCATATATTACAGAAGATACGTGGATGACACTTTCTTAATATTTAACCATCCTTCACACGTAAAACTTTTTCTTGATTATCTTAATAAACAACATAGTAATATTAAGTACACGTGTGAAAACGAAACAAATAATAGTTTGCCTTTCCTGGATGTTTTAGTTAAACGGGCCCATAATAAGTTCCATACTTCACTATTTCGGAAACAAACTTTTACTGGCTTGGGAACCAATTATTTAAGTTGTATGTTTTATAAATATAAGATTAGTGCTATAGTAACATTATTAACAAGAAGTTACCGTATTTGTTCGGATTACTTTTCGGTAAACGAAGAATTTAAATTTTTAAAACAGTACTTTATTAACAATTACTACCCTTCTCATCTATTCGATAACCAATTAAAGAAATTTTTAAATAACACTTTTGATACTAAACTCCCCATAACTACAGTACAAAAAGAAACCAGATATATTAAATTACCTTTTTATGGTTATTTATCATTGCGTATTCGAGGTGAATTGTCCAAACTACTCAAGTCTACTGTAGTTATCCCCAAATAAATTTTAGATTCGCCTTCGTCAACCCACTTAAATTATCAAATTTTTTAAAGTTCAAAGATGAATTCCCCAAAACTGTATGCCCCAATGTTGTTTACAAATACACGTGCGACAGCTGTAAGGCTGCGTATATTGGCAGCACTCAACTCCAACTGGAGGTGCGCCTTTCTCAACATTTGGGCTTGTCAGTCCGTACCAACCGTCCCCTCAGTAGCCCTCCACAATCCGCAATTAGAAACCATAGTAATGAAAACGACCATCCCCTTCACAAAACTCAGTTTGAAATTTTAACTAGATCCAATAACCGTACAGAACTCCGAATTTTAGAATCTTTGTACATCTATAGAAACAAACCCTCCCTTAATAATAATAGCTCATCCTACAAATTACAACTCTTTTAAACTAACCAACCGTTTTTCACAGACATACCCTTTCTAATCCTCTGACCATCCAGTATTCCCTTAGACTTTGCCAAGTATGGAGGTGGATGTAAACATTGTGTATTTACCTATTGAGGTAATTTAATTTTAGTTTTTATAGTGATGAAATTTAAATGATTTTAATTTTGTATTGATGCAATTTTCATTTTGCTTTAAGGTTTTAATTTTAATGGTTTTAATATTGTATTGATGTAACTTTCACTTTTCAATTTTGTTTTAAGGTTTTAAGACTTAACTCACTGATGATGACAAAAGATTTGTCGAAACGTCTGATGTACAAATAAATGAAAATGTTTGCCGTTGTGTTGATCCTTCTTTTCATATATATATATATATATATATATTAAGGTTACTTTTGACGATCTTCAGTATCTTACAAGTTGGTAACCTCTAAAGTATATAGTAAAGGGAACTTCAGGTTTTGTCAAGAGTGAAAAATGCACAAGCCAGCTACCAATTTCTTTAATAATTGTAAGGGTAAGCTATAGCACCTTTCTCGATTGTCATGCTGATGAAGCTTTAAATAATAATAATGTTTTAGGTTGTTTAACCTCTTTCGCAACGACATTATAACGGAGGGGACTTACAGGTTTTCGTGGGATCGATCCATTAAACCACGACCCGATCAAGGAAGACAAGTACTTCAGCCCTGAAATCTGAAGTTCGAGCCCGGCGAGCCGAGACTCAAACTCGGAACCTACGCTTCGCTTCCCATTCCGCGCTTTACCACTTGGCTACCATGTAGGGCTGCCAGATGTCCCGGTTTTCGGCCTCTTGTCTCGGCTTCCCGAAAAGACCTTTGGGGACCATCGAATGTCCCGGTTTCACAAAAAAAAAAAAAAAATCATGTAAAAAAAAAAAGAATATTGTTAAGACGCATTTTACGATGTCGAGCACGATTGCTTATTTTTAAATATAGGCAAGGTAATATATACATTTGATCAAGTGCCTCAATGATCAACTCGTTTTGAAACAAAGCAGAAAACTATGCTTACCATTTAGTCAACTAAAAAAATGCATTGCCCAAACAGTCGACGTAATTATCAAAGGCGCAATCAGCAAATGTATATCATAAATATTCACTGCCTAAAAAATACTTCTATTTTACATTCACGAACTATATTCTTATTACAACTATTATATATATATATATATATATATATATATATATATATATATATATATATATATATATATATATATATATAATGTACACACGAGGAGCAGTCAGAAAATAAGTTTACACGGCTTATAATTTCGTAATTAAAGAACCTACATTGATTATGTTTGTATCAGGTAAATTTGTTAATTATTGTCGTTGTTGTTGGTTAGCCGATCAGCCCACCCTGATCGAGCAAGCCGGCGGCACGCAGGTAACCGATCGCCCTCTCCGGAGTGCTTGTGCAGCTCGACTGGAACAGTGCCCTGTCATTTCTGCAAAGATATTCTGAGTCTGTGAGTAGTCAAGAATTTCTCGAGTGCATTGTCACAGGAGACGAGACATGGGTTCATCACCGTACTCCGGAAACAAAACGTGCCGGCATGGAATGGAAACACTCTGGGTCCCCGCGACCAAAGTAGTTCAAAATTGTGAGGTCCGCTGGCAAAGTGATGGTTACCGTGTTTTGGGACCACAAAGGTGTTTTGCTCGCAAATTTCATGCAAAAAGACAACAATCAATGCAAGTGCATATTGTTCAACACTGGAACGTTTACGAGCGGCCATTAAACGTAAACGTCCTGGACTGCTCCGTAGGGCAGGGCAATGCTCCAGTCGAGCCGCCATGTTCAACTGACTCATATAACCAATGTACGGTAGATGGCAGCCGAATCGACCTGCAGTGTTGCCAACAATGATTAACAAATTCACCTGATACAAACATAATCAATGTAGGTCCTTTAGTTACAAAATTATAAGCCGTATAAACTTATTTTCAGACCGCCCCTCGTGTGTGTGTGTATATATATATATATATCCCCGCAAGGGGGTTCTAAGCTCGTGCTTTTGAGTGCTCTTTGTGCTCGTTTGTACGTGCTTGTTCCTGGAGGTTTCACGTGCGCCCTCCCGGCCCTAGCACCCAAGGGGTGTTCCTGAGGGTCGCTTTGAAAACCTTCCGTATTCAAAATTTTGGACCCAACTTAAGGATAAGCCCATTCTGACTCGGGAGGCTAAAAAAGCTCTTCTCCCTTTTCCAACAATATATCTCTGTGAACAAGGATTTTCAGGTCTTGTTGCAATGAAGACTAAAGCAAGGAACCGCGTGGATCCTCAGCAAGACTTGCGTTGTGCTCTGTCCATCAACATAAAACCAAACTTAGAGGAGCTTACCCACAAAATGAAGCAGTATCATGGTAGCCACTGAGAGAATCTTTGATTGTGTGATAAAGTCTCATTTTCATGTAAATTTGTTTTTCATTTTGTCCAATTAAAAACTCTTTGAAATTCATTGTGTTGGTAATTAATTCAATCAAACTATATGAATATAAACACAACGTATCAAAGTGATTGGTCATTAACACTGCATGTACCAGCGTTTAGGGGTTTAGGGGGGGTCGCCAGGCCAGGACAATATTGTATTCAGGGTCGCCACCATAAAAGTTTGGGAACTGTGAAAAATGCTCTGTATGAATTGGTCCCCAATTAACCCACCCCTAATATCTCCAGTCTAACTATAGAGTAGATTAAGTCTAGCCTTATAGGGGTCAGCCTAGAGATTCCGGAAATGGTCCAGAGCGGGCAGATAAATTGAGGTCCACAGTAGGATTCCTCGCCAAATTAGGTTAGGGCAATCTACCTTCACCTTTGTTAAGCTATGAGTTGATGCTAGGTCTTAGACCACAATGTAGGCCTAATTTGTCTGACCCAGCTTAATTTACGGCGTTTACTTCTAACTGGGTTAAAAACGCAATTAGTCACTTACTGCTAGTTATTAGAGAGTCCCTTTTCCCCTTTTGTTTAATTGTTGAGAGCGTACTTGCTGGTGGGGATCTGTTTTCGTTGTTTGTTCTTCTCCCTCCTCTCGTTCTGTCTTGTCGCCCCGTTCCTCGTTTTCGTTCTCCCTTGTCCTTTTCGCGGGGCTTTTTTTCCACCAGCGTCCTCTTGGTTTATTTTCGGTTGGTTGATCGGTAATGTATATCTATTACCGAGCACGCTCTTGTCACACAGTATATAAATACTAGTGTGGAGAATAACTGGTGAGCAACCAATTGGTTTCATCTACCCAGTTATTGACATAAAAGGAATTTAATAATTGTTAGATTAACTACCTACCTACTCAGTGAACCATTTTCGTTACCTCCCAACTACCCACATATCAGTTTTCCATAGGAACCACTGAGTCTTAATCTAACCAATCGTCAAGGGCGTACAGTTGACCTAACCGGGCATTAAATTGACCTAACCGGGCATTCAGTTGACCTAACTGGGCATTAATTCTTGATTTTTTTCTGCTACTTTTACAGATCTGCCGGGATCCTTCAAAAAACGTATTCTTCATAAAGTTGCACGTTTTACCATTTGACCGACGCTTTTGGTGACGAAAGAACTGGATATTTTTATCAAAGGAACACACTTTCCCACACTTAGAGCACTTTTTCATAAACAGTAGCAGTTTGTGACTGGTTAAATTTAACACAATCCTCTGTAACTAAGCTAGTTAAAACACATATTAATTATTTAAAGTGCTCTAACATGTTTGTTTTACATTTCTCCAAAAAAAGAGTTTTTTAAATCAGTGACCAAAACTACATTAGTATACCAATTTTCATTAAAATTTGCTGCGAGCCCCCAAACGGAAAAGACCCAAAAATGTTTATTCATTTTAATTTATGTTGAGAAATGAATTTTGTTTTAATAAAAATTATTATGTACAAATTTTATATGAATATATGTAAATTACACATCAATATATTGAAATCGAAATAAAAAATTTTATTGTCCCGGTCTGTCCGCCAGAAAATCTGGCAGTCTTACTACCATAGCGGGTCATTAATTTGAAATTATCCCTAAATGATAATAGCAAATGAATTAGGTGTTTAGTAAAATATTCCTTGTCATAAAATTTTCACTGCAACGCCATTAAAAATAATCGAAGCCCTTCTAGAAATCGTCATGTGAATGAGAGCTTAGTTCTTGTTGATTCACACACTCATTATAACGTGTAAATAATTTCATTGAAATGATTTTGAAACCAGTGAGACCTTAACATTTTGAATACTTTAAGCTCAAGAGCCACTTAGATTTCGAATGCAGCTTCACAAATATGGTGTCACTGGCTTTGGATGTGAAGATCAAAATGTCTGTAAATTTGTTTTCTCAGTGACCCTCTCACCAAAACGTTCTTAATACAGTACTTCGTAACGATTCAGAACCAAAACACTACTACGACACGAAACAATATCTCAAAACTTTCACCTTCTCTTATTTCTTCCTTTTCTACCTTCCTTCGGGGAGTCAAAAAAAAAAAAATGGTGTCAATAATCCAGCAGGTTGAAGCACCTTAAACAGAAAAAACAAACAACAAACAACAACCAAAACACATTTTTCTGGTGTTTTGTGGTGTGATTTGTTCAAATCTGAACATCGTTTCTTTGGGAAATGAGCCGTTTTTGAGAAATTTTAAAATTGAAAATTTCTCAAAAACGGCTCATTTCCCAAAGAAACGAAGTTCAGATTTGAGCAAATCACACCAAAAAACACCAGAAAAATGTGTTTTGGTTCAGACCTAACCTAACCTAAACTGACCTAACCCAACCTAAACTGACCTAACCCAACCTAACCCGCGTTTTTTCGCATGTGAACAGTGTCTTCCACGAACCGCTGTGAATGGTTGACTGTCCGGTGAATGTAGCCTAGATTTCCAAGTTGAGAATACGCACGCCACTCGTCGGAATAGATTGTAGTCCCAGGCCTAATATGTTGCTGGATCAGGCGAACAATAACACGACTAGGTAAAACACAGTGACTCGTAAAGAAAGCTTCAGCACCGGCTTCTTTCTTATAAATATCTTGTATTAATTGATAGTAATCCAAATCACAACCTTCACAAATCATAATGATGAAAACGAGACAGAAAATGAGTATCCATTAGGAGAGATTCAAAATGTACGTCTCTGATTGGTCGGATAAGGTCACGTGAAACCAAAACCAGATGTAATTGGTTGTTTTGACCTATGTTTCCTAATTTTGCCACGAGATGTCTCCCCATAAAACTGGAGAGGGCGACGTTCGTTAAAATTTTAACAGCGTTAAGAGCTAAATACTTGGTCAATGGCCTATAATGGCTGCTTTTTACGTCTTTTTTTTTTTTTTTCATAAAAAATAATTATTATATTTCCTTGATTTTTATCAGTTTCCCTGAGGTTTCAAGGTGTCCTGAATACGAATATATATGTTAAATTGTCATAGAATGTCTTCTATCAAAAACGAACAAAGAATTAAAACGAATATTAACCCATTTTTCATTTTGGTCGCTCTTCCTGATATACAATAAATAAGTCTGAATATACTACGTGGATGACGCCTTAGATTTTAGTGGTAAACAACTGATGTTAACGCTTATATTTCCAGTTGGTCTTAGCGGGTACGGTAGCTGGGTGAGATAGTATTAAATTAAGTAGTTTGGGCAAAGTCTACATTAATTACATTACACGAGAAATATAAGCCACGCGGGTCTGTGAAGGTTATCGAGGTCGAAAAATTAATTACAGCAATATTTTATGATATTTTGAAGAACATCAATATCCAGTCTACCTAGGCTACATATACTGTATCTAGTGATGCGAGTCGTTTTTTATTGTCATTTTTTTAATTTTTTTTATCATTTTTTTTTGTTTAAAACGAAGGTAGTGTTTTTTTTATTTTTTATTGTTTTAAACTTATTCCATATTTTTCTTCCTTTAATCTAATAATTATATTAGTATTACCTATAATTTACTATACTACCATGCTTATACGGTTATACCTAGTATATATAGTCATCTTTTAGAAAAATTGAATCACGCAAAAAGTATATAATAGAAAGGAAAAACAAACCCTCATTTTTATATGTATATATTTTTTTTAACTAGAACATAAAACATTCTTCCTCGTTTCAAACAATATACATAATTCCAGATAGAAAAGGAAAATATTCACCTTTTTTTGAACCTTTTTGTTTTTGGATGGTCTCGGGGGGAGGGGAGGGGGGAGATATGTCATCGCGGGTCTAAAGGATAGTTAAGTGGGAGATTCAAAATCCGAGGCATGGATGGGAGAGTCCTGGAAAGGTTGGACAATGGGCAGTCAGCTCCCAGCCAGTGTTCTCGCAAGTTTAACGGATCTCAAGATACAAGACTTTCAGTGCAAGAAAGAGGCCAGTTTTTTTCTGTAAATAGGCTGAAAAGGACATTCTATACTGGTACCATATGGCCTATTTTATTATTTATTTATTTTTATAATATATATCATTGCAAAAGTATACCTTATAATTAAATTAGCAATATCTATATTAAAAAAAAAAAAAAAAAAAAAAAAAAAATAACATTGACATAAAAAAAATGGTTTTTTAACATCACTAACTGTATCTAGTCTCGTCCGTTCACATAAACATATAAATAATATCTTATATAAGATTCTGAACAGGAAATTTTTAGATAATTTCATGAAATGAGAGTTTAACATTTAATAAAATTGCAACTTCGCAAATTTTGACCTACTGACAAAAGGTGCAAAGCTCAAATATCAATGGCTGTTTCATAAATTAATTGACCAAATTGGCTTTTCTCATTATGATTTGGATAATGTAACACGATAAAGCATGTGGATAACATGACACTCTGGCTTATGGAGATTATCCAAATTATTTAAATTATATAAAGCTATATTTTATGGTAGAATTTTCCAAATACAAATTTCAAGTTGGGTAATTATCATTAAACGTTTTTACAAAATCTCTGTAGTAAGCTATATACATATACTGGTGCTTTCCTGTTAACGGGAATACCCAACTGCCCACCATCATCTGGACTCGTATCTTGCGGAATTCATGTGGTGACAAAGTACCGAAAGCAGCGATGTTTTTTTTGCGATTTTAGATGACATAAAGACATTTTGGGGTAAATATTTGGCTGAACACAGGGGCTATATTTTTTATCAAAATTATATTTTTCTAGTGTAGTTTTCTCTGCTTTGTTCGAATCTGATACCCTTTTCTTGTGCAAATGAATAGAAACTACAGTATTTTTTTTCCATTCCAAAATACGGAGTGTTTCTACTCATTTGCACAAGAAATGTGTGGTCAAATTCAAACAAAGCAGAGAAAACTACACCAGGAAAATGTAATTCTGATAAAAAAACTAGCTAACCTAACTAACCTATGCAAATGTAAAGAAATAAGAATTTGTTTACATTATTTTGGAGTCATATTTTGTTATATTTGCACAGGAAATGAAGGTTATATTTCAACAGACCACACAAAAATACACTAGAAAAATATATTTTTTATTTCAACTTCAGGCCGTCATTTTTGTCATTAATCTAACCAATCATCAAGGGTGTACAGTTGACCTAACTGGGCATTTAGTTGGCCTAACCAGGCATTCAGTTGGCCGAACAGGTTAATATTGGTTATTTCACCTAAATATCTTCTTATCTTTTCATATTAGGCACTCACTGTCACATTTTTGGGCAAGTTAAGGATGAGAGAATAATGCCGTAATTGATAAAAACATCCAATGATTTGTCTTCATCTAGGGCACATGACGAATCAAGTTCTCAAAGTCAGAAACCACACGAACAGCACATCATAATTCTATCACAAACACAACCAAACTGAATCCAATTAGAAAAAAAAAAGACAGAACAGAAACCAACCAACTAATGAAGTTGCAGAGTAGCGAAAAAATAGCCCAATCAGGAAAAATATCTTATGAAAAAAAGTACGGTACTTTTGCATTATCCTCCCAACATTAATTTTTTTTTATAATGGAAGGAAAATAAAATGATATAAGTGTTGGGAGCAAAATATTCTGAAATTACATCATTAGTTATATGAATAAATATTCTTAACCTAACCTAACCTAACTTGAAGCTGGCTAACTACGGCTAATGCCTGCGGTGGGCTGTTAACTAATTTATGGCCAAGCATTTTTTTAAGAATAATTTATGGACAACTTATGCACTCTTCGCCGAAAATGATTGTACACTTGGGTTAATATTCGTCTTTTCACCTGCTCACGCATGATTAAAACAGTATAATATATTGAATTGCCATTCAAAACTGACTAAGAAAATATATATCTTATGTTGTGCAAATTTGTTCAAATATACTTTTTTTAATATTTTAATAAAATATATTTCCTGTGTTGGCTGTAATGTACTTTTTTTCATAAAATATTTTTCATGATTGGGCTATTTTTTTGCTACTCTGTGACTTAACTAGTTTGTTGGTTTTTGTTCTGGCTATTTTTTTTTTTTAATTAGATTCAGTTTGGTGGTGCTTGTGATAGAATTATGACGTGCCATTCGTGTGATTTTGACTTTAAGAACTTGATTCGTATTGTGCCCTAAATGAAGACAAAGGATTGGATGTTTTTATCAATTATGGCGTTATTCTCTCATCCTTAACTTGCCTGAAATGTGACAATGAGTGCCTAATACAAAAAGATCAGAAGATATTTAGGTGAAATAACCAATATTAACCTGTTAGGTCAATTGAATGCCTGGTTAGGTCAATTGAATGCCTGGTTAGGTCAATTGAATGCCTGGTTAGGTTGACTGTACGCCCTTGATGATTGGTAGGTTGTCGTGATATTTTCGTTGGTTTAAATGAAAATGATGAGAGCAAACTTTTCTGGTTAATTTTGAGGTGTTTTGTACGAAACTGCCATCTGTTTCCTGTGCAAATGCATAGTTTTTGAGATGATGATACCTTGAAAACTATGCACTTGCACTGGAAATGGATGGCAGATTCGTGCCAAACACCTTGAAATTGATCAGAAAAGTTTCTCATCATGAAAACAGACTGGGTATAAAAACAAATAATTACCTACACTTGAACCCCATTAATTCACACAATGTTATTTCATACGGTACTCCGGCTTAATTCATAAATTTCTTTGACCCTTCAAAATATCAGGAATATTCCCAGATTTCCCAGAGACCTACCTGGAAAGTGACTCTACAGAAGTTGAAGGTGAAGAGTGTATTTACCTCTAATAGTTCCTAATATGTACAAAATAATGTGCAGTAAAATATTAAAAAAAATAGATGTACAGTATGTGGAAGGTAATTAAGACAAAGAAACTGCAGGATGAGAACATTAGTGCCCCCTATAGTACTGTGAGGTATTGAAAAACTCATGATCTTCACTTGCCCCACAAACACCTTTAAATGGGAGACCCAAAATGGGTGCACACACATTTCTTCATTACTGTACAGTCTTTACAGCCACACCTACACTTTTCCTCCTAAGTATATATATTGTAATGTATATGGTTGTAATTGTGACTTGGTCCGCAATTGATATGGACTGTGACTTATTTTTGGTTGGCAAGGTACTGGTATTGATGGATACCGTAAAGAAATTGACTGGATTCTTTGGATCTGATATATTTGCATGTCAGTTATAAATAGATATAGAGTGTAACATATTTGTGGATAGTAGCCTATTATGACTTTGATCCACTGGATCCAGAGATTCTATCTTTAGTTTTAAATTGATAATTATTAATTAGTTTTAAATTGATAATTATTAATTAGTTTTGTAAAAATTGGTTGTTGCCAATGTACAGGCAGTTTTTACATAGTGGAGCCACCTTGATGGGCCGAAGTGGCCCCAAGTGTGCCCACTATAAAAATTTCTTATGTTCTTATTCAGAGAATAACTTGAAAGAAATATAGCTGAGATGGAGGAAAACAATGAATGGGAAACCATGAGAGATTGTGCTAAGAGGGTTGTGGAGGAGATTTTGGGAAATGAGTGGGTGGGGGGGAGGAAGAAGAGGACATACACCATGGTGGACAGATATAGTGGGAGGCGCAGTAAAACAGAAAACTATAAAACATATGAAGTGGTTGAGGCAACGTACACAGGAATCAAGATAGGAATATGTGCAAGCAAGAAGTGAAGGAATATGTGCAAGCAAGAAATGAAGGAATATGTGCAAGCAAGAAATGAAGCTGAGAGGGAGAAGAAGGGCAAAATAAATGGCAATGAGAGAATTGGGAGAAAAGTTGAGAGAAGATGAGAAAGGAAACAAAAACTGATTTATAGCCTTGCAAAATCTTATAGGAAGGAAAAGAAAAAAGTATACAGTATTAAAAATGAAGTGGGAAATGTGATAGTGGAACCTGGAGCAATTAATAGATGATGGTCAGATTATTTTAAAGATCTATTGAATGGAGATCCAGAAGAAGTGGAGGAAGCGGATCGAATATATGGTACTGGGAATTAGCATAACAGGTAATTATTACCAGAGAAGAAATGGAAGAGGCTGTTAATAAAATGAAGAATGGAAAGTCAATGGGAGTGGATGAGTTTCCGATTGAACTTACAAAGGAGGGAGGCGAAGCCATGAAAGAAAAAATTTGACACCTGTTGAATAAATATTGGAGAGAAGGTCAAGTCCCTGGTGATTGGGGAAAAACAATCATCATTCCAATATATAAAGGAAAGGGTGACTCAGGTAGATGTGAGAATTATAGGGGAATATCGCTTATTAATCATATAACAAAACTTTATGAAAGAATAATAGAAAAAAGAGCAAGGCAAATAATTGAAGTAAGGTTGGGAGAGGAACAGCATGGTTATCGAAAAGATAGAAGTATGATATCTCTTTTTTTTTTTTGGCCTCACTTCTGTTATAGAAGATGGCATGGGATATTCATAGATCTTAAAAAAACATTCAATACAGTGCCCAGAGGAAGAACGTGGAGATTTATGGGGTAAGGGGGACACTTCTTAGGGCTTTGAAAAGTTTGTATGCAGTTAGTGAATACAAAGTAAGGACTGACACAAAAATGATGAGTGGTTTGAAGTTAGAACAGGGGTGAAGCAGGGCAGTGTTATATCACTACTCCTGTTTATAGCCTACATGGACACAGTCATTGCAAGTTTCAAGCGATGTCATGAAATTAAGAATAATAACAATAATGGAATAATGGCATATGTGGATGACAGAGAGAGAAGATATAGAACAAGCTTTAATTGATTGGAATGAATGTTTGAAGGAGGGGCGAATGGAAATGAATGTAGAAAAGACAGAAATATTAAGTGTATGTCAAAGAGAAGGAGGAGAATTTGGAGTTCAAATAAGAGATAAGGAAATAAGAAATGTTGAAAAATTTAAATATTTAGGGAGTATGTTTACTAAAGAAAGTGGTAATATGCAAGAAATAACTGAAAGAATTGCAAAGTTTAGTAAAAATGTTGGAATGTTATACCAGCTACTGAGAGATGAATATATGCCCCTTGGGACTAAGAAAATAATCTTCGAAACAGTTTTAACGCCAATACTGATTTATAGGTCGGAACACTGCAAAATGCACATGGTGGTTCAAAGTAGAATTCAGGGGGCAGAAATGAGACTGCTGAGGACTATTCTGAGAAAGATGCAAAGAGATAGGATAAGAAATGCAGAAATAAGAGCCAATGTAGGAGTAACACTGATTTTGAGAAAAATTGACGCTGTCAAATTGAGATGGTTGGGCCACTTGGAGAGAATGGAGGAGGGGAGAATTGCAAGGAGGTGCTGGGAGTGGAGACCAGGGAATGGCAGGAGATGGAGGGATGAAGTGGAGGAGAGTTTGTGAAGATACAACTTGCCCAGCATGCAAGAGCTTGGGGAAATGGGAGTGCTGCTGGACAGGGTGGAGTGGCGAAGGAGGCTGGCTCCACTGACAGGCTAATTAGCTACCTGGGAGCTGAAGTAAGTAAGTAAGATGTATGTGGTGGTAGTGTTTGTGCCTGGAATCTGAAATTAATTTGTGGCTATTTGGAATAAGACAGTTACCACCACCACAACACATCATAAGACCAATAACTAAACTAAACATTAATACTGTACAGTGTTACAGTAATAAAACTGTACAATACCACTATTAATATTATGAAATAGTTTAAAAATTTTGCAATTAATTTATACAGTACAGTTTAGTTAGTGGATAGTAGATTTGAGAAATGCACCACACATTTGTATAAAATGTTAAAATACCCAACAAATTTTGTATACAAATACTTCAATACTTCTTACAAAAGTTTGAAATATCCAACTAATTTTGTACATGCTGTCAGGTTAATTCATACCTTCTGGATTATTCGAGAAGGGTAGAGCCCCAAAAGTGGCAAAGTAATGGGGTTTAATGATTTTAAATTAAGTAGATTGCTTAACTTGCATAACTATAATATTTTTGTTTTAAGTCAACTGATCATAACTTTTTTTTTTTTTACAAAGATAGCCTAGGGTACATAGTATGAAGTTAGGAAATTGATAAATGTATTATTCATTGTTATAAATTGTCATTATTCTTTTTACACATTGAATTGTACTTATCATATTTATTTATATTTTGGAATAATGTGTATAACTTTCAGATAAAGATTTTAAAGTTTGAATAATTTGAATAACCTTTATTGATGATAAAATAAATACATTCTTTTCAATTTACAAAGACAGGAATAATTGTGAAGCTCGACTATTTATTTTATTTAATTTGGCCCTTAAGCTTTAGACTTTACTGGGCTCTTATTAAAAATAAACAGATAGATGTTATTAATTAATAATAATAAATAAATAAGTAAATAAGTATTATTAATAATTAAAACATGTATTAATCTTAAATTATCACTACTGACATGACAAATACCAGTACCATACAAAGAAACCAATATTATACATGAGAGATAAGAACTGAACAATCCTAAGAAATGTGTTTTTAATACTAGATTACACCCGAGAAATTAATAATTAGTAAACAATATTAATGGACATTAATCCTAGATTTTTGTTAGTGTGCCATTATTAATCTGGATTTCAACTTGGTTTTAAACAAATTTACATTCACAATATTTTTTATATCAGCATGTAAGTCATTCCATAGTTTCAATCCAATGAAAATAGGTAGTTTTTGAGATGACATTCTAAATTGAGGTATAACAAGCTTTGATCTATTTCTGGTCTGATATGAGTGGATTTCTTGAGTTACAAAATATCTACCATATTTACCCATTGCAAATTAATGATTTTGTTCTTACACTTGTAAATAAAAAAAAAATGTGCCAATTTGGTTATATCATTGAGTAGGTTAAGCTCTTTAAATAATGCACTAGAGTGATCAAGGAAATCAGCATCAGATAATAACCGTATTGCTCATTTTTGGATGACAAAGATGTCATTCCATGTCAAGTGTACACACTTTTTGGTGATTTCTGCCACTCATCTCACTGATTTTAATGATTTTTGGTGTGGTAGTTGGGTATGATGAGTAATGAAGTGTGACCAAATTTTAGCCACTTGGGTCAAATAGTTTGGGAGTAATGACCCCCACAAATTTGGGGTCAGCAGCATAACCTTGTGATTTTGAAAGGTCATAACTCAGGATCTAATGGATGGATTTTAATGATTTTGGTGTCAGAATGCTCAGAAAAGACAGCAGAATAACTTTAATTTTATGCACAGAGTGCGTACATTCCATTAAAAAAAGTTGCATTTATGTTTCACCTTAGGTCAGAGTTCAAACTTCAAGGCCATGAAAATTGGCATAAGTAAAGACCTTTAGATGAAGCGTATTCAAGCAAAAAATTGGAGTGGGATCTCCATGGGTTTGCTTTCCACAAGCATTTGAAATTGTGCATGTTGAAAACTTTGAGCATTTTATTTAAGATAACTTCACAAATAGTTCATATATATACATATTATAATATAGCTACATACATGATTTGATATATACCTATAGGTAAGAACCTTATGAACCTTATGTTGTTTCGTGCGTTGGTCTCTCTTCACACGGAGGTCAAGCTGGTGGCCCCACCTCTAGGTCTGGCCTGGTGGAGGAGCGAGTTGCTTTCTTGCGCGCTCCACCGTACATAGCCAGGCACGCCTGGCTCATTTGGTACTGTCCTGAGCCATGCATCCAGTCTTTTCTTGAAGACTTCAACTTTGACCCCCGTTACGTTTCTGAGGTCCTTAGGAAGTTGGTTGAAAAGTCTTGGACCCCTGACAACCAAGCTATTTTCCTTCAGGGTTGAGGAGGTCCCTTGTCGTGCCTTTAATTTGGGAACACTACACATTCTGCCTTTCCTATTTTCCAGTGTTGTTTGAATGGTAATTGGGTTTAGTTTTAGGTTTGGTACCAGTTTTTCGATCATTTTCCATATGTAGATTATGATGTACCTCTCTCTTCTTTCCAGTGAGTACAGATTTAGTTTACGTAGTCTTTCCCAGTAGTTGAGTTGTTTGCAGCCATCAATCTTGGCTGTGAAATGCCTTTGCGTTTCTTCCTTTTTATATGGGGACATCAAAACTGAGCAGTATTCAAGTTTTGGTATAATCAGTGTTTTTAGCAGGGGAATCATTACTGTCCTGTCCCTTCTCTTGAATGTTCTTAGAACCTGTCCGGCGACTCTTTTTGCTTTATTTATCGCTATCTGACTTTGTGTTTCGAATTTCGCATCATCTGTCATTATTATCCTGAGATCAATCGCTTTCGTGCTTCTCTGAATTTCCTGTCTATCTGGAGCATAATATGCAGTCTGTTTAAGTTCTTCTTTTCTACCATATCTCAAGAGCTGAAATTTCTCGGCGTTGAATGACATGTTGTTGTCTTCTGACCATATGTATATTTTGTTCGTGTCCCTCTGCAAGGCCTCCATGTCATGTACATCGCTGATTTTTCTGCTGATCTTTGTATCGTCTGCAAAGGATGTTACTATACTATTGCTGTTTACTCCGCTGTCTATGTCTGTTAGCATGATAATGAACAGGCATGGGGCCAGTACTGTCCCTTGTGGTACTGAGCTGCGTACTTCCGATTCTGATGATGATATACCTTGAATTTTGACGACCTGCAGACGATCACTAAGGAAGTTGTAGATCCATTTTCCCACTTTGCCTGTTATTCCCATGTCTTTAATTTTATGTGCTATTATACCATGGTCACATTTATCGAAAGCTTTAGCAAAATCTGTGTGTATATAGCATCGTAGTTGTCATTGCCTTCCAATGCATCTAGGATATTGTTGTAGTGCTCTATTAGTTGTGATAGGCATGATCTACCTGACCGGAATCCATGCTGATTTTCGTTGAATCTTTCCCGTGTCTCCAGGAAATCATAAATTTTCTCTCTAACTATTCTTTCAAATACTTAGCATCAAGATTTTTACGAACAAATTATTTGGTTCTCTAAAAGTATCAATAATTTTTATCACAAATCCTATATAATTTTTGTAGTTAAAAATAACTTGAAATTTAGGTGTTTGAAGTTTGAACAGTGAACAATGACTAACTTGTACAGGTATTTCTGATGAATTAACACTTCATATTGCTGTGCTGAACCTCAAAAATATAAAATGTTAAACCCCTTAGTTACCTCCCAAGGCCTAGGTGTGTACCTTGTTCCAACTTCTGAAGGACCTAGGCCTAGATACTATGCAGGGTGCGAAAACAGGTTTTTTTTCATTCCATATTAGTTTAGAGATCTTTTACATTGTACTGTATGGCAGAAACAAGCATAGGCATCAGGCACACGCTTGTGGAGAAAATAAATTTTCTAAGCTACTAGGATTCTGACCCAGGACCATTTATTCACAGTCACAGGCTCTAATGACTAGAGGGTTAGAGGGATTTCCGCTATTTAATAATAATTTAATATTAGGAAGCTGTACAATTTAAGATAGACTAATAGGAGGGTTCCAGCACAGGTGAAGCAAAAAATTTTCATTTTGACACCCAACCATCTCAGATCTTGCTTATTTTTGGTGTATAAGGTAAGTTTGTGCAAGAAAGCCAGCTGTGAAAGTTTCAGCTTTCTACGACCATTACTTCACGAGTTATGAAGGTCAGAAAAATCAAGGTTAAGGTCAAAATAGCTCAAGGTCGGCATCTTTGGATGCACCTCACACATTCACTAATTATCGTAACCATATGAAACTATATGTTTTTGGACTCAGAATGAGCTGTAGAATCCAAAAACGCAACGAAATCAGCAATAGGAGAACAAATAAAAATGTTCACCCTTTTTCAAGGAACGAATTGACCTTTTGACCTTGAAGTTCACACATTTTGGGGAAACATTTCTTTACACAAAATGAAGTTCCATCATTGCACTTTTAATATAAACAATAAAAATGTATCTTATTCACCAACTATACTGTCTTAAAGAATTTTTCAAATTTCTGGCAAAATCGCCATATGTACCGTATATGCATATATGTACTGTTAAAATCTAGAGATATTCATTATTTAAACTACTTAAGCAAAAATAAATATTATTAGAAACGTGATACAAAATCACTTAGATATAAGCTAGGTACCATAGGTATAACTATGATATAGATCTCTATTTTATTGTGGTCTCCTCCACCCCTACAACCACACCTTTCCACCCTTAGAAATATTTTACTTTTTTTTATAATTACTTTTATTAATAATACATTAATACAAACATATATATATATAGGAGTATCATATAAAATAGGAGTAAAAAAGGAGTATCATATTATGTAGACCTGTATTCTATAGATACATATTAAACTAGAGCTCTGTACACTTTCGACTCAAGAACAGGAAACTGTGGCAAACAGGTCTGCATGATTACCCTCAGCTGTTAGCATCTCATGATCATCAAAGGCATACTGAATTATTCTTGAACCTGCTGTCAATGATGGAGCAGTCATTGTCTGGATAATATCAGATGATAACATCCAACATGAGTCAGGACGAGAAGGGAAACTATGTTTAGAACGTCTTCCATGTGGAGACATAAAATTGACCTTATAATCACTAAATTCTTCTGATACTTCAACCACTAATCCAAACCAAATTTTATTATCATAGTTACAAGCTACATATACCCCAACTTGTATATCTTCAGTTGAAATGTGCTTTTGCTCATGTAAATTATCTTTAAACGATGGATGCACAACTGTCATAATTTTTGTAGGACCTGAGGAAATCTCACCAACCTCCAACTGGGTATGACTAATAGGCACAAATCTATGAAATCTACGAGTACCTGGGATGGTTACAGAATTTTTATATCTATTTTCCAGGAATTCAGTTGTCTGCTGGACATTTTGTTTCGATAAGAATACAAATTTTGTGCTGGTATCTTTCTCATCCAGAAATTTCATCATGTCAAGTGGTGTCAGAATTTGGTCTTTAAATGTACGTTGAAGACTGGCACGAGCCGTCATTCTTTTTGCTGTGCCTCCGACTCCATCACAAGCACTTTTGCCATGTGAAGTTGCAAAAAAGTGCCATTCAGCATCCAGTCCAAAGTCCTCTTTGTGGTGACACAAATTGGTGAAGTTATATTTATTCTTATACTGCCCTCCGCAACCATCAGTAAAGTAATGAATCTTCCGCAGGCCTGAGCTCTCTTCTTTTATCATGGGGATCAGTTGCTTTAAGAACGCAAAGACAAGGTTTGTACTATGTTTCATGTCATCAGAAATGAAACAATAACTTTTAACTTTAATTTCAACATCATTTTCATTTACTTTATAGTAGAACACAAATGGATGAACTGTTGCCTGACTATTTTCCCAATGGTAACCTTGTGCAGCATCTTGTACAATAAATGAGTAGTTTTCAGAGAAGTCTCCTAGGAGAATACCTTCAGTGACCATCAGATTAGCTTTCAGTTTTTTTAGGAAACTTGCTTGTGCATCAGCCACATAAGTGTGTCTTGTTAGTGCACAAATTCTAGTTGCCAAAGACTTAATGAAGTTTTCAAGGGATTCACCGATGTTAATAAGGGTTGTCCGATCCGTGGAAGTCCACTGCTTGTATGTAATTATGGTGCCGACTGCATCCTGAACAGATTCCAATCCTTCAAGGAATGCAATAACACCTTCTCCTGGACACAATGCACATTTTTGTAGCATACACTCTTCCTTTTCACTGTCACAAACTGCATAGAGAATGAGGTCTTTATATGATAGTTGTTTTTCCCCCAAAGCTGATAGCTGAAGTTTGGGATTTTGGTGGTAGGTACAGACACACACAGTGTGTTCCTCCAGCTCCTGCCAAGACACACCACTTGGGTCTCAATGCAGCAAATGATGAGAAACCTATTTTTGGATTAGTGTCATTTGCCTTGAAAACAGCGAAAATCTCACGTAAATTACCAAGCACCAATCGTTTCTGCTGTAGTTGCTTCTCTCCTTCATGATTCCTAATTGATAGACAATCCTTCTTGCCTGGACATATTCTGCTTATTTCATCTGATTCATAGAAAGTGCACACTGCTTCCTTCTCTTTCTTTGTTATAACCCGACCTTTGCTAATATGTGGAACTTCTGGTAATATGCCATGTTCTTTCTTTATTTTGCGGCTGGTTGAAACCATTCTTGTAGATGCATTGAAGAAAGATGCTGTTCTGTGAATGGTGTATGGTGAGTGTTAGTATTTGAATCTTCCTCTTGTAGTCAGTCGTCTCACTGAAGGCATTCTTGAGTGCTTGCATCACTCCTGCATGCCTGCGAAAATGATATACATGTTTGAGTAAATTTATATGCAAACATATGATCTATATATAGGCTTAGTATACTTTAATGAAGGTACTACAGATATATATACAGTACTCACAAATTATTGTCATCCATTTTAGATTGCTTTTCTTCACTTTCTTGTGTAAAACTTGTGTCATATGAAGTTTCTAGCTTTCTCTTCAGGGATGTTGATGCCATTTCAAATTTTGTTTCAGCCTTTGAAGATCTCCCTTTTCGTGACAGACCCTCTGAAAAACAAATAAAATAAATTGTTATAACTTTTTTTAATCAACTGTAGGCCTATAGATGTACATGTACATTACATATGAATTTGGTAAATACCGTATATATAATCATAACTGTATTGATCTTCATTATATAAATTGATATGCATACATCTGAATTTGTCAAATATATAAAGGTTGTAATGTTCATACATGTAGTTATATATATTGATGTTTTGTTGCTATAATATCTACATAAATTAACACTTTAAAAATACTTAAACTTACTTGTCTTCACTGGTGTCACATTCAGCATTGGAAGAATTGTGTCTAAATCTCCTTGGAAATCTTCAAACATTATTTCAGTAGTACACCCATAGGCAGAGGAACGTTTTTCTGTGGCAGTGGCATCAGTGTCTGAGTTCGAATCTGAGACAATATCAGAGACTTTTTTGTCTTCAGCTTTGATTTTATTGATATCATTAACACAATTTTTACAAATGTAATCTCCATATATTAATCCGTGAATTCCTTGCAGTGTATTACGGACTGGCACAAGTGCTTTTTCGATCTTCTTCTTATGTTTTCTAAGAGGATCAGCACAAACTTTTCTACCCATCTTGTTTATCTGTAAGAAAGGCATAAAATAAGTAATTAATTTATGTTCACAAAATATATTATTTAACAGTACAGTACATATATGCATATACATATGGCGATTTTGCCAGAAATTTGAAAAATAGCCAATTTGAAAAATTCTTTAAGACAGTATAGATGGTGAATAAGATACATTTTTATTGTTTATATTAAAAGTGCAATGGTGGAACTTCATTTTGTGTAAAGAAATGTTTCCCCAAAATGTGTGAACTTCAAGGTCAAAGGGTCAATTCGTTCCTTGAAAAAGGGTGAACATTTTTATTTGTTCTCCTATTGCTGTTTTCGTTGCATTTTTGGATTCTACAGCTCATTCTGAGTCCAAAAACATATAGTTTCATATGGTTAAGATAATTAGTGAATGTGTGAGGTGCATCCAAAGATGCCGACCTTGAGCTATTTTGACCTTAACCTTGATTTTTCTGACCTTCATAACTCGTGAAGTAATGGTCGTAGAAAGCTGAAACTTTCACAGCTGGCTTTCTTGCACAAACTTACCTTATACACCAAAAATAAGCAAGATCTGAGATGGTCGGGTGTTAAGCACTGATTCACCTGTGCTGGAACCCCTCAATACTTATAACTGTATTCGTAAGTGTAATTATTAAAATATAGTTAGTTACAGTATATAGGCATACATGTCAGTAAGCAATTTAAATAGCAATACTCACATTTTCCATGCAGTTGTAAGTTTTTGATTATATGTTTTTGACAGTAAGTTTGTATCCAGTTTCTTGATTACTTTTTAAGATGACACTTTTTCAGGATCATATTGGCTTCATTGGTTTCCTTTTTTGTGATTGTATATGTTCTTCCAGTAGCTGTCGTTGGGTTTATGATTGTGAGGATGTCGGACAAATCTACTGTAAGTATATCAGGATTTTCAGGATAAGTAAATGACTTGTTTGGGCCACAAGGGTGAAGGAAGTTTACTTTCACTTCACCCTGACCAGGATATGTTTCCATCACACACCCAATCCACCAGTGGTTATCATACTCCACTGTTACATATCCTGTGACATTTTCAATTAATTGAGTGGCTTGTTGGGGGGAACCGAATTCCTTTCGACTTTCAACTGAGGTGCTGTACATTTGTACTTCTAAACAATTTTTTGTCAGTGGTATGAATGAATGTAATTTTTTAGTTCCTGGTATGGTTCTCGCTTTTGATAAAATTGGATCTAAAAAGTCTCTCGTTTGAGTATTGTTCTTGTGTTGCAAAGCTAAAAGACATTTGAGTCAATTTTAAGGAACAGAAATCAAAAAGATCTTTTGGGGACAGAATTTGATTATCATATGGCCTACAAAGACTTTCTTTTGATTGTTCCTCCGACATCATCCAATGGTCCCTTGCTATGGCTGGTAGCAAAAAAATGCCACTCAGCCTTAACTCCAAATTCTTCATGGTGGCAACATAAATTTAAGAAGTTTTTGCAGTTTTTGTATTGACCTGTGTATCCGTCGGTAAAATAGATAATTCTGTTTAGTAGCTGAAAATTTGACTTAAGATGATTTATTAAAACTTTTATGAATAGATGCACTGCAACAGTATCATGTGTATTCAGAGGCGTAACTAGGGTTGATCGCGCCCAGGGCAAATCAATAAATGGCGCTCTTAACTTAAAACCAGTGTTCTTTAAAATTCTGGCTGAATTCTTATAATGGTACTGAAACTGGTTACTCGTAATAATACCGCTAACAAAATATACTTTTAAGAAGTTTATTTTATGACAAATGAAAAACAGTTATATACATATAAAACTGTACAAAAATATGTAAAAATAAATTGAAATGAAATGAAAATACAATTCATAAAAATTATTTTTACAGTTTATACTTTAATGTTTTTCTATCCATATACATAACCGCGTATATTTACTATTAAGGTTGATATTAAATTTCTATTAATACAATTTAATTTTATAGAACCAAAGTATGGTTAATTATTTGCCGAATTATAACAGAAACAATTAATATATGTACAAGGAGAGGCATAACTTTTCATGAGAATACACTTTGATGTTTTCTTGAATTTTACTGAATTACCAATAGCAGAATTAGCAATTAGAATATTAGATACTGACAAAAATCATTCCAATTATATGGTACTTTAAAAGAAATGCCTTGTTTGCATCTATTATTTTTGGCTCTTTTAATGAATAATTTGGAACTTCACACTAAACATGTATTTTTCTTACTTTTGCTGATACAAACTTATCAATAATCATCAAAATTTGTTATTTCAGTTTCCTCACATTCAATGCTGAGCAAGGCTAAAGCAGAAAGTCTTTCTTGGCCCATTGAAGCTCTCAAATACGATAAGATCAATGTTAACTTGCTGAAAGATCGCTCACAGCTGGCAATTGAAATTGCAATAGTGAGCATTATCTGAATAGCTACTCTCAAATTTGGAAAAACATTTTCATCTCCATACTGAACAATAAACTTGAGGAGTTCCTCAGCTTTAGAAATCTGAACATTTGGGCAACTTTTCAGAAGCATCTTACAATCCAGGATTTCTTCATAGAGCTCAAAGTTGTCAATATCATTGCTATAAAACTGTCCAAGGTTGAGACAACTTTTCTTTAAGATATTTACATCATGACTACTGTTGCTTTCATTTGAGTCAAACAGTAATCCTCTAGCATCTAAAAGAAATCCAAATTTTGAATCCAAGTCATGGAGACGGACAAATCTTTCTTCCATTTCATTATGGAGACGATCAAGTTTCTTTCATTATTCTCATCATTTCTTCTTTCGCAGTTAACCCTACATCCTTGGCTTTTTCACCAGGCATTTGTTTCTTCTTTCTGGGGCATCTTTCTACTCGAATATCCCATTCATCACACAGTTTCAGCCCTGCTTCAAGTGATTCACTGGCCAATGATTCTCGACTGCTTAAAAAATAATCTTGAAGGGCTTTTAAATCATAAGCAGCAGCATGAAAGTTCATGGTATGATCTTGGAGTCATTTTTTAACACGATCAATCCAAACAAGAATTTTGTTCCAAAATCCAAGCAAAGCCAAGAAATGAAAAGTCAAAATTTGATTCAGCACCTGCCTTGCATCACCTCTTGTATCAGCAGTTTCATTTTGATCATCAACCATGCTTTGCAAGAGTTCCACTATAATATCAAAGTATTCATGAACAGGCTTCACAGCCTCTGTTCTGGAACTCCATCGAGTTTCAGATTCAGATTTGACAACTATTGGTATGGCATCTTTCAGCTTTTGCCAATGGAGAGTTGAATGTGAAAAGAATGAATAAAGCGACTGAATTGCACCAAAAAAAGTCACCATCACTGCATCATGGTTAGCAGCACGCACTCCAACCAAATTGAGAGAGTGATTATCGCAGTTTACAAAAATAGCTTTGCTATTTTTTTCAATAATCCTCTGTTGAACACCACTTTTATAACCAGCCATAACTGCAGCATTGTCATAGCATTGAGATCGACAGTCTTCTAACAGCATTTTGTCTTTTTCCAGTTGTTCCAAAATCACTTCCACAATGTTTTCAGCATCCTTTCGTTTTAATTGGATAAATCCAAGAAAAGACTGATTTTCAGGAGAAAACAATTTTTATAAATGTCAACATAACTGTTTCTGCCATTTGCTCTCAATGTGCTTGATCTGGAGTAGAATCAAACATGAGGCCAAAATATTTGGCCTTATGAATGCTCTGTAACAATTTCTGGCGAACAGTAGAAGCCATCAGCTGAATAAATTCATTCTGCACTAACAGAGATAAATATGATGTTCTTCCAGGGTACTTTTCCACAATACTGAGATGTTCTTTTATGACAGGATCAAACCTTGCCAACAATTTTAATAACCCAAGAAAATTTCCAATATTGCTTTCCTCTTCCTGTCTAAGGGATTCCTTGTGACCACGCAATGCAAGGTTCTGAGTTGCTAAAAATTTTATGCAATGGAGAATTCTGTGGAGAACATCTCGCCATTTTTGTTTTTCTGTTACAATTTGAGCTTGAAGCTCTACGTCAATGATTCCTCTGTTTTCTAAAAGATTTCTTTCCATTGGGTGAAGCAGTATTGATGATTTTTTGCATTTTCGTTGCATTACTCCCAAACTATTTGACTCAAGTGGCCAAAATTTGGTCATGCTTCATTACTCATCATACCCAACTACCACACCAAAAATCATTAAACTCAGTGAGATGACCTGACATAAGGTGTGTACACTTGACATGGAATGCCTCAGATACCATTTAATGAGTTGTTAGTGGAGTTTCCCCAAACAAGGGTGCAGTATGTTATATAAGGAAGAACAAGGGTATGATAGTGAATAAAACCTATTTAAGGACTACATTCCTAAGTTTAAACATTATAGCAATGCTCCTTGAAATCTTTTTTGCAATATAATTTACATGATCACTCCATTGCAAATTCTTATATCGCATTACACCAAGAAATTTTGTTACAGTACACTCCTTATGGTGATTTCATTAACATTAAGTTCATCAAGAAGTATATTTCTTTTATTAGTAAAAATCATGAAATTTGTTTTACTGGTATTTAGGAAGAGTTTATTGGTAGTCAACCATTTCATTATACTGATGAATTGATGAATTCTGAATTAAATATTATCTTAACTGTATTAACATCTTTGCAAGAAAAAGAGACGGTTGTATCATCTGCAAACATTATGAAGTTCAGTATATCAGATGAATGTGGAAGGTCACTTATATATAATGAAAATAACAGTGGACCCAAAACTGAGCCCTGTGATTTTTTTAGGTTAGGTTAGGTTTTGAAGCATTTCCCTTACTAGAGACTGTCTAAATCACATTCCTAATGAAGAAACGAAGCTACCGATGTATAATTTATGAAAATTGGATTGATGGGAGCTTAAGTAGATTATTGCCAATATTAAGTTTCATGGAGACAAGTGTTTTTGACAAAGTCAAAATTTGTTACAAAGATTATGATTAGGGGGGCTAGCCAAAATTGGTCACATAGGTAGTTATTTTCTAACCATTCTAAAATGACCACTTAACCTAGTGTAATCTGGTCTCTGTAAAACTTAATAGTAGCCAAAGTCCCTGTATAGTTTATATAATATAGTACAGTACAGTAATACCTTGAACATCGTTGTTTTGAACATTATTTTGCACTTTCATCATTGCTATGCTTGTGACTAAGATTTACAACATCATCGTCTTGGTTTTGCTATTTTGTCATCTTATGCCTGGCAGTATCACCCTTCCCCACCCTTCTCACTTTTCATGTTTAATAAAAGGTTTAAATTGAACAGTAGACAAATGTTTTGCCTAGAAATAATTTCCAATTTAATTTTTTCATTAGTACAGTCATACCCCGCCTAACGTCGGTAATTGGTTCCAAGGACCCCGACGTAAGTCGAAAAATGACGTAAAGCGAACAGAGGTGCCTAAGTCTACCGAAAACCGATTGTAAACACTGTAAAACACTCCGACGACGGTAGCAATTAGATACAACTATAAATAAACACTTTATGGTTATGTTTTCAATACTATAGATAATAAATATGAAAATGAAAAGTAAAAATAGCCTCTTGTACATAAAAAAAAAAGTATAAAGAGCAACAAGGGAAAATCGCCTTAGTATACCTGTACCGAAAGACCATGTAAACACCAAATGTAAAACACAGTGAACGCCTAACGTTGGTAATTGGTTCCAAGGACGTAAGTCGAAAAACGACGTAAAGCGACGTAAAGTCGAGTAAAACGACGTAGTGTGAACAAAATCTTGCTCTTGAAAACCGACGTAAAGTCGAGTAAAATGACGTAGTGTGAACAAAATCTTGCTCTTGAAAACCGACGTAAAGTCGAATTCGACGTAAAGTGAACCGACGTAAAGCGGGGTATGACTGTATTATAAATTTTCGTGTTTAAATAAAAGGTTTCAATTGAACAGTTTCTTATTGATGTTTTTCCTGTGATTGAGCTGTTAAAATGAGTGTATTTGTACTGTATTTGTAATGCAAAAACCCTGATTTTGACCAAAAAAATCTGAGAATCTTCTTCTTTCTCTTCGCCCGTTCCTGCCTCTATGCGGGGTCGGCGTTTCTGACCAGCCTCCTCCACACAGCCCGGTCCTGGGCTTCTTCCTCTGACAAGCCCTTCTCCCTCAAATCGTCCCTCACCTTCTCCATCCACCTTCACTTCGGTCTGCCTCTCTTTCCTCCTCTTATTTCCCATAGGTTACATTCCTTGAACATCTTTGTTTTGAATATTATCACCTTTTCCAGGAATGCATTAGCAACAATGTTCGAGGTATTGCTGTATATCAAATATGGGCGTGTATCTTCCATATAAGATATACAGAAATGTAGTAAATATATATAAAATTAAATAGAAATCAATATAGGCCTATAATATGTACAAAGAAATTTTCAAATACAGTATGGTACTAAATGATTCAAAGCATTTTCAGTCTGTACACTAGCATATGTAGGAGCATAATACTTATGGTTTTATTAGTTTTAGTAGATTGATTAAGCTATAGATGTGGTGAATTCTGAATTATATAGCTAGGTATTTAGGCCCATACCATATGTGTATGAGTAATGTTATTTATGGTTGTTTTTAGCTTGATTACAGATGGGTCCCTGAACTTCTTCAAGACTTCAGAATAATAGTTTTTAAATCTGTCATCAAATACAGTACTGTAGCTATGTATATAGAAGCATGTAGCTAACATAGATGATCTAGGTACTGATAAATGAAAAAGGAATATATTATTTTTAAATATATTTTTAGTAAATGGACAGTTTTAAGTACAGGTATACCTTGGAATTCATCACTAATTGGTTCCAAGAAAACGTGACAAATTGCAAATCAATGAATTTCAAAGCACATTATAACATGGGTTTCAATGGGAAAACTTTTAATTCATTCCATAAAAAAAATTGATGTTAATATATTTAAAAATGGTTAAAAACACACTTTTATTGGCGGTAACAGGGTGAAACCCAATAAAATGACCATTACATTTCAAACTGTATTGAAATAAATATGACAAATGCATTATTGAAAGCATTAAAAATAAAAAACATGGCAAAATTATTCTGAACCTTTTTTGAAAAATTGGTCTAGTTTTCTTTGTTTATAGCCTTTTTCTTTACATACAATTGACAGTAGCAGCTAATACTTTTCTCCAATTCTCTTATCACTCTTGTACTGCGCTCTGTGTTCAGATCTGAGACTTCAAACAAATTCTTTGCTTGTTTGAGCAAATGAAAGCCCTCAGACAGTTCTTTTGTTGAAGAAACTTTTGCAACTGAGTTATTTTCTTTACTTTTTTGTTCAACTGCACTCTGTTGCTGAATAAGTTCCTCATTTGACAAGCTGTGTGCATGCGAGTCAAGTAGCTCTTGTATATCATTCCAAAGGGAAAATAATAAACAAAAAACAAAAGTGTGGAAAGAGCCAATGAATCTGCAAGGTATGGGTATGAAAGCTGGTATTGAAAAACTGGTATTTATACTGGTATTGGACAAGAGACACGATACTGATATCGTGATTATCGATACCGGGTTTTTGGTGTTGAAGAACTGCCTATTGTCTTTATTGTGGGAGCAATCAGCAAATGTCAAGTTAACAAAGATTTGTTTTTTGTAGGATTTTGTGGCCAATGTGAGTAGAAATAATGATTTATCTTCATAATTTCATACATAACTTACGCATGCAGTATATCTTTGAGGGGCATCATTAGTGTATGTCACAATTTATCATTTGTTATAATATTATGTTATTGACGTTATTGACGTTATATGATGCGTCTGTTTTTCTGAAAAGGGAAACTATCATCCAGAAACTCTCGCCCTGAAATAATTCTTAAAAGACTATGTTCAAAAGATGCCTCTCTCTCGATGGCTGAAATCTCCATCAAATTTATTTTAAAGAAACTTTTAGAGAACAACATTCCAACAGCATTGGAGCTCAAAGACTGTCTCAGTAATTTCTATTCTTCAAGGAGACAGAGATATTGTGGGTTTAATTAAATATCTTCACAACCCTGAAGTTTTAAAAGTTCAAGAAGAGGAACTATTTTCTATTCCATCTAAACTAGCGCTCAAAAGAACTGCAAAAAGGATTTTTAAGAGGCTTTTTCCTAAGAATGATGAAAATTTAGTTGGTTTTGACGAAGAAAGCGAAGACCAAGACTTACGAGCATCTAACTACTCAGAGAATGTTATTGAAGACAAGAATAAAGTAGATGATCCATTGATGTGCAAATACATGAAAGAAATAATATGCAAAATTATTAATAAACTTTTTTTTTTTTAAAAGTTATTTTTCCATTTTACCTTTGGTTATCTGATATACTTAATCATTATAAATAGTCCTTCCTTTTTCCTGCCTTTCCCTAGGAGCTGCTGTTCAAACTTTTTTCAGTCAATGGTATTTTCCCTTTGGTGTCAGTGACAGAATTTAAAAAGTAACTTCAGTTTTTATTGTCGTTAATGTGGTGAGTACTACAGGTCCTGCAGGCTTGTGGGAGGGTTGGCACTTGGCAGGGTGACACCAAAAAAATCATTATAAATTATTCTCTGCATAAAACCAGTATCAACACCGGTATCAGTAAAATAATTGTTCAAATACCGGTATTAAAAATTGTCGGTATTATTTCATCCCTAGTATAGAGTGAGTGATGATGAAAGTGCAAAACTACGAAATTCAAAACAAAGAATATCGAGGTATACCTGTATTCTATACTAACATTTATTCTTAAAATAATACTTAAGAATTAAAATTCAAGAGTTTGTGGTAACCATTATGCTATCACACACTTAAATGTTATTGATGTAACTTAGTAGCTATGTATAATCTGTTATGAGCAACTATACTTAGATGAGGGTTGTTACCTTCCATTTTCCTCTGGGAAATATTGGGAATTCACGCTTGAAATCCGATTGGGAAATTTCAAAATAATGTTTTCCATGTCATAACTTTTCTGGTACTGGTACCAGTATTTGAATTATAAATAAAAAATATTTTTTAAATTAAAAAACTTTTTATTAATTATATTTATTTTTATTCATAAATCTAACATAATCAAATTTATTCTTTTTCAAAGTATAGAAGCATTTTATGGTACCAATTTCTCAGCCTTGTGTATGGATCTGGTTTCCAATTTCATCATGCACCAGTCCAAATATAATATAATCCAAACAGGGTTAATGGGAAATTTGAAATAGGTACCTTAGGCTACCTTAATTTTTTTTAAATTAGACTTTAGTCACACCTTAACACAAATTTGGTAGTTCTACCATATCATGGGTGGTATACTAGATTTATGGTAATACCACAGTACAGTTGGAAATTTCCCAGTATTTCCTAGTATTTCTTAATCTTTACCACTGCTCTGGGAAATAACCAACCCTGACTAAAATAGTATTTCACCTCGTGTGGTATTCATACTACCATAGCTATGATCTTTTTGTCACATGGTACTATCATTTTTTTTTTTTTACTTTTAGAAATAGATATAGCTAAGGGGGAACTGCAAGGGAGCTCTCTAAATGGTAGGGTAATCTGCACCAAATTTAGATACACATTAAGGGAGAACCAGGGAAGGTTTTAGTAATACAGTCATCCCTCCCAATCTTTCCCTTGGTTGTTTGGGGGAGGGGGTTACTGGGCATTCTAATAAATATATATATATATATATATATATATATAACGTAAAGAACGACGCTTGTATAGGAGATATTCCGCGCAAGACGAGAAAGAGAAAACAACAAGTGAAAAAATGAAGTACCACCACTTGTTGTTTTCTCTTTCTCGTCTTGCGCGGAATATCTCCTATACAAGCGTCGTTCTTTACGTTATTTATACTGCGTGTTCTTTGCAGTTGAATGTATATATATATATATATATATATAATATATCATCCAGATAAGTAATTACTGATTAGCATCTATTTGCCAGCCTCTGATTGATCCATGAAAGTTTGAGCTATTTTAAATTAGCCTTAAATATTGACCAGACATAATCATATTTAAATTTGACTATATTTACATAGTTTGTTTATAAATTTATTGACATAACCTGCGACTTAATATGGTACTCATTCAGCTATTAAAAGGTAATATACAAGTATAGTGGAGGTTCTCTTTTTCATGCTTTGCTTGTGGGGAAGTGGCTGTAAGTTTGGCTAAATATAAAATATATATATATATATATATTTAACTAAATATAATAAGAGAGTGACTATTTTCACTGTAAGGTAATTTTAGTACTGGAAGCCATTTTTGCCATATGGTGAAAATAGTGTTGAATGCTATTTTCACTGTACGATTAATTCAATTCACTATGAGATGTTTTAATGATAATAATAATAATAATAATAATAATAATAGTACCTAGTAAAGTAGAAATCTTTATTTAGGCAGAAATGTACATGCTTTTTACTTTTTAGTGTTATCTATCTATCTTGACTGTGATGCAGTGAATAGTAATGTTGGATTTGAAGCAAAACAAGATTTATATACATGACAACCAGGTCTATAATACAGATTATATACATGAAGTTGAACAAATCTTTTAGCCAATCACAGATTAATTTTCTTTCTTTGATCTTCAAGTTTGATTTTGTGTTGATGACAAATTTAAAAGAGTCACTCTCCAGTGAAAATAGCACCTGATCTTACAATCACCATACAGTGATGATAGATTCTGACACTAAAATCACCATAAAGTGAAAATAGCATCATCACTTCAGAGTGACTATTTTCACCATACAGTAATTTTAGTACTGGAAGCTATTTTCACCATATGGTAAAAATAGCATCATCCATATAATAATAAAGATTAATCTTTGAAAGTTTTGCTGAACTTCTACTCTATGTAGACTGTAGTTAAATATGTTTTCTGGTAAAATGAACAGCATTATTAAAAATGTTTAGAGCATTTGATAAATCCAGTACTGCACATTTTAATTGCATATTATACCAGTTTATTATTTTTGATGAGGCTATAGATACCCAATACATTCATACAAACATAACACAACACTTATTCATTACTACTAAGTTTTCAGTTTCCACAATTTTCCATTCACCAATAATATCCTCGCATCATCATTACTAAGTCTCTTCACATAACCATTAATATTAAATTCTAAATAGAAATACAGTACGTTACCAATGGTCAAGGCCAGTATTTTTATCAAACTTTTTTCCTATAACCCAATGGAAGAAAAACATTTATCCCCCCAACCCAAAACAATAATATCTTACTAAGTGTTGTCATAAAATAATAATAAAGGGCAATAGCTGCTTTACTTCAAGTAATAACTAGACATCAAAGTTACTTGAAAAACAATTTAAATGCAGTAGAAATATGGTAAATAAAAATGAGACGGTTTCAGTTTATGCACTAATTTCAAATAGCTAACTATTTTGTAGCTATTAATTTCAAATAACTGTTTCATAGAAAGAATTTTCTATGCCTACTGACCCAGTGATTAATATTTTGTGACCTGTGCTTTGAAAACCACTGCTCTAGGCTATACAAGTTAAAATTTAATAAAAAACACCTGTCTAAATTGATTTCTCATCTTACAGATAATTGCAATTATAGATGTATTCTGTTGTAGATTCCAACAGGGGTTTTAAGGTTTATGTGGAGCTTGCTTACCATAGCTTTTATTAGTCACAATATTGATTGCCTTTTCTTAACGTAACACAAAAAATAAGTTGTGATGCTTTGAGGCCAATAAATGCCCTTAGCTAACACTAAAAGTAATATACAACTAGATTGCTTCGTAAAAAAATTTGAAAAGAATTTTATTTTATTTATGAATAGGGAAGCTAGTTCTCTATATATGTGGGTATAGTACTACTTCGCTACTCTTCCAACAAATTTCCAAAATATAAACCTGGAAGATATTACATAGTCTGTAAGTGTGAAGAAATCTTTAACTTGGAATATTATTTATTAAAGTTCTTATGGTCATTGTCACTTTTGTTGGTTTCATAGTTTGTCACTTTTTTCACATTTTTATACTTTGTGTGGTAATTTTAATTTTTGGGCTAATCAGTCTGAGAACTGCTATGGGTTTACTCTCATTAAGAGACTTCTTTCATGTTTGTAAACACTGAATTAACTATTTTTTTTTAACCAAATTTTCAAGCATTTTTGCCTAACATTTTACATAAAAAAGAATTGCTTTAACAAACTTTCTTCATTACATGAACATGAAAAAGGTCTGTAGTGAAATCCATAACAATTACATATGCCAAATATAGTAAAGAAGATCCCTTTTGTTAGCTTACCCTAATTTTTTTTTTTCTCTTCTCCAGTTTCCTTCATAATGAGCATAACAGCTGGAGCTATTCCAGATATTTCAGAATTTTTTCCTGAAATTAAAAGTGACTTAAGTAGGGTTACTTGGGGACATGCAATCAATTCAAAAGATTTATTAGAAGATGCAATATCAAGTAAGTTTTTGCCATCATTTGTACCATAGTTACTGATTATATTTTAGGTCATTGGTTCCCAACTATCATTACATGCACCCAGTGATGGGCAGTATCTAGATACATGTATCGCCGATACGTATCGATCGATACTTTTGTATCGGTATTGCTTTAGCTACTTAACAAAAGTATCGATTTATCGGTATTGCTAAGGTCAATTTTCTTAAATGTATCGAAAAAAATCGATACTTCGATACATCGATACATTAATAAGAATTTTTAAATATTTAAATAGATGTTATAATATGACACTACTGAGTTATATTTATGAATATACATAAATAATAATATTATTAAATATTTATTTAATGACAGTACTACTCTACTGGTCACGTCACACAGTACGGCGCAATGTTTAAACACGTTTGTACTTGTGTTATTGAGATTAATTAACCATAATATAGAAACACTCATAATATAGAAATGCTCATATAATATAGAAACGCTCATTGGTGTTGCAACACTATTGGCCACGCCCACTCGGTGTTGAGTTTAAACAGGTTTATACTTGTAACGCAGCGATTCCTCTTGGTCCCCCAAGGCATTTCTTATCAATCAGTCACTCATTAAGTAGACGTCACGCCGAGTACATGTACCGGCGATGCATGTATCGGTATCGCTTAAGACATCTAGAAAGTATCGGTGTATCGGTATCGTTTAAGACGTTCTTCATGTATCGATGTATCGGTATCGCTTTAGCGATTTTCATGTATTGATGACCATCACTGCATGTACCATTAGTGGTACACAAAGGTTGTTTTGGTGCTATGTGGTGGGACTATATGCAAGGTGATTTCAGGAATTTAGAATTTCAAAAATATTGTATGACAGAAGCATTCTCAAGCTTCAAAGTTCTTGTAAGATGAAAGGGTTCAAAGTTAAAATTTAATAATTATAATTTATGGGTCTATTCTGAACACACTGAATTACTGAGCATCCCAAAGAGAGTGAGCATAGTTCCAATTTATAAAGGAGAAAGTCAATATCAGGCAAACAAAAAAAAAAAAAAAATATATGCCAATGTCATTGACATTTCATCTTACCGAAATATTTGAAAGAATAGTTAGAGTAAAAAATCTCTAACATTTTGGAGACAGGAAAAAGTTAAATAATAACAATTATGGATTTCAGTTAGAGAGATCATACCTCTTAACTAACAGAACACTATAATTTGAGTACAGTACAACATTATCATTGATGCACTCAAAAAATTACATTATATTACATTTCATTTAGAAAATATGAAGCCACCTGGGCCTATTGAGGTTATTATTATTAGCTCATGACTTGAATAATCTTGATAGGCCCCAGTGGCTTCATGTTTTCCAAATGAAATGTAATGTAATGTATCCAAGTCATGAGCCACACTTTACAATAAAATTCTGTAAAATGTCAATCTCAAGTCAGGCAATTAACATACAACAATTTACAGAGCTACCAAAGTACCCTACATAACTTAAGCTAAGAATATACACTATTTACAATCCATAAACTCTCTCATTCATGAAGACATCCAAATTTTTCTTAAAACTAAGGTGCTACTATAGCCCTGTTCAAAAATCAACTTTTTCTTATTTTCATAGGTTTCTGTACTTTTTCCCATGCTTTTTGACCTGAAAAGGCCGAAAATCACAACCATTTTGACCTAGGTTGTTGGGAAGCATTGCCGCATGGAGCTTTAAATTTTCTGCCTTGAAATCAGCCAAAAGCACCAGTTCCGGGGTCCCTTGAATCATGTTTTGCACTATAACTTTTTATCTAAACAAGATAGAGCAACAAAATAGGCACCAAATTAAAGTGTTTTTAATCCTCTTTCTAACTTATACAATTATGATAGTCTTTGAACAAGAAATGGCACATTGGTACATACAAAGATTTCAGAAATATCACAAAATTCGTTTTCTCACACTCAAGGCAGACAAGGTGCCTTATTCATGACACAAATTTGAGATTAACATTTTGTCACAAGTCTAATCGATCAAGAAGTGAAAGCATTACCGTACATGATGATTAATTTCATAATGACATTTACACAGTCAGTTGTTCAGAGTTTGTTTCTTGAAGCTGTCAAAGCGGCGTCTGTTGAACTCCACAGCTTGAAGGAGAATAGTCCCTTTGCTTGGCATCTGTTGTTATGACATTTGCAAAGTCGCTCATCATCTTGACACCGCTTTCAGATTCTTAACATAGTCCAACGCTTTTCTGTAGTCCTCATTCTGTGGCCAAGACGTGACAGGTTCCAGAAGCCACTCAGATCCAATGTTCAGTGTGTCCAGCAGGAAATGTGATTCTGGGCCAATGAGATCAACCAGGGTGGTCTTAGCTGTGACTCTCTGGAATAGAGGCTTTCCTGTTCTGGAAGCTGTCCTGGCTTTCTCAGTGGCATGTAACTGGGCAGCAATGTCGTGCTTCAATGTGTCACTCAATCTACTGCTGAACAGGGCAAATGGCACGACTTCCTGCGTCAGGTACCATTTGTGGTTTTCCATCTTATTAAGTACTGCATCAGCAAGCTCTGGGTCAGTTTTCTTGTACTTCAACATGTCCTGGATTAGACTTAGATCATTCACGGGAGCATCTGCAGCAGACATTGACATCATCCATACAGGAGTGTAGAACAGCGCAAGGAAGGTGTTGAGTCTTTCCAGCTTTGATACAGTGTCTTCGTCGTACTCAAGTTGATCTGCAAACATCAGCATTTTCATGGAGTACAGGTTTCTGGCCATCCATCTGGCCTGATGAATGGCGCCTGGTCGACTCCAGTGAATACCTCGAGGAGGCATTCCTCCAAGAACAATGACTGTCAGTTCAGCCATTTCCCTGTAGTCGGCTCTTGGAAGCCTTTCTGCTGTTAGAATGTCTTGGGAGTATTTCTTCACTGTTCTTCTTCTTTTCCTTCAGCCATTTGCTGTTGATAGCCAGCATCTTTGGGTTTTCCTTGGACAAGTCCGTCCAAACATCCTTCAGATGCTCAAACCAGGGATTATCTGGCCCCTTCACCTTCCCAAACTGCTCCTACTAGGATTTCCAGGATGTGATGTCGACAGGCCAGATAAAACGCCTTTTTGTTCAGCATTTTCTCTAGCAGTTTGGCAGCTCCTCTGTGAACTCCACTGTTACTGGATGTAGTGTCAAAAACAAGGGCAGTAACATTATCCGTAAGTTCCCATGTCTCCAGTAAATCCATTGAAGCCTCAGCCTGAGCTGTGCCAGAAGAATTGTCGATGACAGGTACTCCCAATAACTTTCCTTCAGTGTATGAAGGTGGACCAGACACTAGCACAGCTAAAGTCTCTGAGGTACTTCCAGGTTTACTGCCCAAGACATCTTTGAGCAACTTTCCATCCCAGTGTAAGGCAGCGTACTGTGGGGGGTTTTCACAAAACTTGGACATGTGACTCTGGCTGATATTATACCTGGACAGCATTCTGTTGCAACGTGTTGTTGAGGTTGAGATGACGAAGTTATCCAGATCAGCCCCTCCAGCTTTCAAGGTGGCAGAAACCATGGCAGTAACTTGATTGTCTGATAAACCAAGACGATCAGCTGTATTGCAGATGACATCACATTCCATGACCTTCCTTGGAAACATCAAAGTCACACTAGTCACAGTGTCTTGATGGTGAGAACATCCAGGACGAGGCTGATGGTAATCCATGTCCTCTGCGTTAGCGTCGTTGTCAGTTGAGTCACCCCAGGTAATGTCATCCACATGAACAACTGCCTCTTGTTCTGCTGCAGCTGTAAAATAGTACAACATGTTAAGACAGTAATTGTTAAGTACATGCTAAATATCGCAATGGAGTAAAACTTAAAACTTTTTGTAATGTTCAAAGTAATTAGTTTTACCTTGTTCTTGTCTATGCTGCAGTCTTTCATTCCTCGCTGCTTGCTGCAGGGATCTTGTCTCAAAAATCTTGTCATGACCAGACATATGACCTTTCCTCTCAGTCTTTTGGTCTTCGTAGAACCTGATATCCTCATCTTTCTTCTCTGGATAACAGTCTGTTATTCTGTACTTCCTGGATTGCATCTGGAGCTCCTATATCAAACAGGCTGTCTAATTCCAGCACAAATGCTCCTCTTTTTCCTCCAGGGTTACTTGCTCTTCCTTTGCTTTTCACCAGAGCACGATGTTTCTCATGTAGTTTCATGAAGAGCTTCATTGCGTTGTACTTGGTCATTGTCTTGATCTTAGCCATCTGCCAGAATGGGATGATAGATTCAACTGTTTCATATGCAAGGTCTTGAACCATGGGCCTCCCTGCATTTTCCAGTAAATTCTGAAGATTAAGGAAATACTGGAATGCCTGTCTGTTGGTGGGAAGCTGGGAACCACTGATAAAAGCTGAAGGGTATCCAACCAGGAAAGTTTCAGTGAGAGATCTGGTAGATGGCCCAGTTGACACCTGCCTGTGGACAGTACGTGGAGGTTCTGAGATATCAACTGTGCGCCCACGGAGCTCCCTCAGCTCCTTGCTTAATGCCATTGTGAAGTTGTAACTTGTAGATGGTTTTCTAGATTCTGATTGAGTTTCTGTTGTTTCCTGAAAAATGATAGATAATTATTATTATTATTATTATTATTATTAATTATTATTTATTTATTATTATTATTATTATTATTCTTATTCTTATTCTTATTATTTATTAATTTTATGCTCTTTCATTTGATACCTAATTTGTTGCTCTATCTTGTTTAGATCAAAAGTTAAAGTGCAAAACATAATTCAAGGGACCCCGGAATTGGCGCTTTGGGCGATTTCAAGGCAGAAAATTTAAAGCTCCATGCGGCAATGCTTCCCAACATCCTAGGTCAAAATAGTTGTGATTTTCGGCTTTTTCAGGTCAAAAAGCATGGGAAAATGTACAGAAACCTATGAAAAATCTACTACTATATGATTGAAAAAGTATTTTTATAAATCAAGTCTACAACTCTCTTTTCTAATATTGTTATTATGCCCTTGAGTTATTCCATCAGCCTTTAAAGAGAAAAAGTTAGTTCAATTTGAATTGTCCAAACCTGAAAATATTTTGAACATCTGTATCATATCTCCCCACAAAAAATGTCTCTCAGAACTAAACATACCCAGTTCCTTTAATCTTTCCTTGTAATCCACTCTTCTTAGGTTAGGGATAAGCTTGGTTACCCTACATTGCACACCTTCAAGTGTATCAATATCATGTCTAAGATGAGGGGACCAAGCTTGAATGCAGTATTCTAAATGAGACCTAATGTAAGAATTATATAATTTACAGATAACTTCTTACCCTTGTTACTAACATTCCTCTTAAAAAGACCTAGCATTTTATTTGTCTTATTTCAAGCCTCCAAGCACTGCTTAGAAAATTTTAGATCCCAACAAACTATAATGCCAAGATCTTTTTCCTGTCTAACATCTTCTAACCAGTTCCCTTACATCCCATAACTAAAGTTTTCATTATTTCTACCAAAATGCATGACTTTGCATTTTTGAACATTGAATTCCATCTGCCATTTACTAGCCAAGGCAACTATAATCTATCAAGATATTTTGTAGCTTATCAGAATTTTCTATATTTGTAACGGGCAACTACTTTTGTATCATCTGCAAACTTAGAAGCTTTACTATCTACTCCCTTCTCTGAATAATTTACATATAAACTAAATAGTAATGGACCTAACACTGAACCCTGTAGTACCCCACTTTTCACTTTCTGCCACTCAGATTCATGACCATTTAGAGTTACTCTCTGTTCTTTCTTTTAACCACTTTTCTACCCAATTTATAACTGACCTCAATATCCCATGAGCCTTTAATTTATATAGAAGTTTCCTATGTGAAACCTTGTCAAATGCCTTGCTAAAATCCAATTAAATAACATTGACATCATTTCCATTACCTACCTGATCAGTTACAAACTGTAAAAAGTCTAAGAGATTAGACAAACAAGACCTTCCTGATCTAAATCCATGTTGTGAACTTTAAATAAGATTAAAATTTTCCAAATGATCTTGAATATTATTCTTTATAATTCTTTCTAGTATCTTTCCTGCCAATGATGTTAAACTTACAGGCCTATAATTCTGTAACTCCTCCTTACTACATTTGTTTTTTTATATTCATCTGGTACCTCTGCATAATTAATAGACTTAGTAAAGAAAATAGGTAGTGCCTCAGATAAGCTATCCTCCCCTTTTCTGAAAATCCTATTATCAGGTCCAGCAGCTTTATTTGACTTCATTGTACGAATCATTTGCCTAACATCATCCTTCCTTATATGAATCATATCAAGAATGTCTGAATTTACAGAATCTAAAGAATTGAAATAAAGGTTTAAATTTTCTTCAGTAAAAACAGAGCTAAAATAATAATTAAAAATACCAACACTATCCTGTCATGTTTTATTGGACCAATCCTATCTTGCTTTTTATTATTGTACAGTATTTATAAAAATAATAATGAATGTCTTTGGATCTTTATTGCTATTTCCAGCTAGATTTATTTCACAATGATTACTATGATGTACGCAGATTTTGCCCTGATGGTCAACATGTGATTATCTTGATGTATAGCTTCCTTAGTGAACAGTTTGAAGACATCACTCCTGAATTAATGTGCTCCAGGGTTATATACCTTTTTAATTGTCCTCAATATAATCAAGGAACATACATTGGGTCAACTGAACATTCACTTAACCCTTTTGGCACTAAATCTGATTTCACTGTTGTTCCCTAGATTTGTCAATTCTCCACCAAAAACTGAAACATGAGGGAAGTAGGGTTAGATAATGAAAAATTAAATAATAATCATCTATCTATATATCACTATCTATTGTCTGACACCATATCCAGGTTACCCCAGGTGGCCACAACAGAATAATAATAATTATTATTGTTAAGTTTATGTTTTTCTAAGCCATGAAGTAAAGTCAAATATAATACTGATTGTCGCATTAAGTAGCTAAAAGGTTAAGGTGTGCATCAATTTGTATAGTGCAGTGGTTCTTAACCCCTGGGTCATGAGTCATGACCCAAAATTGGGTTGCTAAGCCATTTTAATTGGGTCATTAAATTGTCATTTATCATTTATTTGTTAACCCAAATCATTTTACCATTAATTATTTATTTTATTATCTATTATGAGTAAACTTTTTGAAGGCATAGGTTGCTGAGCTAGCCCCACAAACAGAATTTGGATCACAGCCTAAAATGGTTAAGAACCACTGGTATAGTGGCATCAGCTACTTAATGTACTTAACATAAAGGAAATCTCTGCCATTCATTATTTTTTATTCTGATCACCTACATTGTGGAGGCCCATCCATGCAAATTATGGGATGTAATTGCCTGCTTGCATCAGAAATTTTAGTTATTTCTTAAAAATTGTGCTTTTTTTAAGATTTTATTTTAAAAAATGGGTGATTATTTATAAAAAGTACATATTTAAACAGAAATATATGACCATTTGTACAGTAATATATATATATATATATATTTATTATATTCAGTTCTGAACCCAGAGCAGGCATTCCTGGAGTGGAGATGAGCTGGAGCAGAGCCAGAGCAGCCCTTGTAGGAGCGGAGTGGAGCTGGAGTTGAACAAGAAAAACCTTGGCTGAAGTGAAGCTGGAACTAAGAAAGTTGGAACATTGTTAACCTAACTATATATTTCAATAATTGCTGCTTCAAGGAACTTCAATCATCTTCAATCCATAATACCACCCATTCATATACTTCTTCACAAGATCCGCAGCAACTTCTGAGAGTGCTCATGCCTTTACTCTACAAACACCACATTGCAGAACTTTTGCTTTTCAGCATTGGTATCTTGAACTACTTCCTTTTAGAACTTGCTTCCAGAGAGCATTTTTTCCAACACTACAATCTGTTCAAAGTCCAAAACTAATGTACATAAACACCTTTCTTTTCTTTAAAGATGATTCTTATATGATGTTGGAAGCGGATGTTTCTAAGGGTCATCTTGTTGATGAAACTGCCCCATCCAAACTCATTCCCATTATGGCTCACCCTCCACATACGACATCCGATATCTCACTCGAAATGTGGATTGATAAAGTTATTGAAGCAAATGAAGAGGTATGTTGTTAGAGCTCTTTACCAGAAACGTTTGTATCCTAAAGACATGATGTATGTAATAAATAAACTGAGTGCCATCGATTTTGTCTGAAAAAACTTCCATGCTTTCTAATGGCATATTTAGTAAAAGTACTGAATATGTTAATGGAACATCAGTTTACTAAATTGTTTGTATGGAAAATAGCCCTCTCCCTCTCTCTCTCTCTCTCTCTCTCTCTCAAGATATTGTAAGACTGAATTGTATTCTTTGTCTGAATAAAGTTTTTTATTTTTATAATGTTAAAATGATTGGTTTTAGTCATCATTGTTTTTAAAAGTTCCCATTATTTTGTAGTAAAAAAGTATCAGGTCATCCCGTAAGTAATGTCGTTTTTTACGATAGATTAAGTTTAAACTAGTCCTACTCAGTTTAAGCATAAATTTTCCGAAGGTTATATCTAAGAGGAGGAGAGCGTGTTTCACTACATGGGTAATTCCAGGACAAATAGACAAATGAAAGTGCCAAATGTACACTCCACCATCTCCAAAATTCATGAAACTTGGTGTGAGGGTTGGTTTTGGTCCAAATTACAAAAATCTGAATTTTTTTGAAAATTGGTCAAGTTGGTCAAATTTTATGGCTTGACCAAATTTTGGCCAAATGAAAAAACCAACAATTTTCAAACGTAAATATCTCAGCTGCTAATTGTGGTAGCGTAATAAGTCTTAAATGATAAAATATGTAAAATTAACTGTAGTTTATAAATATGTATCATTTTTTTAGGGTAACAAAAAGAAAATTATGATTTTTTGGAAAAAATGTCAATTTTTTTTTTTTTTTTTTTTTTCGATTTGGCAGCGAAGATATCATTTTTCGAAAAAAAGACCAAGAATAAAAAATGTTTATTTGATGTATGTACACCATAATAAGTAATAAAAAGTCAGCTTATAGTTTATTATAAGGCTGAAAACTGAGTTTGAAATTAAGTAATAAAATTTTTTTCAGACGACGAAGATTTATTACAGACTTGTTGGTCCAAAAAAAGACAATTTTCAAATCATATAAAAAATACATGTAGATAAACCAAAGGAGAAAAAATCTTTTAAAATATATGTACAATGTACATACATAACCTCTCTTATATTTAGGGACAGAATATATTGACAATAATAATGTTTAATTTATAAAGCGCTTATCAGAGTATAAAATACTCTTCCTAATACTACATGTACACAAGTCTTTGAGAATGAATTAAGAGACAGTATTCTCATCCAGTGAATCCAAATTTTAGACACTAATAATATAATAATAAGAAAAAAGAATTTGAAAAGATTTTTATAACTATTAAGTAGATACACAAATCTTAGATAAAAATTTTAGAAATATTATATAGACAATCTTAAATACAGGGTGGGGCACGGGAACCAAGTGTTTTTGGAATAATCAGGAAAATTATATTTATTTTTGTAAAGAAAATATATTGGTAGAACAACATTCGTAAGAACATAGCATTTCATGTCATAATAATCATGTACCGAAAATTATATCTGGCATATGATGTCCTTGGCCGTCGACGCATTGTTGAAGGCATTTACGAAAATTGGCCTCCACTCTTCCCAGCAGGTCTCTGTTGATTTGGATGATTTGTTGATGGATCGCTTCCTTCAATGCATCTAATGTACGGGGCTTGTCCTCGTAGACACGTGACTTGAGGTACCCCCATAGAAAGAAGTCACATGTGGACAAGTCAGGGGACCGAGGGGCCATGCAATGTCACCAAATCTCGAAATGAGATGGTTGGGAAACAGGGGGCGAAGAACAGCCATTGACGCTCTGGCGGTGTGTGGCGTGGCCCCATCTTGCTGAAACCACAAATGTCGATGAGCAATACGCCTTCTTCGTAACTCAGGGATGAAAAAGGTGTTCACCATCTCAATGTAATGCCCAGATGTTATGGTAACGGTAACCCCATTTTGTTCGAAGAAATAGGGACCGATGACGCCAAACTTTCCCACCACGCACCAAACTGTAACCTTAGGGCTATGCAGCGGTTTTTCATGGAGTTGTCGCGGATTTTCAGCAGCCCAATACCGACAGTTTTGATTGTTGACGGCCCCATTAAGGTGGAAATGGGCTTCATCACTCATTACCACCATCATGTTTTCATTCTGCTCATAAAGTGCAAGCATTTCCTGTGCAAAATTCAGTCATTGGGGGCAATCGTTTACATTCAATTCCTGCACCATCGCTAACTTGTATGGGTGAAAATTTAATTCTTCATGCAAAATCCGTCTAACAGTACGATTGCTGATTCCGAGTGCAGCTGAATGACTCCGAGCAGAGCGGCCTGGGCTTTGCAACATCGCTTGTCTGACCCTTTCAACGTTCTCTGGAGTACGCACAGTGCGTTGCGGCCCCTTCGGTTTTGTTTTCATTATTGAGCCTCCTGTTCGAAGATTGTTAACCCAACGTAAGATTGTGTCACGAGCGGGAAGAGAGTCATTTCGATGAATGTTGAATCTGCGGCAAAACGCACGCTGAACTGCTGTCACTGACTCGCCACTCCTAACAAAATGATCATACGCGAACATGCGGTGTTCTAACGTCCACTGCTCCATGATGGCACCTGAAAGATAAAGGTGAGTGTTAGTTAAAGTTAAATGCTATGAACCCAGGAATGGAATGCTACCTACCGCACACCCCTCCCATTCCTAATGGCCGATTACTAGCTATTCAAAAAACACTTGATTCCCGTGCCCCACCCTGTAGTATACATTCGATAGAATTTATTTTATCTTCTTTGAAAAGTTATTTAATTCTTGAAGCGGAAAAATGTATTGTATTCTTGTTCCTCCTCGTAAACTTGCTTCAATACTCCCAAATATATTTTCTGTTGGAACATGACAAACATCATCTTGTGCAGGAAAAACGTATGAGGGACATACGCCCGAAGGATAGAGAAATTTTATCAGAAAATCATCATATTCATAGTCAAAGGACTGGACTAATCCAAGCCATAGTTTATTTTCATACATACAACCCACAAAAGAGCCTGTTTCAATTTCGCGTTGAGAGACAGTATTATGTTCTTGAACCGAAGCAGAAACTCTAATGAGCTCTCTTATTTCGACTGACTGTGCACTCTGAGAGAGTGGATAAACCTTCAACAAATTCGTGGAAATTGGGACGAAGCGATGTAATTGTTGAGTACCTTTGATAGAAGTAATAGGTTCACTCAGACGTTTTTGCAAAGAAAGCTCTACATCTCCAACTTCGTAGAAGCCTTTATCTGTTTTTGTCCCGGCTTCAATCCAGCTGTAAAACAAATTCATAAGTTTAGGTTGCGTGAAATAATCAAATATCAAATATTTTGTATATATGTATTCAAGTGCTGATGCTAATATTTAAAAACAAAACTACGAATTTGGCATTAAGAAACAAATGTCCTGAACGGAGTCTCTATTGTTTTATTACCTGTTTTAATAGGGCTTTCATCAAATAAAGGTAAAATATTGTCGCTGAGCAAATCTTTATTGAATTGCCTGTCTTGAACGACAAATTCTTCCACTGGTGGTGGATTCGTGGAATTGCTACTGCTTCGCTTCATAGATTCGTTAAGTATGTCTGGCCCAGGTATTGGCGCAGGTTCCGGCTCTCTGGATGAACATTGAACATGTTCTAATACAATTGGCTTCTTTTTAATTGTGACATAGTAATTGATTTTCTTCCAAAATTCCATAGCTTGCAGCTGCCATGGCAGAGTTTACTTTTTTGATGTTACAGAAAATTCTTCTCAAGTGTTTTTTCATAGGATCGCAACAAAATTTTGTGTTTTGAGGCATTTTAAGGGTTAGGTAAATTTACGTATACTAGAAAATTAGGTATATACTGAAAATCTGGAAAGAAAACAAAAAATTGTTAAAATTTGGAGGGTTTTTTTGTCATTTTTTTTTCATAATAATCGTCGATAAGCTGACTTTTTATTACTTATTATGGTGTACATACATCAAATAAACATTTTTTTATTCCTGGTCTTTTTTTCGAAAAATGATATCTTCGCTGCCAAATCACAAAAAAAAAAAAAAAAAAAAAAAAATTTCCAAATCATCATAATTTTATTTTTGTTACCCTAAAAAAATGATACATATTTAGAAACTACAGTTAATTTTACATATTTTATCGTTTAAGACTACACTACCACAATTAGGAGCCGAGATATTTACGTTTGAAAATTGTTTTTTTTTTTCATTTGACCAAAATTTGGTCAAGCCATAAAATTTGACCAACTTGACCAATTTTCAAAAAAATTCAGAAATTTGTAATTTGGACCTAAACCAACCCTCACACCAAGTTTCATGAATTTTGAAGAGGTGACCGTGTACTTCATTTGTCTATTTCTCATAGAATTACCCACATACTTTACAGACCTTGACCAGTGAAGACATGTGTTTTGCTTTATGTGAACCCCTCATAAACATGGTGGTATCAGAAAAGCATATCAGGCATATAATGCTTTACGAGTTCAAAAAAGGGAATAGTGCTACTGAAGCAACGTGAAACATTCAGGATGTTTATAACAATGATATTCTGCATGAGAGGAAATGTCAAAGATGGTTTCAAAAGTTTAGGAATGGTGACTGCTGTTTGACAGGTGCAGCACGCTCTGGACGCCCTGCTGAGTTTGATGATGACCTGCTGTTAGCCGCACTTGAAGAAGAATGTTCAACAACTGTCGAAGAATTGGCCCAGAAACTCAATTCATCCCCATCCACCATCCATTGACATTTGCAACAACTTGGGAAAGTGCCTCAGTTAGGAAAATGGGTGCCACATGAATTGTCAGATGACAATCTGAGGGTGCGGGTAAACATTAGCACAGCTCTTCATTCCCGTGAACTCCAAGATCCGTTTTTGCACCGTTTAGTGACTGGTGATGAAAAATGGATACTGTACCAGAATGTTAAGCACCGTTGACAGTGGGTTTGTGCTGGAGAACCAGCAACACCACAGCCAAAACCAAATCTTCACCCTCGGAAGGTGTTGCTTAGTGTTTGGTGGGATAAAGGTGGTGTAATACACTTTGAAACCTTACTACACAACCAAACAATCACCGCTCAAGTCTACTGTCAACAACTGGGTCGATTGAACACTGCACTAAAGGAAAAGAGACCACCTTTGGTTAATCAGAAAGGAATTGTGTTCCACCATGACAACGCACATCCTCATACTGCTCGGATCACTTCTGCAAAAATTGAGGAGCTTGGGTCAGAAAAACTTCCACATCCTCCATATTCTCCAGACCTTGCGCCTTCAGATTATTATCTCTTCAGGAGTCTGCAAAACTATCTTGACGAGAAACAGTATACTGTACTTCTTTAGATGACCTGCACACCAGTCTTTGTAAATTTTTTGCCTGAAAACTGCCTGAATTTTATAAACATGGCATTGAAAAGCTTGTAGGACGTTGGCAGAGTGTCATTGATTCCGATGGAAAATATATACTAGATTAAAATATTTCAGTTTTTTTTTTTTTGTCCTTCAAATTCTGATCTAAAAGACGACATTACTTTTGGGATGACCTGATATATATAGGCCTACATTTTCCTTAAAGATCACATTTGTAATCCCAAGGATGATATATTGTATTTACTGTAAATTTCTTTTAAGTAGAAGAGTTAGAATGATTCAAAATAAGTGGTCTTGGAATAGGAATCATAGTTTATTAAATTTGGATTGTATGACAGATTGTAGGTCTAAAAGGTTATGGCTTAGTTTCTCACAATTTGATCTCAAAGTTTTCTGGGTACTTTTGTCATTGTTGTATTTTTTGATTGATGGTCGCCATAGGAACTACCAAACACCAAAGGATGTGAAAAATTAGTTTATAGTAGCTTCTAAAGAACATTTTCCGGTGTCTATTTCGCTCATTCATGAGCTACATATTTTGCCATGCTTTCAAAGAACATAAGAGAATGTCTTTTGTACATAAAAATTCCTGTTACAAGAAGTTAGCATTGTGAGAAAAGTAAATTTACTAAAGTAAGCAGGGTGGCTAGCAGACATGAGATCAATTACTGGGTTTCTATTACTATTACTAGGGCAGTCAAAAGTTGACTGAAAAAATTAAGAAAGTTGACCTTTCGAATTGAAAAAATTGACTTATAAAGTTGCCTTTACTTTCAATAATAAAAACGATACTTTAATTACTTATTCTTGCTCTTCTACATCAGTTGACCGATTGTGGTAAATTATGAAGTATTTTGCAATTATAGCGCGCACTTTAGCAATAGAACTAACTGCAACTTTTGACATTTTAAATATCTGAAATCAAAAGAAATCAAAATCAGTGAAATCACAAATAAAAAAAAATCACAAATCAAAAATGGTAACCAGTAACCACAATACATACAACACAACCACATCCAAAACCAGAATGGACATAACTGAATAAGACAAATACGAGCAGCGAAGTTGCCAGTTAACCAAAAAGATGCCAATTTTTAGTTATTTTAATTATTTATTCCAAAAAATTGACTTTATTTACCTCATTGCTATTTTTTGACCTAACAGGTAAAAGTTGACTTTTGGTTGACCTATTAACTTTGGTAATATACCCCCTACAGGTGTTTTTATTGCATTTTCAGTCGTTTCAGCGAAAAGTGCCCCATAGGAAACAATTTGACTTTATTGACTTTTGACCGCCCTAACTTATTACTTTTGATTCCTTCTATTACTATTACTTTAATTTTCATCTATTACTATTACTTTTGTATGTTGGGTGCTTCACTCATTTGAAAAGGATCTTTGTCTATTTAAATGCAATTAGAAGCAGTGTGTTAACAAACACACTTTATTTCAGACTACAGGTACAAACATCATACGAGAGATCCATAGAAGATTAAGAGATAGTTGTCTGGAGCACTGAATAAGTAGGCCAGTGAATCACTGTGTATAATGAACATACAAATACAATGATCCAACCATGAGGTGGTGTGCCACCTATCACTAACATAAGTAAAGCTATCACCAGGAAGACTACATATGGATGAAAGGGTCAAGTTATTATCTTCACAGAAGGCTTTTAAGCCGTTGCTAAACAAAGGATTATCATTAAGTACATTAGCATTAAAGTCACCAATAATAGCTACACATGTCATATCCAACTCATCAATAATACTGCTGACCTGGCCCAATTTAATGAGGCAATCATCTTCATTATCAAGTGCCTGAAAAGGCATATAGATACACAGAATTACAAATTTTTTATTGTCTACACCAATTTCTATTCCAGTTAGCCAATTCAAACCAAGCTTTAATTTACTAATATATTTCCCATACCCCAACCTCCATAGAATAGCTACCCCACCAGGTGGGTGGCCTGCAAGGAGACTCTTTTTTATCTCTGGTGGCCTCTAGGGGTGTGCCGGATAGTATTTTTTACTATCCGGCCGGATACCGGATAGCCGGATAATAAAAAAAAATATCCGGCCGGATACCGGATAATATCATTCAAATAATTCATAATTTTTTATATATTATTATTTAGCTATTACTTGACTAATTGACTATAACTATCAAATTTTAATCACTATTTGATGTAAATTATAGCTATCTTTCAATAACTTTACTAATTACCTATATTTTATCCTTTTCAGGATTGTTTCATTGCCTAAATCATATAGCTATATAGCTAGTTAGTATTAGTTATAGGCTTACAGCAATATTTTAACATTATTTACCCCCTAAAATGGCTAGTTTTATTTGGAAAATATTTACAATACATGAGACTAATCCAACGATAGCTATTTGCTCCCTATGTTCCAAACAGATTAAAAGGGGATCAGAGAAATTGGGTGCTAGGTGCTATAGCACAAAACCTTTGCACAATCATGCAAAGATGCTGCATTCAAAAGAATATAAAGAAGTGTCTCAACTTAACAAATCATCTGAAAATCAAAATCAACCTATAGCGACCACCTCAATGGCTCCGAAGGAGAAAAAATTAGTTGCCATGGAAAAGCAACTCACGTTAGAAGAAAGTTTTTCCTTTAAGAAATTATGGGATATAAATGACTCAAAAGCTCAAGCTTTACATAAAAAGATAGGATTAATGATGGCACTGGACAACCATCCTTTTAGTTTAGTTGAACAAGATGGCTTTATAGGACTGATGGCCCACGTACAGCCAAGGTATTTGCTACCAAATCGAACATATTTTTCAGAAAAAGTCGTACCCAAAATCTATGAAGAACTCAAAGAAATTGTTATGAATAAATTGAAAGAAGGGAAATACATTAGCTTCACTTCCGATATTTGGACCTGCTCTTCTTCAAATGAATCATTCATTTCCTTGTCAGGTCATTGGATCATGAATGACTACACTCATCGTAATGCAGTATTGCATTCAGCTCATTTTTCAGGATCGCATACAGGAATTAATATAGCGGACAAATTGCAATCTATGTGGCAATCATGGAATATTGACAGATCAAGGCGTAATATATTGGTCAGAGATGGAGCTTCTAACATAGCTTTGGGATGTGACCTTGCGGAAATACCTTCTGTTCACTGTTCAATTCATTTGCTACAGCTAGTGGTGAATGATGCATTAATGGCTCAATGATCTATAAAAGATCTTTTGGCAAAGTGTCGACGTTTAGTGACACATTTTAACCACTCCCCACTGGCTACTTCTGAATTTAAAGCTCTCCAAACACAACAGGGTCATGTTCCTCTTCTATTGGTACAAGATGTTTTAACGTGCTCGAACTCATCTTATTTGATGCTAGAACGTATGGTTAAGTTGAAAAAATCAGTTCAAATATACCTTGCTGATCATAGTGAATTACTTGTTATTTCATCTAATGAGTGGTACTTGATTGAAAATCTTTTAAAGCTTTTACAGCCATTTTTTAAACTCACCCAAGAAATGAGTACAGAATATAGTTTACTCTCTACTGTTATCCCAAACATGTGCGCGCTTGAAAGGTTTCTTTCAAAAATTGGCCAGGATGATCAAGGAGTCCAAACTACAAAAGATGAACTGTTGAAGTCATTGCGGTCACGATTTTTTGCCAATGAAAGCAATGAAAAAAGAAAGTGTCTAAATGTCTTAACAAATCGGAAGTATGCTCTAGCAACTGTCATTGATCCACGACTTAAATTTTTGTTTTTCAAAGATCAACAAAAGGAAAATATTAAGACATGGTTAATTGAAGAAATAAATGAAATAAACAACCTAGAGAAAATTAGAGATAAATATTTTGAAGAACAGGCTCACAGCAGCGACGATTCTAATTCTTCTTCCTCCTCAACAGGAAGAAAAAAGGCAAAGTTTGATGATGATCCACTCTCTGCTTGTCGGGGAACTAACACAAGAAAATTCAGAAAAGATACCTGGTGAGAAAAAGTTTAAAAAAAGCCGTAAGATGGCTTCATTCGCAGAAATAGCAGAGGAAATTGAGCAATATGCAAAAAAAACCATATCAGACAGACGACTATCTCCACTTGAAATTTGGAAAAATGAAGAATCCTTTCCATCTCTCAAGAAAATTGCTCTAAAATGGCTAGTGACACAAGCATCTTCAGTTTTCTCAGAAAGAATGTTTTCCGAATACAGAAATATTTTTGAAGAAAAAAGAAGTACTTTGCTACCAAAGCGAGGGGAGATGCTTCTTTTTATCCATCACAATGGACGAAAATTTGATTTAAACTTGTGAATCTAGTGTCTTGAACATAGTATTAATTTTTATTGTTTAATGTGAGTTTTTACTTTTTAAGGTTTTGCTATTTTAATAATTTCACTTACCTTACTGGTATATTTGATTAGGCTATATGTTTTATTTTTATATCTCAAATCTTAATAAAAGGTTTCGCTAATTCATATTTTTTCATATTGTAATTTGCAATATATATAAAAAAAAAATAAAAATAAAAATTAAAAAGTAAGGGAAGCTGGGATCTTAGCTATGCGTCACACTTTTAGCTGGACCAAACATTTTGCCTTTTTAGCAGTGTTAATATAGTTACATACTAGTAGTGGTACATGCTTATTTATCAATTATTTTAATTTTAGATTTTTGTACAACTATATTCAACTTTTGCTAGCTAAAGGCTATGCAAGCTAAGATTGGAAAGGGGCGGGCCCAGATGGTATTCCCATTACAAAAAAGACTATCATAAATATCCGGCTATCCGGCCGGATACTGACATCTATCCGGCCGGATACAGGATACCGGATAATAGCTGTTATCCGGCCGGATATCCTGCCGGATAGTGGTATCCGGCACAGCCCTAGTGGCCTCCCCTATCCCATGAAAGCTAGTGGACAGGCTATTCAGGTCTTTTAAGTCCTGTTTCCTGCAGACAGAATATCAGCATCCTCTAACAGCTTATCAATTATGATCTGCCTGTGTTTGCTGTTATTGCTAAGTTTAGGCCTCTACAGTTATAGGAAATTACTTTGAATGTTGAATGTTGCAATTAGGAAGATGCAGGAGTTCTGCCAGCCATTTCTACATGCTGGATTCCACTTATACCAGGCACAGCAGTTACAGCATTAGACCCAGTTGGATTTTCCCCCACAGTACGACGCATGATGTCTCCATAATTACCCTCTCCAGCACTTGCGAGAGGGGCTGCAGGTGTTTTTCTTCCCTTCTCATAGAACCACCGTACATATACCCGTTCCGGCCATACTGCTGGATCCATAAATACCCCTGGATCATCACAGACTGCTGTAACTTGAAAGGAACTGTACGTAGTCCATCTGGAGTCAATTTTCCTACATGTAACCCGAAGGTTCATTTTATCTTCCACAAATGCCTGCAGCTCCTCGGCTGTAAGATCAGGTCGACATCTCGAGACGAAAATGTTTGTGGTCTTCGTTGGTAAAGCCATCATACGATCTATTTTGGCAGCCCCTATGATACCCCGCCATTCTCTGCCAGCTTTGCCACAGGCTGACTCCCTCTAGCCGGTGCATGAGTGGGACCAGACCCCCTTGAGGGACCACCACCATTAGCTACTGCAGCGGTTGCAGTTCTCGGAGGGGTCACACCCTTCCGGCCCCTCCTTACCACCATTGTCCAAGATGCCTCATCATCATGACCCCCGACTGCATTCCCAGCATCCCGATTCACCAAGGCCCCTTGGGGGCTACCCTGTGAGAGATGGTATTGAGCTGGCGCTGTAGCAGTGTCTGGATTCAGGGATCCAGGATAAGACAGAAGCAGAGGGCTCTGCACTCATGGATCCAGGATGAGGTTGAGAGGCAGAAGGCTCTGCACTCGGATCCAGGATGAGGCTGAGCGGCAGCCAAATAACAAATATTTGTTTCAACTGAATCATGACAATTTCAGAGACTGTAGGTCTTGATAAATTTTACTTTATTGAAGGAAAAATTTGCCACAATATTAGTTCACATGCATGTTTATTTCAGTTTAGAGTAGATTTAGTTCATTTTTTCAGTTCTTTGTTCACACAATGTCCATTGCCACTGTAATAGAAAAGGTAATAGACTATTATCTATTACTTTGCCTTCTATTACTATTACAGCCAAAAAATTATGATCTATTACTTGAAAAATCCTGTAATAGTCTATTACTACTACATATTACTATTACCCCATGTCTAGTCACCTCGACCGTCCCCCCCCCCCCTCCCTGGAGGAGCCCCTGCTGTTGTATGGAAACGCCAGGGTAGGCAAGTGGTAAAGTCTTGAGTCGAGTCTTGGCTCAGACTTCAGATTTCAATGTCTGGTTCTCCATTGGAGGGGCAGTGGTTTGGATCTCACACGAAGCTATAGGGTCCCTCCATCATATAACGTTAGAAGGTATTACGAAGGTTAACAAACCCAAAATACACCAATGTTACCCGGAGGCTAATGTAATTTAGAATTAAGGTTATAAAAAGAGTTATTGAGAGGTTCTTCTAAAATTTACCAAAAAATTCTCAACTTTTCTACCCGACTTTTAGGGAAAGAAGATCGGAGCAAAATTAGATTTCAAAGATCTCGACATCGTTATTACTAGTTTAGAGATTCTAGGGAAGAAAGGCGATTCGGTAGGTATGATAAGATTTCATTTGGAATAGAAAATCATTTTAGATTAAAGATAAAATTAAAATTTATCATATAATTTGTCCACTGTAACTTATGTAAAACTTAAAAAGTATCTTTAAACTTCCGAACATATACAGTATATTGAATGATGTTGATCTGGTTGTCTTCTTAAGTTCCACCTATGAAGATGAATATCTATATAAAGATATTGAAACTAATTATAATATTCGGTAGGCCGTTGGATTTCTGCTTTAGAAGTAATTTCGAAAGTCTTCTGTTGTAGGTTGCGAGAAGTTTTGACGCTATTTAATTATACATTGCAAAATTTTTTTTTCCAGCTAAGTTTTCCGCTGTGGCTAAATGCAGATATCTTAAGAGGACCTGGAGGGGAAGATGACGTTCCCGTTGATGCGGATATTTTCCTGAGTCTCTGCATGGAATTCTTCCCTGATGTAAGAAAATCAAACCAAATACAAAGTTATTAGAAAAGGTGTTCCCCAAAAATATTTATGCAAGTTATTTCTGGGAACACCCCCCCCCCCCCTCCATCATCCTGTAGTACGAGGGTTAGTCCGAAAGTTTCCACATTTTGTATAAAATCTACCATCGTTGTCTGGAAACTTTCAGGCCAACCCTCGTGTGTATATATAACATTTTTTTGATACCATAAGAAATTTTTTTCAATGACTGAAATTTAAGTTATGCAAAAATGACCACATATGCATTGTGTCTATTTGCAACATAAGTGAGTGTACGAACGAGCGAAAGCCAAAATATACAACTGCATTGACTTAAGGTTGACTGTGTACAAGTACATGATATTTTGTCAATTAAAAATGTTAATTGTATATTTTGTCTCGTAGAAAATATAGAAGAATTTGTTCCTCTGTAAAAAAACTTCCTTATTATTAAATTTTATTTGGTTCAGCGTAACTATAAACAGTGCGTGTTGCCCACTTGATGAGGCAGTAGTTAAAGTCCTGTGATAACCTAGCTATGTTCACCTTTGTGACTTAACAAATAGGTTGTTAGATTATAGTAGGTCTATCCTTAAATCGCTAAACCAAACCCTTCATGACATTATTCATTCGCGTCAGCCGGCCTAAATATTGACATTGGCTTAAATGTAGTGCTACAAAAACGAGTGAATAGCACTTGTTCTGTGTAGGGTTATTAAAACTAGTTAGACTAGTGGACGGGTCAAAAGCAGTTTGTTTGTTTATAGTATAAATTTGTTTTAAAATCTACCCAGGCAACTTTGTCTCTTGGTTGGACGACAGAAGTCATATCAGGAACAGATCAGAAATACACATACGACATGGTTGAAGATATGGTAGATACTCTGGACAAGAACAACGTGAATCAGCCTGTCACTTTTCCCGTGAGAGCAGCTTTCATTGGCCCTTCAATGGATGCACTTGAAAATCTTTATATTGATGTAAGAGAATATATACTCTTCATTGTTCTATCGTACGTTCGTGGTTAGAGAAATGGCGAGCCGATTACTTTCCACTCAGTCATTCCCATTCTCATTTGCGGTGAGACTGAAATTCAAGGTTTGAGAAGATTTGGAAAAAGGCAAAATGAAGGCTGTGACGCAGTCGTTTGTCCGAGGGGTGTTTTTTAGGGGAGAATGCGATAAAACAGGGTACTCGGTACTAAATTGTTTGTAACTCGCATGTTCCTGTTTCAGATAGTTTTTTTTTTTTTGTGCACAAAAACTTTAAATTATTATAGTCGACTGTTTTTCATTGTTAAATGTTAGAGTGCGAATCTGTTTTCCCCAAAGTTGGGAGACGTACCTATTTTACCCCACTGGTTAGGTAAAACGGGGTACATGTGTAAAATTGTAGTTAAAACGTGCTCACAGGAAAAAATAGTGCTTTGTTTATATTATTTCAAACTAAACATTGCAGTGTCGAAAAACCTTAATTAGGCCTACATAGAAGTAACGGGTCCTACAGTTAATCAGGCCAGCGAACGACTGGCAAATTTTACAACGAACTATATTACAGCACTCCTCCAAAAATTATATATTTTCTACTGCGCACACGAAGGCGTCTCTATTGCACGGGTTCGACCTCCATACCGACGACATATGATTCAGCAGTTAGTAACTATTCACAACTAGACAGACGCACCATCCGAGCCAAAAATGCGGGTAGCCTGTTTTACGCTACCACCCTGTTTTACCCAACTCTCCCCTAGTATGAGAAGTATTACAGTTGGAAATGGATCGATTTGAGAATTGCCTCCATTGAGATTCCTACTCTCGGGGTTTCTCATTCTTGGGCGAGGAATTTAATGGGAATGGCATTGAATGTGAACAGACCTGGCAAATCTCTTAGTAGAAGTGCAGTATGTATATTTTAGTAGGTCTATGCCACGTGTCAAATAAGAGACTTTGGCTAATGTAGAATAAAGCTATTTATTTGTTCCAACAAAAAGAGGGAGGCGCCTTTTGGAATTCGCTTTTGTTAAAATTCCTATTCTTTATATAGAAGTTTATAATTATGTAGTCGTTGACGTAAGCCTATTCCAAAAGAGTGAAGGAGGAAAATATTCTTACTAATAAAATAATAACTAACCTTTGGAAACGAAATTACAGACAAACCGAGAGGCTTCATAAAAATTTAAAAATGGATGACATCCGCACCCAGAGGAGGCAGTGGATGTCGAATCCGGGACTCCTAGTTCCGAGTCTAGTCCGTAATTGACCATGCCTCAGGAGTTATAGAGAGTATTAATATTATTATTATTATTAATTATTATTATTAATTTATTAGTATTATTAATTTACTGAGTGTTATTTTGTGTACAGAAACCGGATTATACGTTCACTGTTTGGACATCACCAAGTGACGAATTAAATTTCGATGATTTAGCCACTTTCCAGGCAAGTATCGGAACTAATGCTGTATTTTTCGATTTGCCGGAAGACCAGATGGAAGAATTCACTAAAGCACGCGACAGACTCGCCACATCGAAAGCCCGAAGCAATATCCAAAATAATTTTCTAATATTTACCCTTTTTTGTATTGTGATAAGCGTGTTCGGAGCTCAATTCTTTAGATAGTGAATTGATTTTTAAGGTACTGAATGGGTCATTACGCTTTTGGTTTTATGGCTTATGTTGCCTTAAATACTTCGAGCTAAATATTGGTTTATCTTAAAAGATATATTAAGCTAAATCTTATCCCCATATGCCCAGTTTTACTTTTTATCTAATTTCATTTATTCAGTTTGGGTGATCCTACAGGGTTATCATATCATTTATTTAGTTTCGGTGATCCTACATCATATAAATTAATTGGGCGGTTGGAAGACTGAGCGCTCGCTGTGCAAAAATATTAAATTTATTTTTTCCCCGCAGATGATCTATGCACGTAGATTACTTTGTAACGCGGTGAGTTAGTGAGTGAGTAGTTATGCCATAGCACTTACTGAGACGTAACAATTTGCTCTCTCAACTCGTCACAAACGTATGAACATAGATCTCGCATGGTGAAAAAAAGGAGAGAGAGATTTTGGTTAAATATCAAATTCACGACAATCAATAATTTTTTTTAATTTAAAACTCCACCCTTAAAGTTATTCAGGATTAGGTTACGTTACATTAGGTCAAGGCGGGGTCATTGTTTTGAGTCGAAGAAATTCATCGTCGTGAATCTTAAATTTTACCGAAACTTTATATTTCTGCAAACGGATACTTTTGACTTTCAACCGCGTAACTGAAGTATAAAATAGGCTACGTTCGAAAATTAATTTCATAGTTGACAGCGTTATTGTGAGTAAAATTCATTTTGTTGACAATGTTTCATCGCTTTAATTAGTTCAGAGCCACTTTAATAGCCAATGTGGTTGAAGAGTTTTAATTGAAAGTAAAATATAGTTAACTGAGAAGTAATAATTTTATAGAGATAATATTTATAGTAATAATGAAATTATTATTGGAATTAGAGTGTAAGGGTTGAAGTTAAATACTGAATATAGTTTTGGTTTTATATTCTATAAAAGAATGAAAAGTTACTTTTTGCTACATTGTATAAGAAGGTGCCAGTAATTTATAGCTTTTTGTAACGAGATAAAAATGTTTAAAGGATATATATATATATATATATATTATTATATTATATATTATTATATTATTATTATTATTATGGCTTAAGTATAAACTTCTTGATAGGCAGGTAAGTCCTGCTTTTGCCTATGACTGGTTTTATTTTGACTGGCCCAGTAATTTTTAGTTTTTTTAACTTTGATATTACTATAAATGTCTTTCAAACTATTTTCGAAGTAAATTTTAAACTGCTAATGAAGTCAAGGTCCATTAGCAGAATTGGTAAACTCAATTTTCGTGTATTCATCCCCGTACATTGAATATCTATTGTAGTCCATCCATATCTTCAGATAACCGCTTTTGTCATTTGCAACTGTTTTTTTCAATCTCTTCTCATCTGAAGTATCTTATTCTTGCTCATGGTTTCATTGTTGGTAACAGCCTTCCGACACGAGACAATCGCCTTCTGCTGGGTCCCGGCACATGTCGGCATCCAGGGTAACGAGGAGGCGGACCGCACGGCAAAGTCGGCCTGCTTACTGCCGGCCTCCTCCCGGCCCTTCCCTTTCACCGACTTCTTCCCGGCCCCTCCCTTTCACCGACTTCTTCCCGATTCTCCGCTCCCACTTCCGTTCCATCTGGCAACGGGAATGGGACCAGGCCACACACAACAAACTTCACAAGATCAAACCGCAAGTAGGATACTGGGCCTCCTCCTCCTACCGGTCCCGACATAAAGAAGTGATTATAGCCCATCTCCGCATAGGACACGCACGCATTACTCATGGTCACCTTATGACTAAATCGCCAGCCCCGCTCTGCCTTACCTGCCATACTCCCATCACTGTCGTGCATCTCCTGGTCGAATGTCCAAACTTGTCCGCTCTTCGTTGTAGATGTTTCCCTCACTTGGCCGAAATTCCCATACCCGAGCGGCTACAATTCATGCTCGCTGAGGGCCCCCATTTTTCGGGGGAAGCGATTTCCCGTTTCCTCACTTATTCCCACCCGCTTCAACGGGTCTGAGACCAGGGCCCCCATACCCACTACCCAGTAACTGAACATTACATCCCCCCTCCCTGGTCTCTCATCCCCAACTCAGTAACACCACTCACCCACTGCCTCGCTGAGATATGTACCACACTAGGTACGAATCGGCGGTAAAATAAAGAAAAGAAAAAAATTGTTGGTATGGAACTCAAAATAACCACAGAGGTAGAATCTCCTAAGTTACTATGGCAACTAGTGACATGTATACTGAAATTTTGAACGTAAAATTTGGTTTTTTAACCAAATAGTTTAGATAAACGATTATCAAACTAAAACTTGTTTAGTTGTTGTTTGCGAACTCGGATTTTTTTCCCTGGATTGCAGTAGTTAAAAGATTATTGTAGAAATTGTGGTACTGTAAGTATTAATATAGGTACTGATTTACATCCGTATTTTAAACAGGCAATACAGAGGGTTGACAAAAGTAAATAGAGACCACGTTGGTTGTCTTCAAGAACAAATGTCAAAGCTCAGCAATGGAATGCGAGAACGTGTGTCACCTTTACATAATGGAAAGGGGAAGTAACACCATTCTAAATATATTAATTCGATAAATTTATTATTTAATTTTTATTTTCAGGTCAAAATCTATAGAAAAACCAAAGGCGTCTATTTAGTTTTGTCAACTCTCTATAGTGATTGTGCCATACGAACGTAGTTATAAATAGTACTTAAATGCTCGTGACATTTCTCTCATTCCAGCAAAGTTGAAGCGAGTATAAATTTCAGTAAACCTGTTTTCGAAATAGGAGAGTTCAGCAATAACCTCTTTTTACCATTTAAACTATAAAATAACCAGGTAATATGGAGAGCCTTTGCCTTTTGTGTTACTCTCATCATGGTATACGGCACTGTTGTAAACAATGTACTGCTGAAGTATCGCAATAGAAAGTATAGAAAATTAAACAGTTCGTTTGGCGATTGATCTTAAAAGTAAAATGTTTTAAATTTGTAATCATTTTGTAGTTAGTTTTATTACTTAGTATGTTATTCTGTAAGTAAAGCCAATATGCTGTTTCTTTTTGTTTTTAAGAGGTATTGTACTGTATTTGCATGTACTTTGGTCGAAAATAGGTTTGTGTCAGTTGCTACGTAGATCTACATCTATACAGATTATGAATTTTGAGATTTAAATTTTTAAAACTTGCATTGTGACATTTTCTCGAGAGAGAGTGAGCGAGCGCGCGCTTGACCGTGAACTGGAAACTGTTGTCAAACGGGTGGTTACATGATCTTATCAGGTGTTCCATACATTAGATTATAGAATGTTAAATGCAGCTGGCATGCCTCATAGTTAACAGATGACTGCAAATTGGTAGAAGTACGGATATGTCAAGACTTCACAAGAGTTATTTTTGGTGTACGGTGATCTTCACTTGATTGCCCAAGGGTGTACAAGACAAGGTTAGTGGAAGGGAAAACCAGGTCTCAGAGGCGGAAATGCGGCAAAAAGTCACAGCTAAAGGATAGAGTGCGACGTTGTTCAGAAGGAGCTGCGCGAGCAAACAACTACTGTCCGCCGCCGAAGTTCAAGGACGGGAAAAAGGCATTTTTCGACCCGATTCTCCAGGATCTGCGATTTGGTCATCGTGCCTTTCTCTGGAAACCGAAATGTCTCTGTCAATAACAGGAAGATTCGCCTCAAATGGTGCCTACAGCATCAGGATTGGACGGTGGACAAGTAGAAAAAGCTTGTGGTTCGATGATTCCCGATTCGCGCTATTTTGTTTCAACGGCAAGGTAAAAGTGTGGCACCAACATCATGACTGTATGGACCATGTATGAATCACGTATACTGTTCAAATCACTGACGGCGAATAATGATGCGAGGAATGTTCAACTGGGATGGGGTGAGCCCTCTGATTCCACTGGATTAGCGAGTAACATCCCGGAGATACTTGAGCAGCGTAGCAGACTACTTGCACCGAGCATTGCTTCACTTCTACTCTAATGATGATGGTTACTTCCAGGATAGCAATGGACTAGATCAGGGGTTCCCAAATTGTGTTCCGCGGAACACTTGTATACCGTGAGAAGTGTTTTAGTGTTCCGCGAGTTATTTTTTATAATTTAAACATTTTTAAATTATATTTATTGAAAATATTTGTATTTTTAATAAAGTTTATTAAAAATACAAATATTTTCAATAAATATAATTTAAAAATTTGTTTAAATTATCAAAAATAACTCGCGGAACACTAAAACACTTCTCACGGTATCCAAGTGTTCCGCGGAACACAATTTGGGAACCCCTTGACTAGATTGTTTCAAAGAGCATAAAGCAGACTCAGCATTTCACCTGACCTCCGCAGTCACTAGATTTGAATTCCATTGAGAATCTGCGGACCATGATGTGTGGAAGCATAATCCACTACCATCAACATCGGGTGTGTTCCAGGTGATTGGACAAAAGTTGTATTTGTAGTCCCTTATGAAAATAAAGGTGAAAGAGGTGATTATTAAGTTTCTAAAAGTACAAGTCTTTCAAATAGAGTATGTAGCTGGGAAAGTAGATGGAGGTGGTGATAAGATAGGGTACAAAAGATTACAAACACATTTTGTTGGAGATGAACAAGTTGGCTTCATTAAGGACAGGATATGTTGATTGTGTTCGCAATTTGACAGTTGATTGAGAAACTAAATAAGACGATGATGTGTGGGGAGGGGGGAGTATCATGAAGTGAAAAGATCTGGCTTGTGGCAAGTGCTTAGAATGTATGGTGTCACTGCTGAGTTAAGTACAGCGAGAAATTTTTTTAGTAGTAGTACTTGTGTAAGAGTTAAGGACGAGTCGAGTCGTTGGTTCATTATTAATGGAGTACGACAGGGCTGCGTGATGTTGCCATGATTGTTTAGTATATTTGAATGAAAGCAAAAATAATGAAGTAAACCTGAATTTGGAAAAGAATGAGTGGCGGCTGTTGAATTTGATGTTTACTCTTGATGTGGTATTTCTGGGTGAATCAGAGAATGAATTAAGGAGAGCAGTGACAAGTTTCGTGGACATATGAGAAAGGAAATTATTGAAAGTAAATGTACAGTAAATAAATATGAAGTAAGGTTCTTATCGTTGCGAAAGGAATGGAGAATGGTGAATGGAGAAAATTTAGATGTGAGAAAAATTAAATATACGAGTATTGGGTGTTTGAAATGCAAAGGAGGTACAAGTACAGTGAAAATTGAAAGGAGGGTGAAGCAGACAAAGAAGTCATGAACGCGATAAGAACGTTGACAGAAAGGAAGTGCTTGAGTATAGCTGTAGCCAAGGCCTGGACTCCTGGCCGCATTACCCCCGATCACCACCACTTCTATCTTTCAGCACGGGCCCTGGTGCTTTGACGCCTCATGCACAGTGGTGAGCTGGACCCGGTTCGCGCGAACCGGTTGTTAAAATCTTTTTGAAAATAAGAACCGGTTGTTAACTTTTTTGCTGGACGCTGAAGAGAGCTCTCAGAAGCAGAAAGAGGTTTTTCGGTGATGAATATTATTTGTAGTGATAGAAGAGCAAGTTTAACAACTAAACACATATCATGCTTTATGATCATCAATTTGTTGGGGAAACCATTAAGCCTCTGGAACCCGTTAACATATGCCAAATCATGGATGAGAAGTCATCGATCCGCTTTAGATACCAGAGTTCGTGTATCCAAAACGACAGTTTACGGAGAAAACCAAGAAGCCATTTGGAAATTATTACCGTAATAAGTAATAATAAGGTACGTAAAAATGTTTAAATTTAAAAAACAAAAAATTTAAAAGCATAGATGTACTGATATTTATGTTTTGCCTAATAATTCATTATTGCTAAAGTTGACTGAGCAATTTAATTTTAACTATGTAGATATGATTCATCGGTTTTTATTAAATAATTCTTCTTTTCTGATTTCATTAGAAACGTCTATTTCTCTAATTAACTATACTAATTAATTGTCATGCAGTTATTAATACCTAGCTGAATCATAAAATGCAGACACTTGAAAAAGGCAAATAGCGAGATAATTAATTTAATTAAAATTGCGAAAGGGTGGGGTGCTAAGGGAAGGGAAGGGTTGTCAATTTTTTATTGCCGAATTCAGAATTTTTATACAGAACCCGGTGGTTAAAATTTTGGCAGCTTAGCGAACCGGTTGTTAAAATTTTGGCAGCTCACCACTGCTCATGCACCCTATTCTCCTGGACCCTGGATGCAACAAGAGGTTTACATGAGGGTGGATGGGTGCCAACGCATGTATGTGTGATTGTAAGAAGGTTGCTTGGCAGAGCGTTCGCTGTAAAACGTGGGGGAAGTTGAGCTGAATAATTTAAGAAGTATGAATGGTGTAAAACGGACTGGCCATACGAGAAATGAAGAGGTTTGAGAAGGGTTTGGAGAGAAAAAGTCATGGCAGATGGAAATGGAGAGTATATGCTATGTTGGTATGGTCATGTGAAGAGATTGAATAGTGAAAGAATTATGAGAAAGGTTTGTAAATGGAGACGTTGGTCTTATCTGACGTACCCATAAAGGTAAAACTGGATCCCTAAGACTGGTGTGATACCTTATTCCTGCTGGTGATCATACTTTGTGTGTGTGTGTGAGAGAAACCTCCAATATATAAGCTAGCTCTACAATTGAGCTATGCACACAAAAAGATCGTACACTAGATACCACCGTTGTATAAACTAATCAATATACTTGTGCCGATCGCACATCAACCATTTAGCTTCGTCACAAAAACTTCGAACATCAACATTTTTTTCTACTCTGTTCTCGGACATGTTAACAACAATAAGATAGATAGATTCAAATTAATATACGCGTGTATTATTTAAGAGACCTAAATGTTTGGTCAAGAATTCTAGAATTGTTTGGAAAATACGGCGGAGAAAGATAAATAATTGGTAAATTATTTCTTAGCTTTTTAATTTTTGTTTTTAAGGTTCAACATCTGGTCACAGTTTGAGTGCATTGCGTGACTATTAAATTTACAAGCAATTTAATGTATTATTTTTTCTCGTTTAAAAAAAAGCATTAGGGAACAGAACCCGGTTGCTCAAATTTTCAGAGGAAATTTTTCTTACATTCTCTAATCGCAAGATTAAAATAAATGTACAGTTTCGGAAAGAAAAGTTTGCTTACAAACCTAAAATTTCTAAAAGCATAAAAAATTACTTATTGGTAATGTTTTTTGGGGGGTATTTTACCCCTTTGATGACTAATAAGTTTTTTTTAAAAAGCCATTATTAAGTTGAGATTTTTTATGCTTTTTCAGATTTTTTGTAGGTGAACTTTTTTCGGAACCGTATCTAAGACTAAAAGCCGAACTCTCCTTTTGTGACTTATCCAATTAATGAATGATTTGTTTCCTATTGTTCAGATCATTGATTCAGTGCCTTTGTAATGTATTTCTATTTCCATTAGATTCCATTAATATTCAGTTTTTGTAAAGTTAAAGCAAAAGTAATCTCGTTTCATTTGTACATTAAATGAGTAATAACTATTTTCATGTAAAAATGTCTTTTAAGTACGTTCGTCGTAGAGGATTTTCGCTGTTCGCACCTTCGTTGAATGACGAACCTTTGGATTAGAAATTCCCACGCTCCGTCGATATTTGATTTCGCTCTGACTTATGCAGAGATGGGCAGTAACGTGTTACATAACGAGCGTTACACTTGCAACGAGTAACGGTAACGGAATCTATGCACACTAAGCTGTAGCGATTAATGGTAAGGCCAGGGTATTTTTCACCATGTGTTACATCGTTACTAATATATATGTATGTGTATATATATATATTATATATATATATATATATATATATATATATATATATATATATATATATATGTTGTGTGCGCGCGTCCCTATTTTATTTGCCTGTTATTTATAATGGATTTAATAATTTTTTTTTTTTTTATTCCGCATATACCAATGTGCATATACCTATACATTTCTAATGGCTGAACCCTCAAATCGTGATGCCGCGTTTGCAACTGAAACAGAAAATCAAGGTAGCTGAGCGGTTTCATATGACAAATTTTGTGACGCAGGTGCGGAGGAACTTGTGCAGTGATCCACCCGATAGAAAGTCAGTATCACGAATTGTTAGAAAATTTCAAACGAAAGGAAATATAAGCAATGAACATAAAGGTAAGAATGGTAGGCGACTATCCACAAGAACTGTGCAACACGTAAATGTGGTTCATGAGATTATCACGCACTATCCGCAGAAGTCAATTCGACGTTTGTTCAAAAACATACAGGAATGGAATTCGCAACATGGATATTAGTAAAGCTGGAAGATCCTGAGTTTTTGAAACCCATCCACTTTACTGACGCGTGTTTTGTACATCTGTCTAGGGAGATTAATAAGCAAAACTTTGGTTACTGGGGAAGTCATGCTGGCGCTCTTATAGCACTTCCACGTAATGTTGCTAAACGCGACATTTGGGTCACTGTTGGGTGGTATGGTGTAGTAGGTCCCTACTTCTTTGAGAATGAAAGTGGAAAAGCAGTAACGGTAATGCAAAATTTATATCTACAAGATTTCTACTAACCACAACTAATTAGTGTGTCCTGTAAAAGAAATACTGCATTATCCCAGATTCGCAATAGGTTCAACACGATGGAGCACCTCCACACACTGCTTGTGAAACAACGTTTTGAGGAAGCATTTTTCTGGGCGACATCTCCCTTCGTGAGCCAGTGGAATGGCCTCAGTACTCACCTGACCACTCACCCTCTGACTTAAAATTTTTGCGGGGTTACACACAAAACGTTGGATCTATTCTACCAAAACCAAAGTATTTGAAGACGTAAAGACCAAAGTCTATGAGGTAATCAACAGTATTGTGTTGGAGAAAATGGCGATTACACTGAATATGTTCAATTAAGGTTAACGAACTCCTATGTTCTACGCACCAAATTCGTTTGTCTGTCTAGACCCCCCCCCCCCCCCCCCCCCCCCCCCCCCCCCCTTTTTTTTTTTATAGCTTAAAAGATGTGTATGTCGATGATATCTGTAAAGGAGTGTACTGTAGCAAAATTTCTTGGCGTAATGCTAGACAAGAAATTGCAATGGAGTGATCGTGTAAATTTGATCTCAAAAAAGATGTCAAGGAGTGTTGCTATAATGTTTAAACTTAATGTAGTTCCTAAACGAAGTTTTATTTATATAACGTACTGCACCCTTGCATAGTAAATTCCGCTAACAACCCCTTAAACCTTATCTTTGTCATCCAAAAATGAGCAATAACGTTATTATCTGATATTGATTTCTATGATCATTCTAGCATAATACTTAAAGGGCTAAACTACTACAGCTCAAAGATCTAATCAAAATGGCACATTTTCTTTTCATTTACAAATATAAGACCAGTGCTGTGCTCGGTACTACAGTCTAAATGTTATCGTTATAGTTACCATTTTTAAAAAGTAACTAGTAACGGCACCGTTACTCGTGACCGTTACTTTTAATGAAATGTAAATATATTATTATATATATATATATATATATATATATATTTTTTTTTTTTTTTTAGTTCAGGAAGAAACCGATTCGCCTCTATTTAAAGGGCATATCTCAGCGGAAAAAACAAAGAAAAAGTGAGAGGAAAGACAGAGAAAAAGAAAGGGTGGAGGGGACAGTCGAAGTGGAAAAAGACCAAGGATGACAAGGACTGCAGGGTCGAGCCCCATCATCCTTGGGTGCTAGGGCCGGGAGGGCGCACGTGAAACCTCCAGGAACAAGCACGTACAAACGAGCACAAAGAGCACTCAAGAGCACGAGCTTAGAACCCCCTTGCGGGGATATAATATATATATATATATATATATATATATATAATATATATATATATATATATATATATATATATATGCATAGGTATATAATTTATATATACATAAAATATTATATTATATAAACATTCGCTCGTGCGAGTATGCGTTGGTTTGTATCCACTGGTTAATGCATAGGCTATGAAGTCTGTGCATGCCTTCATTGCGTTGTTATGACTTATAAGGCATAATATTTTCAAAAAAAAGTGAAACAGAATTACTCCAAGATTTATTACTTGGAATTGCAACATAACAGAGGATGTAGCATACTATTAATATGAGAATAAAAACCCACTCTAATAGACAGAGTTTATTTCCACGACAGTTTCGACGCCCACTGGCATCCTCCTCGGGTGGATACTATTAATACTAATTTACTAATGCTAGAATATACCAAGAAAGTTTAGTTTTGCAAAATAATAATACGAAATACTAAAGAAATGAATCAAATGAGTTATTGTGCATGGCAATGAAAATTGAAATTTATTAGCTAAATATACAAACTTAAGAACTATTATTCAAAAGATCTTTATTGGCCTTTAAGAAAACAAGCTTCTCAAAAGTTGCATCTAAGAGCGAGCCTCGTTTCGGACGCAGTATATCCTTCCGTACTGAAAAAAACCTGCTCAACAGCGGCACTAGATGGTATAGGAGTGTTGAGTTTAATAAACATTTTTAAAGTTAGTGGATGGGAAGGATGCAGAGCTAACGTCCCGTGAAGGCCCAGATGAGAGGAATGACGAAACCTTTGTTGAACTTAGGTCCCTCCCTGCTCCAGGGTTCTTCGCCTTTTTACTTTGACAGTGCTGTCAGTGTAGGGGGAGAGGGTGGATGGGGGTAGGCTGCCAGCATGCCAACGGCCAACATGCACACCTCGGTCATAGTGAAGGGACAAATTTTTAACGGTTAATGAATAATGAGCGAGGGTCGAAAGAAACTAATTGCGACCTACGATAGAAAAGTAACTAGCAACAACTAACGAATGTATTTCCTTAAAAAAGTAACGTCGTTACTGAAAGAGTTACTTGATTGAAATGTAACGCCGTTACTAAAAAAGTACCGCGTTATGTAACGGCCGTTACTTGTAACGCGTTACTGCCCAGCTCTGTATAAGACCAAAATCATTAATTTAAATGGGTAAATAAATATTTTGTAATTCGTCAAGAAATCCACTCGTATCAGACCAGAAATAGATCAAAGCTGCTTATTCTTCAATTTAGACTATCTCAAAAATTACCCATTTTCATTGGACTGAAAATATGAAATGATTTAAATGCTGATATAAAAAATAGTTAAGTTGAAATCTTGATTGCATTTGTTTTATATCTATAATAGTAACTTAAGATTAATATACGTATACTCTAATTTATAATTCTTATTCATGACTTATCTATTATTAATAATAATTGCTTTATTTTTAATTAAGAGCCCAGTAAAGCCTAAAGCTTTGGGGCCAAATTAAATTAAATAATAGTTCAGTTTCACAATCATTTATATTAAAACATTTTATTTATTTTATTAATAAAGGTTATTCAATTAAAAAAAATTAAGGTTATTTAATTTCAAGTATTTAGAAAAGAGACGTTTTCCGTGATACCTAATAAATACAAAGTGGCATCGTTACATTGAAATCAGTTGCGATTACTGTTAATTGTTTTATTTATACAAATGTAATGCAATGATCATTTTTCTATCAAGTTCGTCCCGATCGAGATAAGGTCATTGAATTCTAAAATGGTGACCGTGTATTTGTTCTATATATATAAGCTGTTGCCTTTCAGCAAAACTGCTCTCGAACACTTTATCTAACAATCTACTCCTTTTTGTCAAGCGAATGTGTAATTTTAGTTTTCATTCCCATGATGGGATCAACGTAGTCAATTCTACATTTCACAAAACTTCCTTATTTAATATATCTATCTATATCGTTTTCTTTCATTCTAATTTTCAAGCCGTTGACCCCCTTACCTTAACGTTTTGTTATAAGTTTGGTGGCCCTGGGAGAATAAAAAGTATCCAACATTTAGCTTTTACTCCAGGTTCCGGCACGTGGAGCCAGTTGGATGATGGAACCCTTTTTTTTTATTTACACCAAAACATACAATAGGTGAAAACAAAACATACAATAAAAAATTTATTGAATATCGAGCAAAATAAACGTTTTTATAAAGTTACAATAGCTTACAAATAAAGAATTTTCCTATGCAAATCAAAAAAGAAATTGGTGAAAAAAACAAAGTTAATATCAAGGATTCATTTACTGTTCGTAGTGATTAGCGAAGCAATTAAGGCACATATAAGGTTCTCCGTCACATTGTGAGCAATATATGTAGACCTTAGTACCATTTTTTCTTGCTACTTCTCTACCTTTTTCATTCTTCACTCTTTCATAGCAAAGTTTACAAGCTCGTCTTATCTTTCTATTATTAACATCAGTCCTACGCTTTATAATGTGACTAACTGCACCTTTTGGTTTTTTGTATCTCAGTTTCTTGACATTCAAGGAGAGAGGAAGCAATACTTTCTCTGAAGGTTCTTATTTTCATTTTCTTTCCTGTTGTTTTCTGGTAAATAATATGCGCATTTACGACTGCTAATCCGAGTAGAAATTCCACTCCCAAGTTTTCTGTACCATTTCACCCCTTTTCTTAGAGTGGTGGCGTAAGAAGACATTTGGTCATACAGGTCTATACCAACTTTTCTCTTGTTATATGCAATAATTGCAAAGGTTTTTTTGTGCACTTTCTCTTTGGCTTTTTTCTATTTGATGACCCTGGTTCATTTACGTCTTCCTCTTCTAAGTCAACTAAATCTGGCCTGTGTTTTGTCGAGAGTAGTCTAACATCCCTGGTATCCTTCCACTTCACCACCACTATACCATTGCTATCATCTCTCCTCTTTTTAGCTTAGCGTTCATTACAACTTTTGGGGTGTTCTTTATGTTTGCCCGCATAGTTCCCACAACGTGAGTCTTCTTTTCCAAAAAGGATGTAGCCAGGTCATAACTAGTATAAAAGTTATCCACATATAAGGTGCGCCCTTGATTGAGAAGCCCTGACATCAAGCTTTCGCACACCTTTTTTGCTAGTCCTACTTCTCGAACACCGCTCAAGGACTTTCCCGAATAAATTGAAAGGTTGTATGTATATCCCTCACCTGAGCATAGTTTGAATAATTTAATTTCATATTTGTGCGCCTTGTTTGGGATATATTGCCGAAAGATTAATCTTCCCCTCCATGGGACCAGAGTTTCATTAATCACAACATCCGTTTCAGGGGATAGAGCTGCCTGAAATTTTATTTTCAATAAATCAAGTAGTGGTTCAATTTTACCCAATCGATTACCTTTTTCAATTTCTTCATTATTTGCAAAATGGAAACAATTCAGCAGCAGCTCAAATCTGTTCCTGCTCATTGTATTTTCTGCAATATAATTTTTATACAGAAGAGATGATTTCCAGTATGAAGCTGTTGTGCCCATTCTGACTAATCACATCCACATGAGAATGCCTAGAAATTTTTTCACCTCGCTTTCTATGGTTGGAGTCCATTTCATGTGTCTGGCATTGGGTGTGGCAGGTGGCCTTTTCTCAGTAATCTGTTGCGCATAAATATTAGTTTGTTCTGTGAGAAGAGCTATTACTTCTACAAAAAGTTGGTAGGCCGCAATTGATGTAACATCTGGTGCAAGATCTAAAAGTATGCCAGATCTCCCGTAAAAGGAAGTGATTTCTGTCTCGAACTAAAATCAGTCCACTGTTGCACAGATGGACCAGCATCACTCGTTACTCCGTCAGTATCATCATCTGTTTCATTTTCACTTTCTTCGATTCTCATGTTTTTCAAAACGGCTTCTATGTTGTCATGTACATCTACCTCTTCATCGCCAGAATTGAATCCCTCAAAGGGCTCATAATCATCGTCATCCAGATCAGAAATTTCATCCTCAGTCTCCATTTCTTTTTCCATTTCCGCTGCAGATAGTTTTTGTTTGTTACTCATTTTATTTGCCTGTTTCATAAAAGGGTAAGGCCTAAACTAACTGTAATAGGTAATCTGAAATACTATTCACCTGAAATGAAAATAGAAATGTAGTAAACATTTTTTTTTGTGTAATGAAGATTTTGGTGAAGTTTTTATGAAAGGGTGATGTCACCCATACGTGACTGACATGGCTCCTAAAATGTAATTGTCACCACAACTAAAAACTATCATTATTACCAAACTTTTCATTTATTGCACCCGAAATGAATATCATACCAATTTTTAGACTGCCTAGATACAAATTAATAAAAATAATAATTTTTGGCCCCGGGTGCAGTTAGTCACATTATAAAGCGTAGGACTGATGCTAATAATAGAAAGATAAGACGAGCTTGTAAACTTTGCTATGAAAAAGTGAAGAATGAAAAAGGTAGAGAAGTAGCAAGAAAAAATGCTACTAAGGTCTCCACATATTGCTCACAATGTGACGAAGAACCTTATATGTGCCTTGACTGCTTCGCTAATCACCACGAACAGTAAATGAATCCTTGATATGAACTTTGTTTTTTTCACCAATTTCTTTTTTGCTTTGCATAGGAATATTCTTTATTTGTAAGCTATTATAACTTCATAAAAACGTTTATTTTGCTTGATATACAATAAATTCTTCATTGTATGTTTTGTTTTTACCTGTTGTATGTTTTGTTTTTGCCTGTTGTATGTTTTGGTGTAAATAAAATAAAAAAGGTTCCATCATCTAACTGGCTCCACGTGCCGGAACCTGGGGTAAAAGCTAAATGTTGTATACTTTTTATTCTCCCAGGGCCACCGAACTTATATTAAAACGTTTGTCAGGGGCCACACTATTTAAATAACATAGGAAATTGCACATACCGTCACTCATAATTGGGTGACAAGGTAATAAAAATGTTCACAGTCTGTCACCAAAATATGACTGACGTGGCTTTTACAAATTTTGCCACGTCACCCATATATGACTGACATGGCAGTCAAAGGGTAAAGTAAATAAGGAGGTTTTGTGAAATTATATAGACTTGACTAAGGAATTGATCCCATCAAGGGAATGAAAACAGATTGAACATTCGCTCGACAAAAAGGAGTAGATAGATTGTCAGATAAAATGCTTGAGAGTATAGTTTTGCTGAAAGGCAACAGCTTCTATATGTAGAGCACATGCACGGTCATCATTTTGGGATTCAGTGACCTTATCTCGATCGGGACAGACTTGGTAGAGAAATGTAACGCGTAACAGTAATGTAATAGTGATTTTCTAAATAAAACGATTAACAGTAACGCACTCGTATTTTTTACATGTCACGACCTACGGTGACGCAACTAATTTCAATGTAAGGATGACCACCTTTGACTTAATGGAAGTACGACAACCAAAATTGTCAGTAACATTGAGAGAGCCGTTTATCTTGTGTAACGCAACCAACCTACCTTGACCCGGTCCACAGGGTGTGATATTCATTTGTTAAGTCGCGATTCAGTTAAAAATTACTTTTATCTGACAATTTTTTGAAACCCCTTCATTTCATTCACTTTCCATTTTCTTCCAACTCCCTATATATTTTTGCTTTTATAAGCTTCTACTACTACTACTTTCCTGCTTAGTATTGTTATTAACCATCGTCCATAAGAACTTTGAATACAAATAAGAGTTCCTCTGTCACGGTCGGTTAGAGATTACTTTTCAAACGAAAAGGTTTCAAATTCGGCTCCTGCCACATCTGTTTCAGGTTGATTTGGGCCTAGCTTCTACTCTGTTGTCAGAGTTCACGATCACCCACATGTGGGAATTATTTTTTTATTGTTTTTAATAATAATAATTTTTTAATAAGAATGTAGCTCCTTTATTCCGATAACAAGTAATATGTAAATTCTATTATTGGTGCAAGCAAGTGTTGAATTTATGGTGTAATCCATTGTGTATATATCTTTCTACCACTTAATTTTAAATTTTCAATAAACATACAAAAAGTTACCTATTCATTTTTATTATTATCAGGTTTTATTTGATGGTTGTAGTTCACTTTATTGTAATATTACAACTGTACATTTGAACTCAAAGAAAAATTATTGAGTGGACAGAAAATGGATTTTCTGACTCCTTTGGTAGCAAAGGTTGGAAATGTGATATTTGAGGCTTCCGCTGTTCTTGCTAATTGTTAAACGACTTTGAAACTGACTTTGTATGAGCCTCTTGCAAACCTCTGTAGTTTTAGTTTTGCCTTCGGTAAGACCGCATTTGTACTTTGTTTTTGAAAATGGTAATTTAAGGCAGTTAAGAAGTTGATTTCTCCTTGACATGCGGGAAGTTAAAGTTAGGGAAAATTGCAAACACCATAATTTAAGAAATTTTGTATTCCAAGATACAGTGGTTTGCTCTTGAATTATAAGTTCAAAGATTTCAGGATAAGACTAGTTTCCTTAAGAACTTAATAATTATCCTTCCAAGGGAAGATAATGGCGTATTTAATGAAGGCAAATTCTAATCCTGACCAGCCAAGAGAGATTGCAGTCAGCAACCTTGATTGATTAAGTTGCAAGAGATATGGGCCGTATGGACCTCTTACATGCTTAAATTAATCCACTTAACTCAGGAGATCCGGCAACATACGAGGCGAGTGTGTCCGAAAGGTCACTTAAGCCTCAGCCTCGATAAGGTAAGTGGCCAACCCAACTCAACCCAGGCACTTGCAGCCGGCAGCGAATCTACAACCTCGCCGCCCAGAGAACAAAAGACGAGAGTAATAAATAAGCATCTTTACAACTGGCATCTTTACCCCTGTTTTTAGCAAACCTCTATACTGTAATATATTACATTTTGCTTACCCGTGATTTTGTATACTATTATCTTTAAATTATATGGTAAGTTAAACGTACACAAATAACCCATCATATTTGAGACTGCTTCTTTAACCCGATAGACGATGAAAAACCTAGATAAACGGAAAGGTTTAAATTTTAGTTACTCCCACATAAAACTATACTAGTCTAAATTATACTTAATCCAGTATAATTTAGCCTGTATATACATTTAACAACTGTTAGTGGTAATAGAACATGCTAGGCCCGACCCTATTTGAATGACTCGGAGGAATTGAATGGAAGAGTATTGTTTACAAAGATCGGGAATGGAATTATAATTTACTGACATAAATGATTCTCTCAATAACCCTTCATGATTTAAAAACAAAAGAACATTAGCATAAGCATAACTCAAAGACACCAGGGTTTCTCTACGTTTTGCCTATCCAAACTAAGAACCAAACCACACCATACACATAATTACAAAGAATCTCGGCTATTTACGAGGTTTTACCTCAAAATATGCTTCAAATCACTCTTACATACATTACATTTTATTTCGAAAACATGAAACCATTGGGGCCTATTGAAGTTATCCAAGTCATAAGCTATATTTTATAATAATAATAAAATCTTGCAAAATGTCAATTTCAAGTCAGCTAATTAACATCAACTATTTACAACTAGCAAAGTAACCTACATAACTAAGCTAAGAATATATGTACACTATTTACAATCTACAAACTATCTCCTCCATTCATGAAAGTGTCCAAATTTTTCTTAAAACTGACTAACGAGCTACTGTTTACCGCATCATATGGCAAGTCATTCCAAAAATCCTCTATATGACTGAAAAAGTATTTTCGTAAATCAAGTCTACAAGTATGTTTTCTAATTTTCTTATGCCATCCAGTTATCCCATCAGCGTTTAATGAGAAAAGGTTACGTACATCTAAATTGTCTATAACCTGAAAACATTTTGAACATCTGTGTCGTATCTCCCTTCATACATCTTGCAAAAAACATACAGAGTTCCTTTAATATTTCCCTGTATTCTAATCTTCTTAGGTTAGGGATAAGCTTGGTTGCCCTCCATTGCACATCTTCAAGCATATTAATATCATGTCTAAGATGAGGGGACCAAGCTTGACTGCAGTATTCTATATTCTAAACAGTGGTGTAGCGTGGGCCTCCGGCCCCCGGGGATGTTGCTTCCATTTGTACCCCCCTTTTCTTCTCCGTCCTCGTAATAATAATATAAATAATAGTCAGTCAAGAGGACCATGTGAAAGAGGAAAATAGGTGAAATGAGAGTGAAACAAGGGTGTTAAACTTTAAACTGACAAAAATGTCCGAAGCAACGTAATACTCCATTATAGAATGCACAAGAATTTTTTTTTTTCACCTTTACTTATGATAACACAACTTTCTAAAAGTCCTAGCAAAGAATCCCGATGCATCAAACACCTTGAAAATTAATGTAAGTTAGCAGGAAAAGACAGCTAACTGATAAGTGAAGCGTAATATAAGAATCATATAATTTACATATGACTTCCTTACTTTTGTAATTAACATTCCTCTTCACAATACCTAGTATTTTATTTGTAGCCTCTGAGCACTGCTTAGAAAATTTTTAGATCACTACTAACTATAATGCCAAGATCTTTTTTCTGTCTAACATCCTCTAACCAGTTTCCTTGCATCTCATACCTAAAGTTTTCATTATTTCTACCAAAATGAACGATTTTGCACTTTTGAACATTGAATCCCATCTGTCAGCCGAAGCAACGAATCCACCAAGATCCTTTTGCAGTTTATAAGAATGTTCTATATTTGTACTGGGGGTAACTACTTTTGTATCATCTGCAAATTTAGAAATTTTGCTTCCTCCTCCTTTCTATAAATTATTTAGATATAAAATAAAGAGTAATGAACCTAAAATTGATCCCTGTGGTACCCCACTTTTCACTTTGTGCCACCCAGATTCATCACCATTTAGAATTACTCTCTCTTCTCTGCGGGGGCGTAACTGGAGTAAAAAAGTTTTGGGGGGGGGGGGACAAACACAATCCTTTTGTTAGAAGCACTTATTATCTATGAGAGTAATTATAAAAGTTTGAGGGGGACAACTTTTATAATTACTCCCATAAATAATAAGTGCTTCTAACAAAAGGATTGTGTTTGTCCCCCCCCAAACTTTTTTACTCCAGTTACGCCCTTGGTTCTCTGTCTTCTAACCATTTTTCTACTGGGCTTATAACTGACTCCAATATCCCACGAGCTTTTAATTTATATAGAAGTAGTTTCCTATGTGAAACCTTGTCAAATACCTTGCTAAAATCCAATTAAATAACATTGACATCATTTCCATTGCCTACCTGATCAGTTACAAAGTCTAAGCGATTAGACAAATAAGACATTCCTGATCTAAATCCACGTTGTGAACTTTAAATAAGATTAAAATTTTCCAAATGGTCTTCAATATTATTCTTTATAATTCTTTCTAGTATCTTCTCTACCATTGATGTTAAACTAACAGGCCTATAATTTCCTACCTCTGTTTTACTACCCTTTTTGTAAATGAGTACTACATTTGTTTTTTTTGCATTCATCTGGTACCTCTGCATAATTAATGGACTTAGCAAACAAAATAGTTAGTGTCTCGGATAAGCTTTTCTCCCCTTCTCTGAGAATCCTAGCATATATATTATCAGGTCCAGCAGTTTTATTTGACTTCATTGTATGAATCACTTGCCTCACATTATCCTTCCTTTTATGAATCACATCAAGAATGCCTGAATTTACAGAATATGAAGAATTAAAATCAAAGTTATTTAAATTTTATTCAATAAAAACAGCTAAAATAATCATTAAAAATATCCTGATCTTTTTAAAACATCCTATCATGTTCTATTGGGTCAATCCTATCCTGCTTTTTATTATTATGTTTATAAAAACTAAAGAATTTCTTTGGATTTTTATTGTTATTTCTACCTAGATTTATCTCGCTATACCATGCCTTTTGCTCTTCCTAATCAAACTTTTTCGCTTATTTCTTAACTGCCTATAATTATCCAAGTCCAAAAGACTATCACTGCTTTTAAATTCCCTGAATGCCCTCTTTTTTTTTTTTAATAATTTTAGCTAATATCCTTTTCTCACAGAAGAGGCTTAATCAGCCTGTCTCTCCAACTCTAAATCAACACTACTCAATGCTGGTCTCAGAACAGCGCCGGTGCCCACACCAGGACAACACTGAATGGGAGCTCTATAGCAGTATTTCTGATCCTGATTTCTGCATACTCTATCCAACTTCCTTTCAAACTCCTTAACTGACTTAGATTCTATCTCATTCATATCAGCCATCTCCTGAAATAAATCCAGCAGTTTTACATCATTTCCTCCGTCACTATTAGGACTTCGATAGATTGACACAAGTACCAGTGATTCTTTGACACCCTTCACCTTTAGACAAATATACTCAGAAATTTGATTTCAACTCCTCAATACTGAATGCTAAACCTCTCCTCACATAAAATAGTAATCCCCCACCTTCACCTCCACTTGATAAATTTTTATCAATTAATTCCTAATTCCTAATCTTATATTCCGTTAATATCCTTTCATATCGAAAATGCTTAGGTTTAACTTCCTGAATAGCTACCATATCCACATTTTCCTTAGATTGAGACAATTTTAATTCAAGTTCCATAACTTTTTCAGGTGTCAGTCATCTATGTTAGTAAACATAATTTTAATACACCTATTGACATTGGCAAAATTACTTTTCATTATACAAGACTCTGTACAATTTAACTTGTCATTAGATGATCCCTTCCTAGATTCACCCTGTTGCTCATTCATTATATTATATCTCCCTCCTCTCTCTTCTTCACTTTTACAATGTGTCGCCCCTCACTACATAGTAGTTCCCCGAATCCCTTTCTAATTCATTTTTACTTTTAGCTTGCTGCCTAAGTTCTTTAACGTTTAATCTTTCCTCCTTATTCATATCATGTGAGATTCCAATTTTTTTTATCATTTCAGATTTTACTCCCTTCAACTTGTAGGCATTTTTGAGGACTTCATCTTTCACCCTTCTCCTTGTGGTTACAACTACTGGTCTAGGCTTAACAGATTCACTGTTATCTGAGTTTTTATTAAATCTTCCAATTCGTTTAATATTAACAATATCATCTTCACGGCAATCAACCTCTATTTCCGAACACAACTCAATAAAAAACATTTTGTTCTGCTTTATTTTTTCTGATCTTACGTTAAGGTTTAAATCACCTGATTTGCTCAGGAACCTGATACAAAACAAGATTGTTCTTTCTGTCGAACCTATCCTGAACTTATGCAGTAGTATCCTCAATCAATCTTTTATCATTAGATATACCCTCCACAGGCCTAACTTTGGCAACTTTCATTGCTTCATTTATAAGAGCCTCTCTATGAGAATCGATCAAAGTACCACCAATCTCCTCTTTCACATCAACTTTAATTTCTGTTATGTCATGATCCACTGTTTTTTTAAAATTAATTATATCATTCTTCATCTCTTCAAATTTCCTTTCAGTAAGCTTAAATTCCATATCATCCTGCCTCTTTTCAAGCCTAGTCACGCAACTTAAAATCTTACCTGCAACAATATTACACTTACGGCAGTACCAATGTATTGAATCATTATCATTATTCATAAAAAACTTATATATCTCTCTAGTAGGGTTGCCACCTCCATGAAGTTTGAAAAAAGGACAAGAACATCAATTTCAATATACTGTCTACAGGGTCAGGGAAAGAAGTAAAATTTTATTTATAATTTATTACAATTTATACTGCATGCTTTTTTATTACATATTTTCTTAAAGGAAATATTTTTATTGATATACAGATACTGACCCATTGAGCCATGCATTGACAAAATTTATGGTAACTTAATATTTATACTTTTCTTGATTTTTTGCAGACTTCAGTAAAAGAGTATCATTTTTTATTTTTTTCGCAAAACCCAAACAATTATCCTTTAAATTGAAATAAACAAAAAGCTCACTTTTTAATAGTTCAACCGAACATTGGTTTCTATCATCATGCCATTTAGCGTTCATCACACTGAAAATTCTTTCGCAATATGCAGATGTTCCAGAAATAAATAAAACAAAAGATACCACTTTGAAAATATTCACAAATTTGAAATCACTATGTTTCAATAGCAGGTGCCATTTGCTGCCTGTGCGTACAATCCGTAAAAAGTTTAGAACTTGAAAGCGTTTCAAAATTGCTTCGAATTAATGAAAGCTCTTCAAAAAGATCATTCATATTTAAACTTAGTTTTTCATTTAATTTTAAACCTTCAACTACTTCAATAAAATGCTGATACCGTGGGCATGAATTGTCTACGAAACAAAGATTTGATAGTTTTCCATAAATTGTATTTTTGACAAAATCGAACCTCTCTTCTAAATATGTTACTGCAGAATTATAAAATACTTTGAAGTCTTCTGTAATCTTAACATTAACGTTAATCTTAACGTTAACATTAAAGTGAAGAAATGAACTTATAAAATGTTACTCGACTTAAAACTTTATAATTATTTCCTTTTAAACAAAAGTTTCGTTACAGAACTGTTGTTTGGAACAAGATTGTTGTCAGAAAAGGACAAATGGCGTCCTTTCCGAACTCAATAAAGGACAAAGACAAAAAATCTACAAAAAAGGACTGTTCTTTTCAAAAAAGGACAGTTGGTAACCCTACAAGTCTCTTCCCACAAATATTCAATTCAATACCACTTATTGTTTATCTTGACTTAGACTTAGGTTCAATCTATAACCTGTAAGGGTCCTATTTATTATTACAGACCTTTACAAGTTTACGTAGATAATTAACTAAATGCCAGGGTCACCAGCGCCCAAATACTAGATTGGCATCCAGCACTGCGGCGCAAAATTAATTTTAATAAAAGAAGGGAAGGACTGATTATGAAATCATCAACATGAATTTTATATTTTATTGACAATTAATAAACTATATGCAACAATTATTTATAAATGCAAAGGGGATTTTTACCCGTAACAACTTTGATTGACATATAAATGCGAAATTAAATAATGGCACCGTTTAGCTAATATATAATAGTCTGCAACTAATACTGATACTAATAATAAATATGTAAATAATAATAATAATATACAAATAATATTAATATATAAATAATATGTAACACTAATAGCCACAATGACAACCTTGTCACGAAGAACCTTTGCTTGCTGGCGCCGTGTATTTAAATAGTAAAATGTGTAAACGGCGTCCTTTGTGTTGTCGTTGTACATAAGTTTGTTTTTACTTCACAATTTTTCCAACAAGCTAAAATAATCCTTAAAAGCAAACTCACGTCTAGTCACACCATGCCCCCAAAATTTACATTGTTTAGAAAGCACAAAATATATTTTTATATTTACTTTAAACTTCTTTAATGATTGCACTTTAATTTTTAACTAAATTACTATACACTGAATGCTTAAGAATTAAATTTGATCACTGGACATGTTTAACTTGTATTTATTTATTTAGACTTAAAATATGGTATTTCACTTGTGCCAACTTGGGGCAATTTTCACTAATAAAAAATAATCTTGTGGTGCGAGGCACTACAAACCTCTCTGCTGGAGCTCCACAAACACATTCACCCCCAATGTTCTGAAAGGAATACACCCACATTGTACATCCTCTAAAATTTCTTTGAATCTAGATCACATCTGGAGATTGAGATTAAGATTGTGTCATCCAAAGGGATGGGCGATCAGTCATATTTACTAATTGTTTACGTTCACAGAAAATTCCACTATAAGACCCCACATAATGCTCATATAAATTAGTTTAATTTTCTTTCTTTTCCGAGATTTAAAGCATAATATTAGTTAAATAGCAGACGAGCTGGTTTCAATGCTCTCAGTTGGACGAAGGACGCAAAACTAACCAATCAACCAGTTAGATGAAGTGCATAAAACGAAACAACCAACCAACTTGCAAACGAACCAACCAACTAGCAGACGAGCTTATTATTGGGGATAGATTGTAGAGGAAACTCTTAGATAAATATTTTAATATAGCCTGACCTCCATTTAGTAGAACAGATTTATTTTTTTATTCGTTGTTCTGTTTTCTGAGGCTTCTGTATAGTTAGGATAGAGACTATTGTAGCTAGGAATAAGCATACAGTTACTTATGATCATTCCACAAACTGAGAAAGAGGCAAACAGGCTTGAGCCAGTTTGGAATTTTTGTCCAGTTGTCGCAATTTACACAATTTATTAATGGAGTGGTCCGTTTAGGGGTACCAAGTTGACTCATAGTATATGGATTAGATTTCTAGAGTATAATTGCTGCAAAAAGTGTATTAAAGTGCGTGGTTAGCCCTGCTTTTTCTAGCCATTAGGCATATTACATTTCATTTGGAAAACTTGGTCACTCAGGCATGGCCGTAACTACCTATGAGGTCACCGAGGTCCGGACCTCGGTAATTATTTCCTAAAAAAAAAAAAAAAAGAGAGAACCGTTCTCCGTGTATGAAACGCATATTACCGCTTTTCTTTTGAAAAGGGAGCGTCGAGCGTTTTGTGTTTAGTGTTTAGTGTATAGCTTGGGTTGTGTTTGTAGATCTCATTTTGGTCTGAATTTTGCTCGTCCCGCCGCGCTTGAAAAAAATCTGGACCTCACTAATTTCTAAACCCTAGTTACGGCCCTGCACTCAGGCCTATCAAGGTTATCCAAGTCATATTTTATAATAAAGTTGTGCAAAATGTCAATCTTAAATCAGCTAATTAACATAAAACTATTTACAAAGCTACCAAAGTGGCCTACATAACTAAAGCTAAGAATATACACTATTTACAGTCTACAAACCTCTCTCATTCATGAAATCCAAATTATTATTAAAACTAAGTTGTTACTATTTACATCATCAGGTAATCTCATAGTTTAACATTGTAAACAGGGTTGTGGAGTCGGAGTCGGAGTCGAATTTTTACAATGTGTGGAGTCTGAGTCGGAAAATTTTGGACCGACTCCACAACCCTGATTGTAAATTAGGTAGGTGTACTTTTGGTAAATTTATAGTTTCAACCAAAACTCATTTTGAAAAATAAAAATTAGGTTTTATGGTGATTTCTGATATGATTCATCCGAAAATGACATTCATTCCCCCCTTCCCCCCTAATATGGGGGAATGCGTGGGAAATTGCATTTGGGGGGGGGGGGGATCAAAAATGAGTGATTTGCGATGGAAATGAATGTCATTTTCAGATGAATCACATCAGAAACCAATGGAAAACCTAGGAACCAAATGGTAAATTTGCAGTTTTGGCCCCAATTCATTTTGAATATGAAACTTATGTTTTTTGATGCGATTCATTTGAATTTGGCATCCATTTCTGTCGCAAATCACTCGTTTTTGAGACCTTCCCCCCTTAATATCAAAAGTTCAAAACGAGTGATTTGCGGTGGAAATGGATGTCAAATTCAAGTGAATCACCTCAAAAAACATAGGAAAAACATAAGTTTCATGACCCAACCCAACCCAACTCAATCCAATCCATTGGATTGAGTTAGGTTGGGTTATGACGGAGTGATAAGATAAAAGATTCCTTCAGAATTGGTTCCATAAAATGATTCCTTCAGAATCTGGCTGGGTAATTATGTATAAAGACTAACTCAGTCATTTTACATACCAAAATATATTTTTCTAGTAGTATTTGATGTGATTTGTTCAAATCTAACCTCCATTTCCCTCGGAAATAAGATCCAACAAAGTTATAGTACTTTGAAGTTTGGCTCATTTTCAAGCGAAATGGAGGTCAAAATCTAAGCAAAACACATCAAATATTACTAGGGAAACGTATTTTGGTATTAATTAACCTAACCTAACCTAACTTAACCTTATCTAACCAAGCCTACATGGTAAATCCACAAGGCTGGCATCTTTTAGTTTTCGCAATTTTTGAATACGCATTGCACTTAAATCTATGGCAAGATTCTACTAACGAGCACTCTTTTCCGCACAATTCGCACTTACGGGTCGATGGTAAAATATTGTTTTTTGTAAATACAGTCAACCCTCGCTATAACGGACCCCGTTAGAGCAGATATCGGATAAACTGGACACACCACTGGCGATGTTAACCAGGAAAAGAAGCGTGTGACCCTGTTGGTGACCCAGAAGCTGGAATTAATCAAGTTAGAGGCGGGTGCTTCGGTGGCCAAGGTGTGCGCGGAGTATGGCGTGAAAAAGCAAACTGTTTCCGACATTCGTAAGGCCAAGGACAAGCTAACTTTTATATTTTTATTATATTTCATTATTTTCTGTATCATGTATCGTGTTCAGCAGACAGTGCACAGTACTGTATATAGTATCTCCATTATCGTATACGTATACCGTAGGTTACCAGTACCATCAGTTATATCGGACAATCGGCTATAACGGACACCTTTTCCCCCCTATTAGTCCGTTATAACGAGGGTTGACTGTATTTCTATTGCTCGGGAGTCATTAGAATGCACTTCATATATTAAATCCTCAAAATAATATTCGCACCCTTCACGTCATCGTGACCAACATCTATAAAAACTAACAGAAATGGAACTAGCAACTTAAAATGCCTAGCTCATATATCATGTTCTCATGACATCACCAATCAAATATTGGAAGGGCGGGAAAAAAATGCAAAAATGTCATAATAATCAAATCTACATAATTTGGTAAGGATGCATCTGCGAGCATAGTGACATATGAAAATGAGAAAATTATGCTTTAATATTTTATAATTATATTTGCTTTTGATATTCTGAGTACGATAAAACTCGTATTAATCTCCGGCTGTAAATTAGTTTAAAAAATAAATCGTTAAACTAACAAAAATATCATGACAACCTAACCAATCATCAAGGGTGTACAGTTTCCCTAACCAGGCATTCAATTAACCTAATGAGTCAGTTATTCTTAAAAAATTTATGAATCACTTCAAACAGAGTAAGAGCACAACCTTCTCACACTGTACCCATGGCTAGACTGAGACAATATGGTGGACCAAAAATTATTATATTTATTATCTCCATTATTATCCATTTGCGACGGAAATGGTATTAGAAAAAGTTGTCCAAAATGAAGAGATACAGCTAAACAACACATCAAATATGCAGTAATCAAGTTGTGGTTGAAACTATAATAATACTGTACTTTTAAGGGTAAATCTAATATACTATTTCAGAAATGAAGCCTTATATATATATATATATATGTTTTTTTGCGCACACCTACAGGTCGCTACAATTGGTATAGAACAATGCGGTTTTCACCATTCGATGCATCTTTTTATTGTGCAGTGCCCATGCTAAAAAAAATTCCCGAACATAAAACTTGCCCCCCTTTTTAGGGGTACAGTTCTTCCCATTTCTTTATTTTTAATCATAATTTTGGCACAAAATGGGGGAGGGGTGGGGTAATGGGAAAACTCAGAAAAATAGATGCGATATACCGGGTGTGGCAAAAATAACGCCCTTTTTAGTTTATTCTCTTTTATTGAAGGAAATAAATCAATTACAGCATTTTAAGAGAAATAATAAGGTTTTTAAGAAAAATACAGCATTTTAAGAAAAATAAGTACTTTCTCAGTAAAAACTAAAAAATAACTGGAATTTAATTAATTTTGTGATTGGCTCAATACACCTTAAAAAAATGTACTCTACATACATAGTATTTACTAACCTAATGATCATGTTCAAAATGCTCCCCTTGGTGTTCAATACAATACTGAACCCTACCAGCAACACTTCTACAAACCTTTTGACACATTTCTACGTTAATTGTAGTAAATTTTTCACGAATTGTTTGTCTTAATTCAGGAAGTGTTTTCGGTTTGACCTTGTAAACAAGATCTTTCAGTACACCCCACAAGAAAGTCAGGTGGTGTTAGGTCTGGCAATCGTGCTGGCCACTCAATTGCTCCACGTCGTCCTATCCACCTCCCTTCAAAATTTAAATTTAACCATTCCCTAACGAGTAACCCATAGTGGGGTGGCGCACCATCCTGTTGAAAGTAAATTCCATTCTGATTTCTAACTCTCAGCCAGAATTCAGTTTGCAGCATTTGTAAATAATTATCTTGATTAACAGTACTATCAAAGAATATTGGGCCTATTATTCCCATGGAAGAGATGGCTGCCCAAACTGTCACTCTGGTAGGTTAACGTCTTTTTCCAAGATAACATGTGGGTTAACCATCGCTCCAGTACACATAATTATGGCGATTGATATGCCTGTTCAATTTGAATGTTGCCTCATCTGACCACCATATCTTATCAAGAAAGGTCTCATCTTCATTGACTTTATTCAGGAAATTTTCGCAAAACTCTAATCATCTATCTGCATCTCCATCATGCAAGCTCTGTAACACGCGAGGGATGTAAGGCTTCATCTTGTTCTTCTTTAAGAGTCTACGGACACTTCTGTCACTGATACCCAACTCTGTAGAAAGACGGTCTACTGGATTTTTGAGGAGTGTGCAACAATGATTCTCTTTATTCATTGGACTTTTCTAAGGTTGTTGCTGAAACTGGCCTCCCTGATCTTGTGGCATCACTTACGCTTCCACTTCTTTCAAATTTCCTAATTAGACTTGATATTGCGGCTCTGCACTTGTCGAATGTTAAATTCTTCTGATAACAAACGAGCGGCTTTAGCTCCATTGTTATTGTTTTGGTAATAATGTTTAACTGCTTTCACTCTTTGTTCTCTCATCAATCGCAAGGCCATATTTATTCAGAATTTCTGTAAAAATAAAAGAAACAAAATGCTACAATATAAAACTAAAAAATTATACTGTATAAAACTATAAAGATACAATTATTAAAAGGGCGTTACTTTTGCCGTACCCGGTATATATGTAACCAAAAAAAAAATTAAAGTAAATCCTTTGCAAGGTGCCAGCCCCCTTCCCCCCTTGGGGGTAATGGGGGAAGGGTGGGGGTGAATGGGGGAGGGGGTGGGGTTAATGGGGAACTCAGAAAAAAAAATGGTGTGGGTAAATGGGGGAGGGGTGGGATAAATGGGGGAGAAGGGTGGGGTAATGGGGGAGGGGGGGAGGTTAATGGGGAAACTCAGAAAAAAAAAAAGATAACTAACATTGATTCCGGTCAGAAAGATCATGCTTATCACAACTAATAACAACTAACAATATTATTGATGCACTCGAAACAATGAAAACTATGATTTGGTGGGCCGCAGGGCCCCCAATTACTGTTGGTTCAGTTATTTGGTCAATAAAACTATAGAAATGAATGCAGTCATAAAAATCTTAGGCTTCAAATCCGAGCTCATTGTATTAAGATTTGTGAAGCTTTAGATTTTCATGGCTGTGTTCTTTTCTGTAGTTTCATTAAATGAATAATTGGTTTGCCAGTAACTGGAAGGTCGCAGGCACCCCAATTACTGAGGCCCAAGGTGAGAGGAATAGGAATGATATCCAGATAAAGGGCTACTGATGTTCAAAATAAAATACGCGTAGGCCCACAATTCAGCCGAAGCACTGCAGATCTAGCAAAATTGGCGCGTAGCGCCGACCTTTTGCTAGTACTGTATTTACTATTACACCAATCTCTTGTAGAAAGTTTCAAAAGTTGGTTTTCAATGTTTTTCAATGCGCTAAATTAAAAAAATTATACTCATTTTCCGTCGCAAATGATTTGTTAGAGTTATTGAAGCTTAAAGCTTTTAAAACTTTCTAGTTTTCTACCCTTTATTACCCTTTTTTACCTGGGGGACCCCCAGTTGGAACTGGGAGTTTTTGGGTGGGGAGAATCACAAAAATGAGTGGTTTCCAAAGTCAGATTAATACAAAACATGGTTAATATTTGGCTGGACACAGGGACTAACGAGAAATGAGAGGTTGTTTCACTAGCACTATTTTTCATGCTCTTTACGATGGTACTAATCATTTTTTTGTGGAAATGCAAGATTATAGAAAAAAATTACAAGTTACATTTTTATAGTGAATATTTCCTATTTTGGCTACCTATAATATACTTTTTTTCACAAAATATTTTTCTTGATTGGGCTATTTTTTCACTACCCTGCGACTTAATTAGTTGGTTGGTTTCTGTTCTGTCTTATTTTTTTTTTTCTAATTGGATTCAGTTTGGTCGTGTTTGTGATAGAATTATGATGTGCTATTCGTGTGGTTTCTGACTTTGAGAACTTGATTCGTCATGTGCCCTAGATGAAGAGAAAGCATTGGATGTTTTTAGCAATTACGGCATTATTCTCTCATCCTTAACTTGCCCGAAATGTGACAAGAGTGCCTAATATGAAAAGATCAGAAGATATTTAGGTGAAATAACCAATATTAACCTGTTAGGCCAACTGAATGCCCTTGATGATTGGTTAGGTTAAGTAATGATATTTTTGTTAGTTTAAACGAAAATGACATGGCTAGAAGTTGAAATAAAAAATATATTTTCTAGTGTATTTTGGTATGCTCTGTGGTTAGGTTAGTTAATTTAGTTAGGTTAGCTAGTTTTTTATCAGAATTACATTTTCCTGGTGTAGTTTTCTCTGCTTTGTTGGAATTTGACACACTTGTGCAAATGAGTAGAAACACTCCTTATTTTGGAATGGAAAACAAAAGTTTCTATTCATTTGCACAAGAAATGGGTATCAGATTCGAACAAAGCAGAGAAAACTACACTAGAAAAACTTAATTTTGATAAAAAATGTAGCCCCTGTGTCCAGCCAAATATTTACAAAAAACACAAATTTCACCTTCAAAATTGGCTGAACCTAACTTAAAACAACCTAACCTAACCCCTAATGGGTAACTCTTATGGCACCACCACACTTTCTGTTCCTCACGAAGAGTACAATCCAAGTCACAATGAGGACACTTCACCACTTGAGGAAGAACACTGTGTGCCCGAAGAAAAGCTGTAGCTTTTTCTGAATTTCCATAAAATTTGGCAATACAGCGAAAATAATCAAAGGAGCACAAACCACAGGAAGCCATGTCCACTAACTGATTCAAATTAAAATCAGTTGAAGCGCCATTTTTTTACCCTTTTCCCATTAGAGAGTTTAAGCTTCAATAACACACTAACAAATCATTTGCGACAGAAATGAGTAACATTTTTTAATTCAGCACATTGAAAAACATTGAAAACTAGCTTTTAAAACTTTCTACTGGAGACTGGTGTAATAGTAAAGAAATACCCTTTTAAGTTGGTTAAATGTCACAAATTAAATTTTGTATTATTAAAGGTAGTTTCAAACATGCCAGGTTAGGTTAAGTGTACTGCCATATTTAACCCCGAAATGGTGACTGTGATCATTATTGCTTACCTGTGTGTGTGTGTGTGTGTGTGTGTGAGAAAAAAAATATTAAAAGTAATAACAATAAGAAAAAAGAGGATTTCATAAATAAATAAAATAAAAATAGGGAAAATAGAATTTCATATGAAACAAACTGGCTGCCTTACAGGAAGCTTCATATGAAACAAACTGCCTTTTGGGGGTTAAAATAAACTATATAATAAAAATAAAATTTTATTAACCTATCATAACCAAATTTTGCTTGGGTGTACTTTTAGGTTGTGTTTAAATGTTGCAAATTATTTTTAATGTAGAGGTAGTTTTAAACATGGTAAGTTAGGTTAGGCTTACTGCCATGTTTAACCCTTACAGTATTGGACCAGAAGAATTAGGGGAGCCATGGACTGAGGTAAATAATAAATTAGAAAAGAAGAAACCTAGTAAAGAAAAATACATAGTGCCTCATATAGCTATTCTTCCCTTTTCTGAGAATCTTATCATCAGGTCCAGCAGCTTTATTTGACTTCCTTGTGAGTCACCTGCCTAACAACATCCTTCCTTATATGAATCTTATCAAGAATACCTAAATTTACAGAATCTAAAGAATTGAAATCAAAGTTATTTAAATTTTCTTCAGTAAAAACAAAACTAAAATAATAATTAAAAATATCAATAATATTCTGCCATCATGTTCTATTGGGCCAATCCTATCATTACATTGCATTACATTTCATTTGGAAAATATGAAGCCACTTGGCACTCAGGCCTCTATTAAAGTATCAAGATAATCCAAGTCATGTCAAACTCAAGTCAGCTAATCAATATACAACTATTTACTACCACCATAGTAGCCTATATAAATAACTGAAGCAAAGAATATACACTATATACAATCTATAAACTCTCTCTCTCTCATGAAAGTGTCTTCATTTTTCTTGAAATTAACTAATGAGCTATTTACCACATATGACAAGTCATTCCAAAAATCTACTACTATATGACTGAAGTATTTTTGTAGATCAAGTCTACAAGTCTGTTTTCTAATTTTCTTATGCCCACAAGTTATCTCATCAGTATCTAGTGAGAAAAAGTTATGTACATCTAAATTGTCCAAACCTGAAAACATTTTGAACATCTGTATCATATCTCCCCTCATACAACATCTTTCAAAACTAAACATACCTAATTCCTTTAATCTATCCCTGTATTCCAATCTTCTTAGGTTAGGGATAAGCTTGGTTGCCCTACATTACACACCTTCAAGCATATCAATATTATGTCTAAAGTGAGGGGACCAAGCTTGAATTCAGTATTCTAAGTGAGGCCTAACATAAGAATTATATAATTTACAGATGACTTCCTCACTCATGTAACTAACATTCCTCTTAATACCTAACATTTTATTTGCTTTATTTCTAGCCTCTAAACACTGCTTAGAAAATTTTAGATCCTTTTCCTTTCTAACATCCTCCAACCAGTTCCCTCATATCTCATAACTAAAGTTTTCATTATTTCTACTCCAAGCAACTAATCTATCAAGATCCTTTTGCAGTTTATAAGAATTTTCTGTATTTGTAATTGGAGCAACTACTTTTATATCACTTGCAAATTATAGAAATTTTGCACCCTACTCCTTTCTCTAAATCATTGATATATAAAATAAAGAGTAATGGACCCAAAACTGATCCATGTGGTACCCCACTTTTCACTTTTTGCCACCCAGATTCATGACCATTTAGAATTAACCTCTTGTTCTCTGTATTCTAACCATTTTTCTACCCAATTTAAAACTGACCCTAATATACCATGAGCTCTTAATTTATATAGAAGTCTCCTATCTGGAACCTTGTCAAATGCTTTACTAAAATCCAAATAAATAACATCTACTTTTCCATTATCTACCTGATCAGTTACAAATTCTAAGAAGTCTAAGATTAGACAAACAAGACCTTCCTGATCTAAATCCATGTTGTGAACTTGAAATAAGATTAAAGTTCTCCAAATGATCTTAATATTATTCTTTATAATTCTTCCTAGTATCTTTCCGACCAATGATGTCAAGCTAACAGGCCTATAATTTCCTACCTCCTCCTTACTACCCTTTTTTGTAAATAGGTACTAAATTAGCTTTTTTTCCATTCATCTGGTATTTCTGCATAATTAATTGACCTAGCAAACAAAATAGTTAGTGCCTCAGATAAGCTTTCTTCCCCTTCTCTAAGAATATATTATCAGGTCCAGCAGCCTTATTTGACTTCAATGTATGAATCACCTGTCTATCATCATCCTTCCTTATATGAATATGATCAAGAATGTCTGAATTCACAGAATCTAAAGCAGTGGTGCACAAACTTTTTTGATGTGAGGGCCAAGCGAAGAAAATAACTAAATGTATTAGCCTACTTACTTTCCATCTAAGTCATAAATTGGGTCACTTTTATATTCTAACTTTTTCATTGAATTGAAAAGACCCGTGGGGCCACTGAAAAGACCCATGGGGGACACATTTGGCCCGCGGGCCAGGGTTTGTGCATCACTGATCTAAAGGATTCAAATCAGTTATTTAAATTTTCTTCAGTAAAAACAGAGCTAAAAGGAATCATTAAAAATACCAACAATATCCTGATATTTTTCAAACATCCTATCATGTTCTTTTGGGCCAATCCTATCATGCTTTTTATTATTATATTTATAAAAAAAAAAGTCTCTGGATCTTTATTACTATTTCTAGCTAGATTTATTTCACTATACCTTTTGCTCCTAATCAAACTATTTACCTTATTTCTTAACTGTCTGTAATTATCAAAGCCCCAAATGCTCTTAAATCTGAATGCCTTTTTCTTATTTCTAATCATTTTAGCTCTTTCACCACAAAGACATTGTATATCATCTAAAATATCTCTGAATCTAGACCACATCTACATAGCATTTTTATCAGCAAATTCATTATCCTATCCTGCTTTACTAAGACTAACAACTCTTTAAATTTACTAGTGTCACCCATTGAGAAGCTAGTCAGATAAGGTTAGGTTACATTAGATTTCTGGAGTTGTTATATACAGTAAATCCTTGCCAATCCAATTTCATGTGGTGGTCAGAAAGTCAGAATAGCCAAAAGGTTGGAATATTGGGGGCTCCCCCTTAGTTATCATGGGTTTATCAGTTTATTAAAAAAATTGATAAAACTTTACTATCCAGACAGTATTCAGAGATAGTCCATAACATCTTGGTAATATGTTGAATTAGGATAAATTATGCTGGGTCAGGTTAGATTTGGCTTTGTTGGGTTGGTTAGGTGGGCTCTGTCTGGATAGTAGTTTTACCCAAAAATCATAATTGTTTTCAATACTTTGTGTAGAGTTACTGATATTTTGATTCTAACTAGCTTAATATTACTATTATAAAAAATTATAAAGTAAATACAGTATGTGTAAATGAAAACAATCCACCAAATTATCTCTGCAATCAGTTTTACAATGTTTGAAAGCTTGTAATATTGACAGTAGGTACTTAATTACACTGCAGCTGTGCCTCATTTAGTGCAAAGGATGCATTCCAAGGGGTCTTTGTGCTAAACAAACAGTTTATAACATGTACTTAATAGGGATTGATTCATGATAGTGCGTAGTTCACTATATTTTTAAATTAAATAAAATATGTATAAATACACATGAATATTATTGAAAATAATGTTCATTAATTAACCCTTTAATGTTGACTGGGTCGAATACATACCGTACCATTTCAAATACACGCATTTAGACTTAACCCTACAAAAAAGTTTGGCATTATAGGGTTAATATTTACTTAATATTAATTATTATTACTAATAATTACTCATAAAAATAACAAATACAACATGAAAGTAAAGCATCACTTACCATAAATTGCTTAAGAGCAAGCTGGTTGGTTTGCCCATCTCTGATGTAGCTCCTACTTTAAATTGACAGAGATGGGGGGCCAAAGTTGGGATTTACTTATTTACTGTTAAATATTAATTTTGCACTAAGAATGAAACAAAAATAACTTAGCTATGGCACCTGACAACTGAATAGATGATGGATGGTGGTTGGCCAGCACAAATGTTAAACATAAAACAAAAGCCTGCAAAAATGCATGTGGTGCACTGTCATCAATCACAATGTATGTTTATATAAAACCCAAATAATTTGAATCTATTCAGTTCTACTCACCTTAATGAGTTAAGCTGCAAAATCCAATCACACATTATGCACAGTACAGTATTTATTTTGTTTATTTTTTATTTCAATGAAAATTTGTCCCAAGATGCCCATTGCACTATATTGAAATTACACTAAACAAGCATGTGCTAAATGAGGCACAATTGTATTTATACTAACAGGGCATAAAGTTCTTATTTTTTTCCTATTTTTCAAAAAATTCCTATTTACTCTTATTTTTTCTAAATTTTCCTACTTTTTCCTATTTTATCAGCTACAGAACCTGGGAAAAGATGAGAAACTGCACCAAAAAGTTCCAATTACAGAACACTTTCATGCCTTGCTAACTAATGAACAAAAAAAGTGACAGAAGTGTAGCTTGAGTTCTTAAAGGGATATGCCTTTGTTTTTGAAGATCTTTTGACTAATTTCCAGAAGAGCAGCTGCAACTATTCACTTGCTCTATGATAGCATGTGTGAAACTCTTCTGAAGCTCCTGAAACCACTAGTGAAAGGAATATCTGGTAAGGTTGTCATCAGTTGCTATTCAACATCAAAATCTTCAGCTTGCTGATAAGGATCTAGTCATTGGTGATGCCACAAGAAAGGCTCTATCTGCATTGAAGCCTGAGCAACAGAAGGTGCCTATTCTCAGAATAAGGTCATTCTTTAAAAAATATTACTATTTTGCTCCTATTTTCCTACTTTTTGAAAAGTACTGGGTGCTTGATGCTCTGCACTAATTTTTTATAAAAAAAAATTCAATACAAATAAATACAAAGCAATTTGGTGGTCTAGCATTGGAATAAGGGAGCATTGGAATACCATGGGGTCAGATAACCAACTACTTCATGTAATGGCTTTTCTTAACAAATATGTCTGGTTGGTATGCCCCCTTGCTATTAAGCGTGGATTGGTTAGATGCCAAACTGAGAAGTTTGCTAGTTTGGCAGAAATTTATCAAATTTGGCATAGTAGTGCATCACTTTCAAACAAAAATACTAACTTCAAATCTGGTGGAGTTGCTTCTTACACTAATGATATTACATGGAATATTTGCCACTATATTTTACTTTACATTTGGAAAACTTGAAGCCACATGACCCATCAAGGTTATCCACATGACCCATCAAGGTTATCCAAATTGTTGCATGTTTAATTTTAATATGAAATTGATAATGATTTAATGATTATTTTAAAATTGGGTTACTTGTAATGTACCAAATATTATAATATTTCATGAAAAGTTATTTTAAAACAACAACAACTATAATGATGAGGTTGTTTTAATGAACCTCCTTCGCAACATCTAAAGTCGTATGATGGATGGGACATACAGCTTTACCCCTGGTTGCGACACTGGTTATGATGTAGCCCAAAACTGAAAAAAATTATATGTAATGTGCCAGATGTTAATATAAAATTTTGTGAAGAATTATTTTAAAACAGAACCAAAATTATAACCATTACTGTTATCAAAGAGACAGCCAAACAATTGTAGGGCTAAGAAATTTTAAAATGTCCTGCTTATAGCAATCTCATTACAGGTTCCTTAAAAGAAAGTTGATGTTTTTGCCAAAAATGTAACTTGTCATTGAAGTTGTGATTTAAAATTTATCAAAGTTTTTCTCTGTAATAGTGTTAAAATCATGAATTCATTTACTTTCTATTATTATTATTATTATTATTATTATTATTATTATTATTATTATGTGGGAGTTAATTTTCACTATTTACTAATTTAGTTTATAATCATTTCACATACCCTCCTTTCATTCAAAAATGTCTGCCATGTGTTCTGCATCTCAGCTGCTTGGCCATGAGATACCTCAGATAAAATTCAGAATACGAATGTAAGATCAGTAAAAAGAGTGTAAATAATGCAAATTAAACAAAAATTAAATTGACAATAAAACAAAATTTAATAAAATCAGATAAATTATATATTTTATGATAAAATTTTGCAAAATATCAATTTCAAGTTGGCTAATTATCCTCAAATTATTTGCAAAGCTAATGAAGTAGCCAATATTACTTGAGCTCAATAAAGCCTAAAGCTGAAGAGCCAAATTAAATGAAATAAACAGTCCAATTTCGCAATTGTTTTTGTTAAAATTATTGTAATAAAAATTTTAGAATTGCATTTATTTTATAAATAAAATAAATGAGCTAAGATATACATTATTTAGCTCCTCAATTTAGTTTTTCCCATGATTTTTGAAAGTAGGGTAAAGTTGCCAATGGTTGCGCATTTGATTTAAAAAAAAACACTCCACAAAATAGTTAAGTGAAGGAAATAAACTTGTGTGAAACTGCTTCTAGTAAATTTAATTAGAATGCACTATTCAAAATTAAACTTGCAGGAATTAAGTTGAAATAGAATATATACAGGGTGTGCACAAATTATCTTTACAAATTCTCTCTCTCTCAAATAAAAATATTAGGAAACTAGGTACACGTACCATTTTTGCACCATCTGTGAGAGAAAGTAATAAAATTTCTCAACCTCAAAACACATTCAACACGGGCACCATTTGTCACGCGTAAGATGTTCAAATGGTATTCTATCTCCATCCGTGTTACAGTGCAACATTCATCCATGTTACAGTGCAACATTTCAATGTCAACTCTCGCAACAGCAGCAGCAATTCTGGTCTTTAAATCGTTGATGTTGGCCACTGGAGTTGTGTACACGCAGTCTTTTACATAACCCCATAGAAAAAAGTCATGGTATGTCTGGTGATCTGGCCAGCCAAGAGATGAGCCCCCCACAGCCAATCCACCAATTTGGGAAATGCATATTAAGGGAATTTTGTACCAATTTTGTAATTTGTGTGTACACTGTATAATAATCTGACAACTACCACATAAAACTTTATTACTTTCTCTCACAGATGGCACAAAAACAGTATGTATACCCCATTTCCTAATACTTTTGTTTCCTAATTATTTTTATTATATACACCAAAATTAAAATCCTTTGTTCACTGAAAATTGAAAAAGGGGGGTAATATTCCATGGTTACTCAAACATACATATATAGTATAATAATGACCAGTATTGGGTTACCATTGTGTATTTTCAGGTATTATTTCTGGGCTTTAATGTTACCAAATTTAACTACTGGTCCAGAAATTAGATGAAGGAAAGTGACAACAAAGTTTACTTTTAATTCCGTACAGTATTACAACATTGAAGTTTTTTAATTTGAAGCTAAATTTATCATTATTAAGTACTGTATTTCCCGGCATATAACGTGCACCCTAATTTTGAAGAGAAAATTTAGGAAAATAAAAATTTAGAAAAAAAATATACCTCCTACCTCACTTCACATGTACAATTTTAACAAGTTAATTTTAACGCAGGGTGATTTTTGGAGTGTTTTTGGGGGGGGGGGAGTGTGCGTTATATGCCGGGAAATATGGTAGGTAGTATTTCAACAAACGGATATTTTAATTTTGGCAGAAATATTATGATAAAAATATATACAATACCATATACCAATGCTAAAATACCATTTGATAGGCAATGAGAGGAGGTAAATGCCTGTGTGTGTGTGTGTGTGATACCATCTTTGACACCATTGTTATTTCAGTGGGTATGAGAAAGATTCATTCTCTCAATATTTAATAAGCTATTTATACTTTCAGTCCACCAAAGATGTCTGAAACTAGTATTTTTAAAACTGAATTAACAAACATGATTCATAAATGTGTTGGATATTCAATTTGGGGGGGAAAAGGATAAACTGATCAAAGAGCGTGAGTGAGTGTATAGAATAAATGAATCTGGTGTTACAACAACAATGTTATTGATGCCTGAAGCATTTGTATGCTTGATCAAAGCCTGGAGATGACTGGTTGAAACCCTGCAACTCTGGATCAAATTTCGAGAGATGGCATCCTTATGAGTAGCTTAACTGACAGTCTCAGCGAGTGACAGGAAAAGTTTGTCTTGTCAAGTAATTCTTTGCTAGGCTGTGACCATTTTGCAAATTTTGAAGCTTTTTTTTGACCTGATCTAGGCTTCAAGACAGGTTTTCAGTCAGTGAAAGATAATGTGTCCAGGTATCTTGTAGCTGATATCAAATTTCATAGGTTATTTTTAGATTGGATGAAAAACAAAGCATATTTTTAAGAATTAATGCTTAATATGAACATTCAAGACACTTCCATCCAGTAATTTAATAATTTTTAATTTGTGCTTGCAGAAATTTATAAGACTTTCAAATTCAAAATGGAAAATGAAAAAGAGTGTCAACCACAAACTGATTTGGAGGATGAAGCAGATATGTTTTGCCCAGCTCTTCCACCTCATTTGTTGAAGGGAAAAATTTTTTCTGATATACCAGAAAAAAATTATATTGTTGGACCATCCTTGCCTCCAGGTTACAAACCAACTAGTGATGATGACTATACTATAGCACCTTATGAAGAAGAGAATGATGAACATGATGTAATTGGACCTCTTCCTTCCACTGCTGGAGATGACCGATTCAATGTACCAGAAATGGAAGATAGGATTAAGAAGTTGATAGATGATGTTTCAAAAAAGGTTAGGTTATGTAAAGTGCCATGTAGGGTCAAAACTAATACCCATAAAGGTTAGTATTCTATAAAAATCACACAGCCCAAACAGGGCCGGATTAAGACCTTTAGAGGCCCTAAGCACTTAAAAGATTTTGGTGCCCCATATATATGTAATTCAAAATATAAACAAAAATAAACCATAAAATAAAATTTTATTTTTTGAAATGAAACAAAACTTACAGTAAGATGGAAAATAATGTTTATTTTTGTATACTTCCACTTCATTTATATTTGAAAAGTTTTCTCCTACTTTTTTTAATTGCAAAGTCTTTGATCAGATCCTCAAAACTAATCTTACGTAACACATCTGCTTCTATACTTAGTAGAGATAAGGCATCCAGCCTGCCTTGTTGCATAGTTGTTCTGTTGGTATTTTTAATATACTTCAACTGAGAAAATGAACGCTCAGCTGAGCAATTTGTGACCATTAATGTTAAAAATATACGAAAGGCAATTTCTACATTTGGGAAGGCACACTCAATATTGTCTTCTACAATTATTTTATAAAGTTCAGCATGACTGAATCTTGTTTTTACATTTTTTTTTGCACTGAACTTATGGCACACATATGAGTGAAACTGCTGAAGCTCAGCAGAGAAATTAGTGTTCAAGTCCTCTGGGTAAGCATCAATCATCTTTTTACAACCCTGAGAATACCTTTCAATTTCAGTAGATGATGAAGTGGTGACATTATGTGGCACATCACTTAGAAAAGAAAATATCTCTGCTATTTCTTTGTATATCTCTCCTCTTCTTCTCATCTCAGTTTCAAGTTTGTCAACAATTGTGTAAAAGGTGGTGATAAGAAATTTATCTCTGGCATTCAGATATACTTCTGGTGCATCTCCGTCATTGGGTACCTTCTTTCTGATACGTTTGCGAGTTTGAGCTGCCTTGTAATCAACATCTGGTAGCATTTCCTTTGTAGCTGCTTCATATCTTTCAAATTCATCTCGTGAAGTGCACAGTTGGTCAGCTAATGATCCATACAGATCTGCACATGTTTTTAAGTTCACATCCTTATTCTGTAGAACTTTGCTTACTCTATGAAAATTTTGCAAAATCTCATCCCAAAAATTCAACATAAAAACGAATTCTAGCTCTTGCATCTTATTTGCAATATTATTTGCTTCTCTTCTAGTGTCTCCCTTTTGTGACTGGTCTTCAGCTATACATTCTAACGCTTCTAAAATTTTAAGGAAAGATTTCAAAATTGCTGCTGTTGCCATAGCATGTGCCTCCCATCTGGTATCAGAGAGGGATTTTAAGACACTTTCATTTCCAATACAACCTTTAAGAATTTCCCACCTGCTGGTTGAGGCTAAAAAAAAGGTATAGAGCAACTGCACTGTAGAGAAGAAATTAACCGCCTCTTGACAGCAGTCAACAGCACTTCGGCCTACCAGATTTAGTGAATGGGCTGCACAGGCACATATATAGCAAACTTGTTTGTTTCTAAAATTTTTTGCTGCATCCCCTTATAACGCCCAGACATGTTGGCAGCGTTGTCGTAAGATTGACCCCTACATTTTGAAAAGTTTAGCTTACAAACTTCACGTAAGTACTGCAACACCTGATTTGCCATTTCCTCACCAGTATGGCTTTTCATTTTCAGAAAGGTTAAAAAGCGTTCAATAGGCTGTCCATCTTTTAAGTACCTAAGTACAACACTTAACTGATCGATATGTGATAGATCTGGTGTTGAATCAACTGACAAACTAAAATAACCAGAAGATTTTACTTCGTCAACAATGAGTGCGTGGACCTTTTGAGCCATTAGTTGAATGAGTTCCTCACAGGTGGTTTTGGACAGGTAAGAAGGATTTCCTTTGCCAGAATTTCCATATTTCAAAATGTGACCTGCTAAAAATGGATCAAACCGGCTTATGAGCTCAAGCAGCCCTAAAAAATTCCCATTCTGCAATGATCCAAATCTTTCTTCTGTTCCTCGAAAAGACAAGCCACGTTCAGCTAACGTACAAATAACAGCTATGACACGCCTCAAGACATGTTCCCAGTAATCACACTTCCTGAATTTGTTTTTCCAACTGTTGTCCCAACCCCGCACCTTGTCTGCGAGTTAAGTATGTTAGCATAGAGTCTCGGTGAGTAGTGCTTTTTTCATGATGATCAATTACAATAGTATTTCGCCAGTCACTGAACCCTTCTCTTATAACAAAATGTGAGACATTTTTAGGAGCAAACAGTTTACAAACACAGTAAACTGATCCTGTTGATGGTGAATACAATAACCACTCTCTCTGTATTTCTCACCATTGGCTTTTGTCCCAACGAAAAGTTTTTGTGAACAGTATCTTGCTGGTTTGCCACTACTGAAATGCCGGTAAGACTTGTCAAATGGCCCATTGTGGTGTTGACAGTCACTGGGTCCACAAGCAATCCAATAAGCCACATCATCAGCAGAGAAATCAAGCCACAACCCTGGATCTTTTGCTATATTTACTTCATCTTCTGCAGACTGATTCATTTCACCACCATCACCATGGTCCACTAAACTTTCATTTTCAGCAATTATTTCAACCCCAGAATGTCTTGTAAAGCAACTTGAATCAACATTTGCAGTAGAGGTATCAAGAGAATTTACAGGCAAAGTGAGATCAGTAGTGAGACATGTGGTAGATGAACCTGCTTGTGACACCTCGGTGATTCCAACGTCATCATATTTTGATTTTGAAGTGATCAAAGTGGTATTTGTGTCCACTTCTGATGACGGAGATTGGTTTTGATTCAGAATCGGTATATCATGTTGACGTTGTGGTCGTGGAACTTGTGTGAAGAAATCAGTCAGCTTTGCAGTCTTGGACTCTAAATCCAAAGTCTTCTCTTGTTTCTCTTTTGATAGTTTTCGCTTTTGTGCACCACTTAACTGAACACGTTTCATCTTGGTTCTTGGGGTCTGTAAAATACAGAAATAAAAAGAATATTTTATTTGTATATTATGTGGCAATCAACACAGTTACACATATCACAATCTTGGCTTTGTTCTTTTATTCTCAGAAAGACAAAATGGGAACCGTACACAACCAAAGTGGCAATTTAAATATAACTCAACTTAAATATCAACTCGAAATGTTGAATACAAATCAAATCGAAAGAAGGAACCGAAACCTATAAAATAAAAATACTTAACATTAGAATTAATAATACGCAATCTATAAAAATATCAATATTAACATTTCACTATTAACGAGCCACATTTTATATTTACATTTATTTATTTATTTAAAACACAATATTTAATTATAGGAAATATGAACATTTGCTTAGGGCCTAAATTGTCCTAACTACGTTTGATGTTATATATACATTACAAATTATTCACTCTGGTTATTACAATCTAAATTCTTTTATACTGTTATGACAATAGATAAATAAATTATAAAATAAAGATACGTGTATGATAAAATATTGTTATATATACAAATAAAGTACACTTCATAGACTTACCCTAGAGAAGAAGAGAGAGCAACAGATAAACTTCTTCAACGCTAATTAACTTAGGTCAGTATATCTTATTATTATAATGGCCGTGATAAACATCACTTGATACAACAGCAATATAGAGAGTTTATAGTTTCTTTTATTTTAATATTAATTTATATTACAATTCTATAAACCTAAATCTTTCTGTAAAACAATACCAAATGATTATGTAAAATATATATTTAATATTATATGCACAAATCACACGTTCAGAATAACTTCCTATAGCACACGAAAATATTTAATCTATATGTATTTTTAATATGGCGCTCAAAGATTTGATATAAACAAAATAATAACGCAAAGCGTAAAGTGTGTGATTACAACGAAATATATTTATTCTCTCAAAAGGGTTGTTGTTCACTACAAATTCAAACAATGAAAAAAAATAAATACTATATATGAATATATATAATTCAGTTTTCAACAGCTTATAGGCTATAAGCCGTGATTATAATAGTATAATAAATCCATGGTAAATCCGACAATGGAAAATTTCTGTGGTGCCCCCCTTCCCTTGATGCCCTAAGCACGGGCTTATTTTGCTTAATGGTTAATCCGGCCCTGAGCCCAAAACATGGTTAACTTTCCTTGTGCAATGAACTTAGTTTTACTCCATTAAACTGAATACAACCTACGCCTGTAGTCTTAATAGTTTACTTCTGTTGTCAGAATTTACTGTAGGATAGAGTAATTTAAGCTTTTGTTAAGTAAACATAGTAATAAAACTGTTTAGATAATATCCTGTTAATAATTTTCTCATTCTAGTCAGAATTTCTAGTCCAAATGAGGGTTGGAGGGACAAAAATTTGCATCTCCAAGAGGAGCCTAAGCCAAGTTTTTTATCAGTCTTATCACGTAATCAAGCATTTTTATATTATGTTGACTTTCGTACATTGAAGTATTTTTTCCATAATAGGATAACAGAGGACTTGTAAGAGAGTCCTGGATGCTAGAATTACCAAGTGATAAGCCAAACATACTCGCTTTGGGTCTCGGATCTCGACAGTTTCGTAAGAAAAATATTGAAAAGTCCGGAGACCGCTCTGCGTGGACAGATACACCAGCAGACAAGGAAAGAAAGGCAAAAGTTTGTATCTTTTGTAGTTTTAAGATAGATTTAGTTCTTTACCACGACTGTAACTTTTTATCAGAGACATAACCTTCAACCTCAATTACCAGTTCATGAACTTTGGGTTAATAGAAAAGTATATTAATTTCTACTGAACATCGTTTCATATTGATCTTTCGATGTAGTAGTTAGATTCTGGAAGGTAGGCCTATCTTAAGAGTCATTCCAGCTCAACTGGTACAGATTTCAGAAAGTTGGTCGGGTGACCATCTCCGATTTTCTTCAAATTTTCAGGGTTGATTCATACACCATTCAATAGCTTAAATCAAAAATTTTAGCTTCCTCAGTCAAAAATGTTTAGTTTTATGGTCGCTTAAATGGCCCCCACCTTCGACAAAAAATGCCCATGTTGGGCTTGATCGGCCAACGCCTTCATTTTGAGAGGCCTTGAAAAGTGTCTTCTAATAGGAGTAGAAGCTTCAAATTTGTCATGCCAATACAACTTCTGGTGGGCTTTTCAATTTTGCAAGCTAAAAGGCTGTGGAACAAATAGTTTCTGAGTTACAAGGGCTTAAACATGGCTCCATTTTGAAGCTTGCATCAATTCCTCCCACTTTTACAACTACCATTTTCAAAAGTTTTAGTTCTACATCAATCACAGCTGTTTTAATACTCCTAATAGTCTCTATGGGTTGTAAATTTATGAGTGAAATAAAGAAATAACCAAAAAAGGATTTATTTTTATTTTTAAAAATTTCCAAAAGTTGATATTTTCACAAAATTTGCAAAATTAATATCAACTTTGGGGCTTAATATAAAGGTGTCCGAAATTAGTCAGGGAGTTGATACTTCTAGTAAAGAAAGATACATATGTGTACAAAAACATATATTAAGGAATAGATCTCAACTCAACTCCTTCATATAGTTTTGGCTACAAAGAAAAGTACTTTTTGTGAAAAATTCTGAATTTTTTCAAAATTTTGAAATGTTTAAATTTCTTTTTACAACATTGAATTGTAGTTTTACTTCCATTTTATTACTTGGTAAGTTAATTCACAAATGTTAAATTATCTAAAGTTTTACTCATAAAAAAGACAATATATACCTAGATTATTACTACATTTGCAGTTAACACAACAGATGGACCAGCTTGTAGGCTCAATACTTGGATCTACCTAAGTAAATCATGTAGAACCGTGTTCTACTGCTCTTTAAGCACTTCCTAGTAATTTAAATTATGCAGTTAGTACAGATAAACTAGCAGTAACCACTATTTTCAGTACAAAACCTTAAATTTAAGTAGCTTTTTGTATTACTTCCCTTAATACAAGTGTACAGTACTTAGCTATATACAATAATGAATTCCTGAGTTTTTAAGCATGTGAATTATTGGCTATAAGTTCATATTCTTTTTTTAATATGTGTTGTTTTATGTAAATTCGTATGTAAACTTATATATAGCTAATAACTTATGTTTAGACACTGACTCAGGAATTTATTATTGTACTCAGGCTTTAAGTCTGATTGTCTTCAACACTCCATGGCCTCACAGCCATAAATTGGCAATTTATTATTCAGTTTGATACAGGTCTGTAGTTACTTAGGCTTTTTTTAAAATACTCCTCAATTTTAGATAAACAATCATTTGATAACTTGTACTGTCTCCCCATTTTCCCAGCAACTGTAGGTGGTTCATTTGAACACAAAACATGTTGGAATGGAATCCAGCAAACATCCTCTTGTTCAGGCCATTTAAAAGGATTCTTTTTCATGAAATTTACTAATAGATCCTTCTCAGTATCACACACTTCAACTATGTTTCCAACAAACCAGTCATCTTCATAGAAACAGGCCACATATGTACCAGGTTTATATTGGTAAGCCACATTTTCTTGTGTAGCATTGAGGAAGGAAAGTTGTACGTTAAAGAAATTTTCATCACTAGAAATTTTGTACAGTTTAATGCCTGTTGATGAAGGTCTAAAGCAGTGATATGAACGGGTTCCTGGGATTGTCTTAATTAAGGAATACCTTTTTTCTAACAAGTAAATTAGCATTTTCCTCAATTTTAGCTGAATCAATGTACAGAAATTGTATACCATTAATATTAGATTTGCACCAATCAAACATCTCTTTTGGATTGGTGATGTGACCTTTACTTGTTGCTTTAAGACTTGCCCAGGCAACTAATCTTTTGACGGTGCCACCAACACCATCACAGGGGCTCTTTCCGTGAGAGGTGGCAAAAAAGTTCTATTCACATGTTAGTTGGAAATCTTTTTCATGTAACACTGAATTAATGATGTTTTTATAGTTTTTATATTGACTTGCTGCACCATCGCTAAAGTAACAAATATGTCTTAGTTTAGGATTCTGACTTTTAAGTAATTTCAAGGCTTCACATAAAAAAGAATGAACTGCAGTTGTGTTGTGTGTAAGTGAATCTGATATTACACAAAAATTTGTAACTTTTAGTTCACCAACTTTTTGATAGCAGACTACCGGATGCAAGGTAACCTGGGTATTGTTCCAGTGATGCCCTTGTACGGCATCCTGAATTATAAAACTATAGTTTTCAGAGAAGTCAACAAGCACTAATGCTGTAGAATCATTGAGGTTTTCTTTACAGTCGGACAAATATTTTGATTGGGCTTTTGCTATGAAATGGTGTACTTTCAACTTTTTTGCACTTTCACATATGTCTTCTACTACCGGTACATTCGAAACACTTTTTGTCATTGTGACCAGTTGGGTATGGTCTGTATGAAGCCACTGCTTAAAGGAAACCTCATCATCCATGTCATAATCATTGTTTTCAAAAATGGTAAGAAGCCACTCCCGTAATTCATTTAAACCAGGACATGTTTTGCAGTTATTAATCATGCAGTTTCTGGTTTCAGTGTTGCAGACTATTTTCCCTAGTAACACTCTTAATTCTACTTTGATGGGGAGTGATTCACAGAAAAGTTTAAAGTTCTGGTGTATTTCACAAATGCATACATTGTGTGATCCTTTACTCCCCACACCCGTACACCATTTTGGTCTCAGTTCAAAAAACTTTGATTTGGATATTTATTTTTGTAAAGCGTATATAATTTTCTGATATTTGTGAACAACAGTATTTTCTGCTTGTGGTGTTTTTATTGATTTGTAGTCTTTTTTTACCAGGGCATTCTCTAGTATATTCATTGTTTTGGAAAAATTCTATCACTCTTTCCTTTATTTCATCGCTTATACCCTTGCTACTCTTTTTATTTCTCATTATAGGAAGGATACCTTCTTTTCTCTTTAAGGCCCTCACAGCATTAACCATTCTGGCTGACACTTCAAATTCTTTCATAATTCTTTCTCTGGACCAGGTTGTACCAATTGGAAGGAGTGTTAGAATTTGTATCTTTTCTTGTCTGGTACTAGTTTTACACTTTTCTTTCAGTTCCTCTATCATATGCTGATAGCACTTTTCTTCCTCACTCTCTATAGGTTTCTCCGCTTCCTCATCCAAAATGCTAGGCTTCATATGAAGTACTTTTGACAGCTTTGATTTTGTTGGTTTCAATTTGCTTTAGTTTCCTTTTCGCGTAAAACTTTCGATCTCTTGCTCTTACACACTTAATGGGTGAGCATTCTAGTGAACCTAACGTTTTGTCAAATGTCTCCTTAACTATTTCTTCTGGAACATATTCATCACTACCTGAGTCTCTTTCATCTTCAATCATCTTGGCTCTAGAGAAGCATGTTGAGCAAAGTTTCTGTCCTGGTATCAGATTCAGTCTAGTTGCTATGTCTTTGTCAATAATTTGTAGTGATTCTGCAAATAAAGTAGGGTAATGTAAACCAGGGTTGTGGAGTCGGTCCAAAATTTTCCGACTCCGACTCCACACATTGTAAAAATCCGACTCCGACTCCACACATTGTAAAAAATCTAAAAATCTGACTCCGACTCCACACATTGTAAAAAATCTAAAAATCCGACTCTGACTCCTCACATTTTAAATATACGACTCCGACTCCTCTAGTGTTTCACTCTATAATTATCATAATAATAAGACATTTCATCACCACCACACTAAGTGTGAAATTTTATATTTTATATTTTATATTTTATATTTAAATAAATATTAATTGTATATTCTGAAAATGTAAAAAAAAATATTAAAAAAACTTAATCTAGGGGCTATCAATGAATAAGGTTTATTGACCAAAAAAACTAAATAACCTAAATGTTAGTATTTAGGATTTAGAAATTAAGGATGACACAGGACACAGAAATTAGAGTCAGAAGTTTTTTACCGACTCCGACTCCGCCCTGAAACGTGCGACTCCACGACTCCGACTCCACGACTCCGACTCCACGACTCCGACTCCACGACTCCGACTCCACGACTCCGACTCCACGACTCCGACTCCACGACTCCGACTCCACGACTCCGATGTAAACTCTAAACATATTGGAAAATAATTTTAAAACCTCAACATTTGGTTATAGGCTATTCGTATAAAATATTCAAAACATATGCATTCAGTAGCACAGTATATAGCCTACCCTATTAAAATGAAATAGCTAATTTAGGTTACAATTTACAATATAAATTTCTTTATGAAATATAAATATATTAGTACCTATATTTACTTACTTGTTATCTTCTTTCGATGATTTCTCCATGGATCTTGGCAGCTACGTTGCATTTGTTGGTAATGCATTCCAAACATTTTTTTCATGGTGGTAGCATACAGTAGGAGGGGAAGTGACATTGAGTGGAGCGTGTTAAGACGGTGGAGTATTTTAAATACTTGGTCAACAGTGGATGCAGAGGGGGGAGCGGAGAGAGAGATAAACTGTAGAATACAGTTGGGGTGGAAGAACTGGAGAGACGTATCAGGTGTGCTCTGTGATAAGAGGGTCCCAGTGAAACTGAAGGGAAAGGTATTCAAAACAGTGGTGAGGCTGGCAATGTTATATGGAATGGAGACTGTGCCAATGAAGAAGAGCAATGAAAGAAAAATCGATGTGGCTGAAATGAAGATGTTGAGATGGATGTGTGGAGTGACGAGTAGGGATAGGGTCAGAAATGAGCATATAAGAGGAACAGTGAAGGTGGCGGAAGCATCTAAGAAGGTGCAGGAGGCCAGGCTGAGGTGGTATGGACACATCAGGAGAAGAGAGGAGTAGTATGTGGGGCGCAGAGTGCTGGAGATGGAGTTGCCGGGATGGAGAAGAGGAGGAAGACCGAAGACGAGATGGAGGGACTGTGTGGTGGCGGACATCAGGGAGAAGGACTTGGAGGAGGACGTGGTATACAACAGAGGAGAGTGGAGAAGACGAACCAAAAACAGCGACCCCATGTAAAGATGGGATAATAAGCTGCGGAAGAAGGTAGCATACAGTAGCACTATTTGGGTTGATTACAGTTGCTTTTGTTCTCCACAACAGCAGTTTCCTTGTTTCATCTGTCAGCTCATGTAAGGTATACATACCCACCTTCCTGGTGAGTCTGTGTTCATGACATGGATCATCCAAGTACATACCAAAGCTGCACTTTGATTCTTGATTAGAATAAGCCATTATTACAGGCAGTAAAATTAAGTTAATTGCTCTAGTTAAATTTTCTGAAAATAAAAGATCATGATCTATAAAATAGGCCTGGACATTAATGATTAACCATCATGTTTTACATTTATAAGAATATACAAAGCAAAATGAGCTACCCAGAGCCCTTTGAGTCACTGGTTGTTTTGACAGACATATTAAATTTCTTGTATGTTTTAGACTTATTTACATATTATTACAATTGTAAATGAACTTAACAAGTAATAAAATGGAAGTAAAATTACAGTTCAATGTCATAAATAGAAATTTAAAAATTTAAAAATTTTGCAAAAATTTGAGATTTTTCACAAAAAGCACTTTTCTTTGAATCACCAAAACTATATGAAGGAGTTGAGTTGAGATCTATTCCTTAATATATGTTTTTTTACACATATGTATCTTTCTTTACTAGAAGTATCAACTCCCTGACTAATTTCGGACACTTTTTATATTAAGCCCCAAAGTTGATGTTAATTTTGCAAATTTTGTGAAAATATCAACTTTTGCAAATTTTTAAAAATAGAAATAAATCCTTTTTTGGTTATTTTTTTATTTCACTCATAAATTTACAACCCATAGAGACTATTAGGAGTATTAAAACAGCTGTGATTGATGTAGAACTAAAACTTTTGAAAATGGTAGAGTCGTAAAAGTGGGAGGAATTGATGCAAGCTTCAAAATGGAGCCATATTTAAGCCCTTGTAACTTAGAAACTATTTGTTCCACAGCCTTTTTGCTTACAAAATTGAAAAGCCCACCAGAAGTTGTATTGGCATGACAAATTTGAAGCTTCTACTCCTATTAGAAGACACTTTTCAAGGCCTCTCAAAATGAAGGTGTTGGCCGATCAAGCCCAACATGGGCATTTTTTGTCGAAGGTGGGGGCCATTTAAGTGACCATAAAATTAAATTTTTGACTGAGGAAGCTAAAATTTTAGATTTAAGCTATTGAATGGTGTATGAATCAACCCTGAAAATTTGAAGAAAATCGGAGATGGTCACCCGACCACCCCTGTACCAATTGAGCTGGAATGACCCTTAAATTGAAAATTTGGTTTCGTATTGAAAAGGAATAATAATCGTGATTGAGTCAGAATTGAAATGGCTTAATTTAAAATATGTATGGTCGACATTAAACAGTTGTATGTAAAATAATTTTCTAATTGGGACCTTCAGCATATAATCACTGATGTAGTCGAGACCACCATGGTCCAGACCGAGACCCGTCTCGAGTCCTACAACACTGCATATAATCACGCTACTTTAATTAGTTAATCCTTATTTCATTAATCATTTGTTTCTCAAACCAGAAAAGCAAAAAACAAGAAGAGTCTGACTATTCTGTCAAAGATATCACGAGCAAAAGGAGAGACGAAGAACTTACTGAACTTGTCCAGAAATATGAGGAGAGGAAGAGAAGTGCTCCTCTCATTGAATCCCACCAAAAAAAGGTTTGCGTTTAACAGTTGGTTAACTATAAAGGACTTTATATTCATACATTGTCTAAGAACCCATTTCCCTTTCTCATTGGGGTCAGCACGACGATTCAACTCGTGACCAAAGACAGATCAGTTACAGTTCCTTTCGTGACAAGGCTGGGGGTATACCGCTAGTGGTACGTTTGGCGAGACATTTATATTTACACATGACATGAACCGCTTCCATTCCTCTGCTTTTCGTTAAGTCTTGTGCCACATATATATATATAAACTCGGCGTTTATTCACATTTGCTAATCCATCTCTTACGAACCCGTCTTACTCTGCTCCTCACATACGCACTCGCTATTATACACCTTTATCACAGACATACATTCGTTATCTAAAGCCCCATTTCACATTTTCATTGGGGCATGACGCTTGAGTTTGGGACTGAAAATACCCAATTTCACCCCTTTCATTACTTCCCACTCCACACCATCATTCACTTTCATGTGACAATAAAAAACCCACACTAATAGACGGAGTTTATTTCCACAACAGTTTCGATGCCCACTGGCATCCTCTTCGGGTGGATACAGAAAAACGAAATAGGCTCCGTCTAGTAGTGTGGGTTTTATTGTCACCTTTCGACCTCCACGTTTGTTTTGCATTTATTCACTTTCATCTTCATTTCACACAAAATCCACTAAAACGTCCGTCCCGACAAATCTTGTCTTCGTGTGCCCTTATTTAGACCTCGGAACATTCCACGTTGTCAGATGAGCCCGCAAAAACTTCAGAGGACAAGTTGCTGTGCGCTGACTAGGTTCGAGGGTTCTTGCTTGTTGGAGAGTATTTTTCCAGATAGAACTCATCACCAATCCAATCTCCAACCCTGTTACGCACAGGGATGCGGAAGATATAAACCCATCCCCAGACGTCATCAACGACTCGCACAGGGAAGGGGGAAATCAATTGTTGGCTCCCATATCCCCAGACAACTTTTTTTACATTTTTTTTTTTCATTCTTCCCATATCTGTGGATATGGAGAAAATGAATATCCATGTCTGTGGAGGAGATTGTGGATACCAGTCGACCAGGGAAGTACTGCGTAGATATTAGGCAGGAGACGGAGTGCTGGAACTCCCGTTTCTCCTGTCACTGTCCTCCTTAGCTGATCTTTTTCCGTACCTCATCTACCTTGTCAGCAGTCTAGCATGCTATGAAACGCACACTTCTCTCCGTATTCCTCAGTACACATACATGTATCTTGAACATTACACAACCTTTTCAAAATTTCTATTAAAAAATAAAGAATAAAAAATTGCATCATTGGCCTTTTGCCGGTGCTCGCCCTCAGCCCCCTCCTTACTACATAAAAAAAAAATATGAGCACGCCAGCATAGTATATATTGTCCTCGATTTTCATCTCCGACACCTATTTCGTGCCACTTTCCCCAAGCATCCTCTTTTCTCATGCAGCGAATCTGCTTTACATCCATTACGTTGCTTAGAATATTCATTTCAACTTCTCCCACTTTTGACAGTGAGCTATAATGCCAAACAAGCATCTCGCATGCATCACTGTATGCATCTAATTTACTCTCAAGCACCTTCTTCCTACCAAGGCTTTTATGCCGCTCATGACTTCCCTACTTGTTTGTTAGTAAAACATACTAAATACTGTATTTAAGTTCTTTCTCTACCTCTGAATTTCCTCGATTTACCACAATATTACATGCTGATTCTTCTCTCATTGCCAAGGACTTTGCAGTACTTTCAGTAACTATTCACACACTTCAACAAAACTTTTCACTTCTCTTTTTGGTTCATACCCAGAAGCCTCACATCATCAGGTACACTGATCTCTATAAATTATTGGATAGCGCATTAGTTTAAAATGTTGAAGTCAAGTGCGCCATATTGGTACTCTCAAAATGACATCCTCATCCTGAGAATGTCATTAAACAAAAGCGCCTGAGCACTATTTCGCGTTTTAATTTCCTTCGTGGTTATCATTATAAATATTATAGATACTCTGACCGTGCTTTGACCTTGAAGGTATGACCCAGGGAGTGGGCGATTACAAATTCTCTTGGTGGCTAATATTTGTGTGAAGTAGGGAAGTATTATCTTAATCCCTTAATTTATTCAAAAGTTATGAAGCAAACCAGGAAATACTTTACCGGTACTATGACCTTGACCTTTAAGATATGACCCATCGTGTGGGCGATTGCTAACCAATCATCTAGTGGTGGATAACATTTGTATGAAATATCATCCTAATCCCTTCATTTATTTAAGTTATGGAGCAAAAAAAAAAAAAATTGACCCTTGCTGTGACCTTGACCTTGTAGTATGACAGGGAATGGGTAACAATTGTGCAAAGTATTATCCCAATCCTCTAGTTTGTTCAGAAGATATGGAGCGGACAAATGTTCTTCATTGTAGCAATATGGCGGCTCGATGGCTTCAATTCATTATATACCAGTATAGGCTGATCCGCTATCCAGTAATTTAGAGATCATTGATCAGTAGGCTGGGTCGAATTTCTGGGGGCAGATCGGGCACTATGTGGGGCTTATGAATTGGGGTCTTGACCAACATACTCCAAAAGAAAATTTATGCTCCCCCCCGTACCACTAGCGTACTCCCTCCTATTTTTGGCTCTGCCCCAAAAATGAAAATAGTCTCATAAATGAAAATGGAGATCATTTAGAGCATTTTCTCAGAGATGACCCCCCCCCCCCCCCCCCCCCCCCTAAAATTGCATAATATATATCGTGTGCAATTTTCAGGCAATTACCTCAAAAATTTGGATTTCTCAATTTTCACCACGCGTATTTTCTCAAAATATTTGCTGTATCAGAAAATTGATTACACTTTACATATAAACATCGTTTATGTGTAATCAATTTACTGAGCTGTGTGTTGAATTTCAAATTCAATACAAATAAATTTCATGTTCTAATTATTATCATATTTTTACAGGAATTATAAGAATTTATGCTCTTTAGATTTACTTATGATCCATGCATGATTCTATAAAAGCTGGATTTTTAATTTTATAAAAAGGTTGAAAAAAATGTCAACCAGAAACAAATCTTCGAATGCAGCTTTTGGTTTTGCCACTGAATTCCGCCGAGCAATGATTCCTACAAAGGCAGACGTTGTCAGACACAATTTCTTCATTCAAAAGAGAAAATCAAGTTAAGGGGATCAGCAACTGCGAACGATTGCTACAATATAGTTACCAAAGATCTTCAAGATATTTGGGCCATGTTCTCTTTCCCTGTCATTCAAGAAAGATCTAGTTCTTCTGCAGTGGAAAGATTAATCAGATCAGCCCTTTCCTTGAACAAGGTTCCTCTACGTCAAAGGAATGAAAATTTTGCTAAAAAACTTGCTTCATATGATGAAATGTTTGATATTTGTACTTGCAAATGTTATGATAAAGGAATAGAAAGGCCGTTTTGTCGATGCGAGATAAAAATTCCAATGTAGAGTGGGAGTCATTTGTAAGCCAAAAGCAAAGAATAAGTCAATTAGGGCCATTTGATCGTGAAGCTGCCGCTGTCCAGAGACGACCCCTCTCAAGAGCAAGAGAAGAACAAGAGGCAACAAAGGTCACAAGTGGAAATGGCAGAGACTATGGAAGTTGTACCATCATCTTCAGTAAATGACTTTAGCGAAGATATAGAAGACAGTGACAATGAGCTAGAATTCGTGCCCGATGTGGAATTGATTGAAAATGATCAAAATAGGTATTCATACAATGAATTACCATTGGTGGCAGACCGTTACCGTGTGAGTTCGAGAGCTACAGCAGCTATTGTTAATGCTGCATTGAAAGATATGGGAATAATCGATCAATCTAACATGCTTGATAGGAAGAAAATAGAGAGAGAATTCGTGTAGGCAAGAAAAATATTGTTAGATCTAGATGTGAATATTGAATGAACAGGGTGGGCCGTAAGTTTCCATACATAGGAAAAATTAAACGTTTGTTTTTATGTTTCAGATACCCTAAGAATATGCGTTTGACGTAAGATCTTGTTTACTGATGAAGCAAATTTTTATGTCAATGGAGAGGTTAATCGGCAAAACATACGTTATTGGAGTAATGCTAACCCTAACTGGCTGAGTCCGACGAAGATGCAAGGTGCCGGTAAAGTGATGGTGTGGGCCGGGATATGGGGTGACAGAATTATTGGACCAATTTTTGTCAGTGGAAATCTTAATGCCGAAAGGTATCTTAACATGTTGCAAGAAGAGATTTTCCCATCCCTGCTAAACGAGGAAGGTAACTTCCCAGTTTACTTCCAGCAAGATGGAGCTCCACCTCATTATGGTCTTCACGTGCGTCGGTATTTGGATCAGCAGTTTCCGGATGCTTGGATTGGTCGGCGTGGTCCTGTGGAGTGGCCTCCCAGATCCCCAGATCTCACCCCCCTTGATTTCTATCTTTGGGGGCCACTTGAAGGCCATGGTGTATCAGGAAAAGATACGAGACATAAATCATCTAAAGGAACGTATCACCAACGCCATTACAAGCATAACGTCAACTGTGCTAATGCGTGTTCATCAACAGTGGGGAACACGTATTGAAATGTGTTTTCAAAACAATGGCAACCATGTAGAGCATATTATATAAATAAAAATGGTTGTCCATAACAAAATGTTTATTTTTCCTATGTATGGAAACTTACGGCCCACCCTGTATAGGGTTTGATTGAAGAAAGGATGATACGTTAACCAAGCATGGAAAAGAGAAAGAAGAACATTATGTGCTGATCAAAGACCCTGGAGGTATCTATGTAGACCATCTCTGCCCTGACGCAGGAAATGCTCGGTGTATAGCTGATGAAATTATAACGTTCTTAATTGATTCAGCGAGCATCGACACTCTCAATGCTCTGCTATGCGACGGTACTGCTGTCAATACTGGTAGAATTACTGGTACCATAAAATTGATTGAAATTTTTTTGCATAGATCAGTTCAATGGCTCGTCTCTTTTTTACACATGAATGAACTCCCCTTCAGACACATATTTGAAACCATAGACGGAAAAACATCAGGGCCAAATACCTTTAAAGGTTCAATTGGAGCCAAATTGAAATGTGATTTAACCATTTTAGACTTAGTGGCATTTTCACCAGTTCAGGGCAACGTCCAAGATATACCACCGAATGTCGTGAGAGAGTTGAGCAGTGATGAAAAGTATCTCTATGATATGTGCCTAGCAGTGCAATCTGGATGGGTATCTGAAAGTCTAGCCCGCAGGTCTCCAGGTGCCATTCATCAAGCTCGCTGGATTACCCGAGCAAACCGGATTCTTCGTTTATATGTATCGACTTTGCATCCCGAACAAAATCTGAAAGAACTGGTAACCATCGTCATGAAATCATATGCTCCTGGATGGTTTCATATCAAATCCCATCCTAAAGCTACTGACGGAGCACGGAATTTTTTTAATTTGATTGTCTTGATGCGAGGATTGGAAGAAAAACACCGCATTATTATGGAACCGGTGTTCCGTAATAATGCCTATTTTGCCAATCCCGAAGCTATCCTACTGTCAGTGCTTACTGATAGCAGACATGTCAGAGAAGATGCTCTTCAGAAGATACTTCTCAGTCGGACACGTTTCAGTGGCACACGAAATTTTGAGCTTCCTAAATCTCTAAATTTCGATTCCAAAGACTACTATGAGATGATTGACTGGAGAAAGGAAGCTATCAATCCTCCACCTTTGATAAGGAATTTCAGCAATGAAGAGCTACTGCATACAAGAACAGAACCCTTGAAAATTGCTGCCTTTTCATGCCACAGTCAAAGCGTGGAAAGTGCAGTGAACTTAGTGACAAAAGCATCAGAACAAAGGATTGGCTACGGAAATCGGCACAAATTTATCCTCAATCAACTGGAATCAAGAAAAAGACTGCCACAGTTTGAATGGAAAAGTCAATGGGGCCAAGGCACATCCACAAGTAATTAGTGAATTGTGAAGGTAATTTTTAAATTAAGTTTTGTTTTTACTTCAAAGCTGTTGTGTAATAAATGGTACAATAGACTAATTTGTCTTCTTTTCAGACAAATATACTAGGCCTATATGAGGTTTATGAATTGGTCTCCTAGGCAATCAGTACTCCAAACTAAAGTTTATGCCACCCTTTTCTATATACTGATAACACTTTTTGGGGATGCGGCAATTTTTCAAGGATTTGAAATTTCTTGGATAATTGCTTGAAAAATGCACGTGAGGTATATTATGCAATTTTAAGGGGGTCATCTCTAAAAAAATGCTCTAAATGATCTCCATTTTGATTTATACTTTTTAATTTGGGGGCGGAGCCAAAAATAAGAGGGAGTATGCTAGTGGTACGGAGGGGAGCATAAACTTTCTTTTGGAGTATGTTGGTCAGGATATCATTTCATAAACCCAACATAGTGCCCATCTAAAAAAAAAATCATTTTGACTAGATTTCGACCCGGCCTATATGATCAGGTACGACGGCTTGTCACTCATTATATTCCAAATTCAGACTTACTCTTCCCCCTTTCATTTCACGCATTACTGTATCTATGTACAGTACACATTAAACAGCCTTGTCGTACTTCAACATCAATTTGAACCAGTCATTTAAGGCGCCCTTAACTGTTACACACTACTACCCTCACAGAAACTTTCGCTGCATTTATCTTAAAACTGACACAATATAACATTATTTACACGTTTTCGAATCCATAAGTCATATAGTACTCACGCGGTTATCCGTGATTCGTGTAACCGTGAATCAAATTGACCTCCCGTCAGCCCACCACAGCACGTCTGTCACTCTACGCTTCATACAATGCACATGCACACTTGTGGCGAGTACAAACTACTTATTTGTTTAATATACTGTAGTAAATAATACTGTGTGTGGCAACGCGAGAGGTGGGAGGCCGGTTACTGGGGGCGGGTAGCACCCACCCACTGGTGGGCTATACGCGGATCGCTCCTCAATTACGGATAACAGAGCGAGTACGGTACACATTTTGTTCACCAACCAAAGATTGAGGTGAACCGTCTTTTAACCGTCGTCGTAAACTTTTATTCAAAATGTTTTAACTTGCACAGATCCTTTTCTTATTTTGAAAGATTGTGTGTGTGTGTGTGTGTTTTATTAAACAACGCTTTGCTGTGATTTTAAACAAATTTATTAAATCCCCACCCACCCCCTTCCACTTCGTTAGTGCAAGTTCATGAATCAGGTTTATTCCGAAAGCTTTATTAGAATACTGTCCAGAGGATTAACAAAATTATATGGACACCTTTGGGTTTTCCATAATTTTTGACTTGAATAGCGAATTACTAACAACAGACTTATTGAATCAGTGTATTCAGAATCCGCATTATGTAAAGCTGACACACTTCCTGGCATTTCATTGATGAACCGTTTCGTTTGTTTTGGACAATCATCGTGGTGTCTATTTACTTTTGTCAATCTTGTATATTTTAATTGTAATGTATATGATTGGCCAGTGAACCCCGTCTTCAGGCCCTCTCGTTTCTCAGTCAGCGGTTTCACTGCAACCTGATGAATAACCCTTCTCATCCCAAAGCCGCCCTAATGATCCCTAATCTTGACTCTATTCCCCCACCCACCCTCCCAATACTTAATTTTGCAATCGCTTTCATATTTATTTTTATGTAGTTGTATGTTTGTTATTCAAAAGCAGGTAGTAAGAATTTTATCTGATGCTAACTTTCTTGATCATAGGAGAGTACTCTTTGATTGATTGATTGATTGATAATTTTAACCCTAATTCATACACGTGTAAATAGAAATAATTAAGGAATAAATATTTTTAACTTAAAAAAAATTCACTCGTACTAGACTAGGAATAGAAAATAGGCATATTATTCCTCGTCTTAAAAATTACCCCTTTTCTTAGGTTCGAAATTATGGAATGATTTAATCACTAATTTCGAAAATACGGTGCCCTGCCAGAAAACCACCACCTAATGCAAATGGAATGAACATCTTAAATTATGATGTAATCAGGGGAAGTATACCATTCCGAAACAAAGGCAGGTTCTTATCTAAGATGGCTACGTAACTTTGTGACTTAGATTTTCTTTCTACGAACTCAAGGTTAGTTTTTCCAGAGTACTAAATGTGTGTCCACACCATAACGACATAACCACATTATTTCACAGTGCGTTGTACCATTGGACACATTCTTCACAAGCTCTTCATGCCCAGATCTGTCCTGAAGTAAACTGCTGCAATCTCTATTTATCTGGAGAGAGAACTGCGTGCCAAAACTGATCAGACTTGGATTTCGTCTAGCTGCACGTCCTCTGTACCCAGCTCTATGTAAGACTTCCTGAGACGGAAGCCATCGCTCTGAGACAGAGGAGGAAACGATACGAGTGGTCACTGCAGATGAAGGACAAGTCGGATCAGTTTTGACATTGTTGTTTTTATAGATGAATGAAGTTTCTAGTAATTTGCTTCAGGAGGAGAGAGAATGATCTGGATACGAAAAACATCGATACACCTTTATGAATTTCGATGATTGTGGTATTACGTTTGTACTCTGGAAAGAAAAAACTGACCTTGAGTTCGTAGTGAAAAGTCTTAGTTCACGGGATTATATATTAATTTTAAATAATAACTTTGTCTTGTTTCAGAACTCTACGTTCTAGAAAATTGTTAGAAATAGGGTGGAGAATCGGCTTTTTCCGGCAGGGCACTGTCATCGTTTCACTTCAATGACTATATTATAGTTACTTGTAGAGGAATGAACTTTTTCTTAGAATAAAAAACTTTCATGTATTGCTTTTATTTATAGTTTTAGTTTCATACATTACTTTCTATGCCGGATTAAAGCTGTAGTTGCCTGTATCAAGATAACTATCACTTTTGATTTTATGTAATTTGTCTTAAAAACTACTATACTTCAATTAACTAAGTGATTATGTTGAAAATTGAGTTGAATTCGGTAGTAGACCCGGCGTCTTTCTCGCGTTCCTTTAACATGGTCGTCCGATTTAGTTTTGATCACAAGAGATTTTTATTAGTATTTGAGAAATTTCTCAAATACTAATAAAAATCTCTTGTGATCAAAACTATTTCGGACGACCATGTTGAAGGCTCGAAAAGAAATTGAAGGAACGAGAGAAAGACGCCGGGTCTCTTGAATTTAACGCAATTTTTAAATAATCACTTTGTTAATTGGAATTAAAACAATTCTTTAATTTAAATAATTACATCATAGTTAATAGTTAAGTCTGCTTCTGAAACTATCTTATCGCCCGATTAAATATTCAGCTTCCTTTTGATAAGGAAGGTGATGACAAGCCACGCCCCAATCACGTGAGCTTCGAGCCTCCATTATTTAAGGACTTCACATGCCTGTAGTTCTTCCCTTATACACCTGAAAGATAATGTGTGAATTATCAAAACTTGTAGTGTGAATCTGAATAAACTGTTCTCTTATGTACTACTTTCACTTAATTACCCGAGTCCCAATTGTTGTATTTATTCTTAGTACGTAACCATACGTTTCGTATTAAATTAAAATCTTGACGCTCTCTTTAAATATGCGCGTAGTGTAAGGTCGTGTGCCGTAAAATATTACCGTTAGACAATCATAATGACCAACGTAGTTTAACTTTCGGTTAATTACAATCTTAATTATTATTATCTTGTTCTCGGGGGGGAGGGGGGTCATGGGAACCCACCCTCCCACTACCTTTCATGAAATAATCGAGAACAAGATACGTAAGATTACACAAATCATTTTCAAGTATATCTCACGCAGTGCATTAAATGCCTCATGATAACTTTTTAAGAACCTTACACAGCACAATTTAGATTAAGCAATATCATAACTTTAAAAAAAAATTCTGTTCCTTACTAATAACAAATTATGAAAAGAGATAGAGATTTAAGTTTGAACTATATAGATGTGAGAATTTTGTTGGTGGAATTATATTTCCGATTTATGATTACCAACGGCAGCAGTGATCCACCCCCCTATGTATACATTACAAAAACCTTGTTTGTTTTATCTTAAAGACTAAGGCTTAAAAGACAGAATAAATAAATAAATATCAAAGATTCATTCAACAATAATTTAGCTACAACTTTTGCCCAATCATGCAATGTTTTTTGATGTATCTTCACAAACACCGAATACCATTTTACCTCCACATTTAATCATTTCACTACATACTCCACCAATTTTCCTTTCTTCAGCTTGCATACAGCTCTGCTGCTCGTTCAGTTTCCTTTAATTTGAGGTCTTCCACTATCTGGTATAAAAGTTACATACCCGACCAAAACCGTATTTCTTCTTTTTCATTTACCTCTCGCGCTACGTCGTGGCCCATATCATAACAACGCTTAACTCGGCGAAGTTAATGATATTAGGTCTAAGCTGTAGTTGGATGAGGCACTGTCTGCCGCGTCCAGATTATGTAGCGACCCGTGGCTCGGACCCCACCTCACGTAAAACTGTAGATCCCCTCCACCATATGACAAGCTGTTGCGAAGGAAGTTAAACAATTCCACCATCAACCACACCGACCAGTTCTCAACAAAAATCTTTAACTCATTGTGGGGACGGGGAGGATCCCGATCAGTTTAATTTCGTGTAACCAAAAAATAGTGAGTGGTTGAGAATTAAATTTATCGTGTATTTGCTAAGATACCACTAACGCATTGATATTCCTATCTTTCGTATTACCAGTCATTCTTCCAGACTAACCTTTTGTATTTTTTCCATTACTTTCTAGAGTAACCTTGTTCTCCATATAGTGCTCATTCATCTTCTAATTCTGTTTACCACTCCCAGCATTCTTTGTGCAACTTCTTACAAGTTCCGACATCCGCCAGGGTAACCTCGAGGTAGAGTCAGGCTGTTACTCTGCAGGTCTCCGGTTCGAGTCTCGACTAGTATTTCTGATTTCAGCGACTTGGGTATTTTTCTGGGCCTTCCCTGGAGAGGAATTTGTTCGGATCCCATGAAAAGTTGTAGGGCACATATGGCATTGGATCCTGTAAAGGAAGTTGAACAATTCATACATTATTATTATTTCATCACTGCCAATTTGAGCTTGTAACATTCTTTTCCACTCTTCCTTACCTTCACTGCATTCTACACTTCAGTGTTCTACCACGTAGTCGCCTTTCTCTTCACCCTGTTTCATATACACCCACATACATCAAATGCTAACATGTCTTCACGAAACCTTCTACATATTCTCTACATTCATTTGATCTTCAAGCTTGCCATGAATTTGTTTTTCTTTTATTTTGTATTCCGTTGCCATTTCATTCGAATTAAGCCTTTCAGCTTTTTTTCTACTTCTCGTCTCCCTTTTATTACAAACATCAAATTAACTTCACATAATACATTCACTTGGTCTGACTAACCTCCGCCCAATCACTGAACAGCTTTTGTATTACATATATAATAGCGAAGGCAGTCAACATTTCGCACGATGCCTCCGCTATTTTATCTACGGTTTGACGACAATGGGCACGCACAATCCGCTGTACCTCGCGGATTTGCACTCTGTACGGGCTGTTACTGGACGTCCACTGCGATCATCATCCTCCAACGTTTATCTGCCTCCTTTAAAGCAACGATGTCACTCAAACACAGCAGAACGGGAAAGTGCTTCCTCCCTATACACCTGACTCAACTTCACGGTTTCTTTCCTGGGTTTAACTAGACGTTGGCAAAACTTAATGTTTGCACGTTGCTCAAACAGCGACATTCTGTCACTTTGAACACACGCTGATGCAATCAACTGCGCATCACAATTAGCCCGGTGACGTCGGCTCCTCCCACTACAGAGAGGGGGAGGATGTGGCTTCTCAACAATGTGTAGCAAGCCTGCCAACACACCGTTGTGCAGCGGTGTAATCGTCAGTCCTGGAACTTTGTGACTATACTGTACTTCGTATACAGGGGACATCATGGCCAGTGTTGATCAGCGAAATGAAGCAATATTGGGTTCAGAGAGTCGTCGGATGGGAGACTGTCCTCTACTTCCAGACTACTGTATGTAGCTACCTATGGTTCGGATCCCACGTAAAAGTGTAGGTCCCTCCACCTACCCCATCATATGACCTTAGATGTTGCGAAGGAGGTTAAACAAATCTGTCATTACATTACACACACGCATACAAGGCTTGAAAATAAATAATGACAACGGTAATGGATTTAAAAATTAATGGACGTATTTTCGGCATAAATTTTTCACTTCTAACGAATTTTTGTAGTATTAGTAATTCGCAGTTATTAGTTTTGTTTAACATAGCTAAATATACAAGAATTCTATATTGTTAAAGTAAATATATTAATTTCTACAACCAAATACAGTAAATAAGACCTACTAACCTATTATACAAAAAAGTTCGTAATATTTTTCCGTTCTCACTCGTGGTTTCTCCTCAGAAAGCGAAAACAGAAGAATCGAAGCCCAAGGAACGGAAGCCTTTTAGCAGAGAAGACGATTTGCAAGTAAACAAATTCGACGAAGCCCAAAAGGAGACTATTCTCAAGAAAGCAAGACAGCTGAATGATAGATTTTTTTCTGGAAATCGAAAATTTTTATAGTGATAAAAACTCGTGGTAATATAAAATTTAATTTTTAAAGACGTATTTTACGAAGCGGTTTGGTGAACCAAGGATTCCTTCCTTACGACCTGTTCTTGTACCTCCAGATTATCCTACAGTATTAGTTGAATTAGTCGTAGGATAGTTGGTGTAAGGTGAGAGTCGGAGAAAAGATGACAGGAGGTTACTACGGTTTGTAATTATTATTGACCTTTTTTATAAGTTCATTCTTCGCGTACAGTAGTACAGATGTGTGGTCACAGCCGATAATCTGTTCGAAAGTACCAGTCTCCAAAGAATGCCACAATGTTTGTGGGTATATTACTCGTAGTGAAAACCCCTAATCTTCACAGAGAATTCAAGATCTTCAAAAGAAACTTAAGCGTTATCACAAAATCAGTGGTTTAAAGCAGATTCTGAAATTCAGGTCCAAAATATCCCTTAAAAATCTTACGGAGGAGGAATGAGTCAAATGTGTCACGAATTTTGTAAAGAATGGAATATTAAAGTTATTAAATTTCTAAATTATATATTGTTTGTCATTTGATACACTATCAAGTGGAAAAGATTAGGGTATTCAGAAAAAAGCATGAATAAAAAAAAAGAGGGCATGTATGGTATAGTCGCGGAAAAAATTCCTATCCCCCTCCAAAATATCTCAAATTTCGTGTTTACTACACACGCAGGAATGCCAACCCATCCATGGAAATAAACTTCAATTATAACATTTTTACATTCACCATTAAAATTGTGAGTTTGAAATGTTACTATACTAAAATCTCTTGAATTTATTATGACTACTACTATCTTAAAGATTTGGCCAAGTATTATTCTATATAGTTAAAGGAGCACGTTATGTGAAGAAATTGAAATATATGTATTTTACTAATAACTAACTTGAAATGGATTTATGAAAAACTTCTTTTTTTTTCATATGAACAACATTTACGAGGATTGAATTACTTTGAACAAGCAAAGTTGCTCGATACCCTAGTACGAGATATTTTGGAGGCGGAAGGAATTTTTTTCACGAGTGTATATCATGGTAATAGAAGAGTAACTTTAGTTGTTAAATAGTTGGTATGGTGATAGTAATAATGATTACTTACAAAGTTACTTATATAGGTAAAGGGTCGAAAAGGCGAGAAGCAACTTGAAGAAATTAAAGTTGGGTACTTAAATTAATTAAAACAGGTGTAAAAAATAATAAAAATAGGTACATGAACTAAAAACATATTTCCCACTGTCCATGAGGAGGGTAAGACTCGAACTTAGTAGTGAATATACTCAAATTAACTATACATACAAAGATACGTAGTAGCAACCCATCTTACCTCTTCCTCCTCTCTCCATACACGATTGGTCCATTTCATTTCTTGCCATTCCACACCACTGTTACTTTTCAGCCTGGTTCTGCAAAGACCATGGGCAAACATTGGTCTCAATAAATCTTCGCCATTTGCAGTCTCTTTGCATCCTCATTTATAGCTCCCAACATTCCACCCTGGCGCACGAGCCATCAAAAAACTTCTGCGGGAAGCGTTGAAACACCTTACTCGAGAGAGACACATCTGTGGGCATTTGTGGAAGAATATTTTTCCAAATATGGGACCCAGCCCAATCTCCAATCCTGTTACTCACAAGGAGGTGAAGGATATAGCCCCATTTCCACAAGTAAAACCATATAGTTCAAACAAATGAAATATCATCCAAGTTAACTCAAATTTATTTGAACACAAACTTGCAAAATTTTCTATTTTTGAAGAACCTGTAAGTTACAAAGATTAATTCCATGCAGAACCCTTTTCGCAAGGCATTTCTTCAGCAACAGAGATACACTGACAAAATTTTGGGAAACATCATAACTTTCGAATTCGCAAGTGTTAACCAGAATTTTAAAACTACACTCAACACTTGTCCTTGCTCTTGATGAATGGTAATTGAAGTGTCTTCAGTGGTCAGAGATCTTCGAAGATATAGTCTCATTAAATTTAGCAGAAGAGGATAGGCCTAATCCCCAACAAAGACAAATTGAAATGTATCCTCTTTTTCATTGGTGACTGGATTTATTTTGGGAAACATCAAACTACTACTGATAAAAATTTCCCAAAGTTTTTGCTTCTAAATATCCCTCAATCATTGCTTTATCCATCAACAACTAGACAATATCAACCTGCATCCGAGATTGCTTGTAATACAAATTTATAAAATCCTTTGTAATATCAGAAATTTAAGCCTGAATGAGGAACACGTTTGGCCCTAAGGTGTCTCTCGTCTATTGCTCCACAACTTAGAAAACGCATGCTTTTTCTAATTGTAATAACCGCACACGATATGGTTCAGAATCCACTCATTCTAGTTTCTCACAATATTTTTTCTTTTCAATCTTAAGTGTGGTTATTGCACTTAAAACCGACTTATATGCTTTAGAAAATTGAGGGAGTTGAATGAAGCATGGTGAACAGAGTAATTATTAGCCTAGCTTGAAGGAACTTTCACGGGGGTTCTTGGATGGCGTGATCGGTAGAAGCGCCGACTATGAAACCACACAACACTGGTTCGAATTCCACCAGCTCCAATTTCCCACTTTAATGCTTATTCCTTTTCCAGTTAGGAAACAGTTAATTCAGCAAAACGTTTAGCAGGTGATTTCTATTTGTCTGTTTCAGGGATAGGCATAGTTAGAGGACTGCCATATAACTTACCATATCGGCAGTGGACCCTAATCGAAACTCATAATGCAGAGAATTTTAAATTGCAGTTTTTGCTGGGAACCAAGCATCTGCAAATAGAAGGGGAAAAACTTCATATATTCAATATTAAAAACGAAAACTGTAGATAGTAAACTAATATTGCTTAATTCACACATGTATAAATGTGTGACATCAGCTTCAGGTGGTTTTTTATTCCCAGTGAGCCTGATTTAAATGTGCTAGTAGTATCTGGCAAAGAATTTTCAATTTTCTTTGCTTTAACTGTTGCGGTGTACAGTGGTCAGAAAAAACCTTAACAGGCTTGAAAATGTTGTTACTTAGACAATATGCAAGTTATATACTGTGAATTATTACTCATTTGAAAGAAGATACCCTTACTTTATTGATATACAATACTTCTGCTTTGCAGGTTAGGTAATGTCACAGCTCACTCCTGAGCAGAGAGCAGAATTGGTGAAGCTGCATTATGAGCATGGCAAGTCTCTGACAAGGGTATAATGTGCATACAAACATACACACAATTGGAAAACAGTTCTATCAAGGCACACAATACTGCGATCCATACGTAACTTTCACAAAACCGGTAGCGTCAAAAACAGGAACAAAGGCAGAAGTGGACGCTACAACAAACGAAAATGTTGAACGAATTAGGTCCCTTCAACAAAGTCCACGAAAATCGTCACGCCAACTGTCTGCTTAGCTTGGCATCACTAGAGGTTCTGTGTTGCAAATGTTACACAATGATCTTAAGTTATACCCCTATAAAATTCAAGTTCTTCAATCACAAACTGATCAAAACAAGGCAGCTCGACTGCACTCTGCAGAATAAATGTCAGAGTTGGTGTGTCAAAATTCAGGAATCGTGCAGCGAATTCAGTTCACGGATAAGGCCCATTTTTATCTTTCTGGCATATAAACAAGCAAAATCTCCGTCGCCGAATATGAGCTTGTGAATAGCCACATGAAACTGAGGAGCGTCCTCTCACTCAGTGTGAAAAAGCCGACTGTGTGGTGTACTATAGGATATGGATGCATCATCCGTCCATTCTTTTTTGAAGATGAAAATGGTGACACTGTGACCGTCAACGCTACCCGTTATCTTAAGATGCACAGAAGGAAGTACTGGCCAGCAATTCAGAGACGTAATGATAACAATCAAAACTATCTCTGGTTCATGCATGGTGGTGGAGGTCCTCGCACAGCCAACGTGATGCTAGACTGGATGAGAGAGAAGCTGCAGGACAGGATCCTATCGCGACGCACGGAGCAAGAATGGCCATCACAGCCCCCGACCTGAACCCGTGCGACTTGAGGTGTACAAAAACTCAAAGCCCAGGAATCTAGACACCCTCAAAACTAGCATTTGGCGAGAAGCGAGACAAATCCAGCAAGACAGTCACAGCTGTGATAGACCACTTCCTCCCCAGATTGCAGTGGGTGCGAGGGCAGAGAGGGCGCTGGATTGAGCATATGCACTCGATTTTTTTTTATTGTATACAAATGTTTATATTAACACAAAATACACTTCTGTAGTTTCAAATTATGATTTTATTTTGTCTCTGTACTCGTTCGTTTCTGAAATACATGTTTTTAAAGTTGTGAAGGTTTTTTCTGACCACACTGTATATGACGTAAAAATTAAAATGTATTAATTACAGTGTTCATTAAATTAAAATTTTATAAAAGAAAAGTTTACAATGTAAATTTACATTACATATTTAATTAACAAAAACTATATCAGATCATCAGTGTTCCCTCTACTTTTGACTTTTGGTGCAAAAACCCGTTTTGCTCGCGACACCTCGTGTGTGTGTGTGTGTGTGTGTGTGTGTGTGTGTGTGTGAACAATTTCAGCAATTTATACTGTGGTTCAAAACTTGTGGGAAAGACCTGTGATCCTGACCTTCCATGCAACAACCCAATTCTTGCTCTGACATCATTTTGTAATGACTCATATTTTTTTTTCCTTCTTTAATTTACCGCCGATTCGTACAGGGTAGGGCACGGGAACCAAGTGTTTTTGGAATAATCAGGAAAATGATATTTATTTTTGTAAAGAAAATATATTGGTAGAACAACATTCGTAAGAACATAGCATTTCATGTCATAATAATCATGTACCGAAAATTATATCTGGCATATGATGTCCTTGGCCGTCGACGCATTGTTGAAGGCGTTTACGAAAATTGGCCTCCACTCTTCCCAGCAGGTCTCTGTTGATTTGGATGATTTGTTGACGGATCGCTTCCTTCAATGCATCTAATGTACGGGGCTTGTCCTCGTAGACACGTGACTTGAGGTACCCCCATAGAAAGAAGTCACATGTGGACAAGTCAGGGGACCGAGGGGGCCATGCAATGTCACCAAATCTCGAAATGAGATGGTTGGGAAACAGGGGGCGAAGAACAGCCATTGACGCTCTGGCGGTGTGTGGCGTGGCCCCATCTTGCTGAAACCACAAATGTCGACGAGCAATACGCCTTCTTCGTAACTCAGGGATGAAAAAGGTGTTCACCATCTCAATGTAACGCCCAGATGTTATGGTAACGGTAACCCCATTTTGTTCGAAGAAATAGGGACCGATGACGCCAAACTTTCCCACCGCGCACCAAACTGTAACCTTAGGGCTATGCAGCGGTTTTTCATGGAGTTGTCGCGGATTTTCAGCAGCCCAATACCGACAGTTTTGATTGTTGACGGCCCCATTAAGGTGGAAATGGGCTTCATCACTCATTACCACCATCATGTTTTCATTCTGCTCATAAAGTGCAAGCATTTCCTGTGCAAAATTCAGTCGTTGGGGGCAATCGTTTACATTCAATTCCTGCACCATCGCTAACTTGTATGGGTGAAAATGTAATTCTTCATGCAAAATCCGTCTAACAGTACGATTGCTGATTCCGAGTGCAGCTGAATGTCTCCGAGCAGAGCGGCCTGGGCTTTGCAACATCGCTTGTCTGACCCTTTCAACGTTCTCTGGAGTACGCACAGTGCGTTGCGGCCCCTTCGGTTTTGTTTTCATTATTGAGCCTCCTGTTCGAAGATTGTTAACCCAACGTAAGATTGTGTCACGAGCGGGAACAGAGTCATTTCGATGAATGTTGAATCTGCGGCGAAACGCACGCTGAACTGCTGTCACTGACTCGCCACTTCTAACAAAATGATCATACGCGAACATGCGGTGTTCTAACGTCCACTGCTCCATGATGGCACCTGAAAGATAAAGGTGAGTGTTAGTTAAAGTTAAATGCTATGAACCCAGGAATGGAATGCTACCTACCGCACGCCCCTCCCATTCCTAATGGCCGATTACTAGCTATTCAAAAAACACTTGATTCCCGTGCCCCACCCTGTACATCGGGAAAGTGGTACATATCTTGGCGAGACAGTGGGTGGGTGGTGTCACGGAGTTGGGGATGGTAGATTAGGGGGGAGTGAGTAAGGTTCAGTTGCTGGATAGGCGGTAGTAGTAGTATGGACTTAGATACGATGAAGCAGATGGGAATGAGTGAGGAAAAGGAAAATCGCTTCCGCTGAAAAGTGGGGGCCTTCGGCGAGTATGGATTGTAGACGCTCGGTATGGAAATTCTGGACAAGAGAGGGAAACACCTCCGACGAAGAGCGGACAGGTTTGGGCATTCGACAGTGAGTGGGGTATGGCAGGTAGGGCAGAGCAGGGCTGGCGATTTAGCCATAAGGTGATCATGTGTAATGCGTGTGTCCCCTAGGCGGAGACGGGGTAAAATCACTTCTTTATGGCGGGACCGGTGGAATGAGGAGGCCCAGTATCCTAATTGCGGTTTGATCTTGTGGAGTTTGTTGTATGTGGTCTGGTCCCATTCCTGTTGCCAGATGGAGGGGGAGTGGGAGCGGAGAGTCGGGAAGAAGTCGGAGAAAGGGAGGGGCCGGGGGTAGGCCGGCAGTAAGCAGGCCGTCTTTGCCGCGCGGTCCGCCTCCTCGTTACCCTGGATGCCGACATGTGCCGGGACCCAGCAGAAGGCGATTGTTTTGTGTCGGAAGGCTGTTAAAAAGTGGAGGGTTTGCTGGATGGTGCAGACGAGCTGGTGAGGGGGGGTTAAATCTCTCTAGGGAGAGAAGTGCGCTTTGGGAATATGAATAAATGACGAAGGAGCTGGCAGAGTGGGTGCGCACAATGTCGAGGGCCTCCATAATCGCGAAGAGTTCTGCCGAGAAAACGGAGGTCTCGCGGGGTAGGCTGACGCCTCAAGAAAGCGGCTGGGTCAGTATCAGCGCTGAGGCGGCCGTACCAGTCTCCAAGCGGGAACCATCTGTATAAATGGGGACCTGTATACCGTAGCGATCGTGTAAGTCTTCGGTAGGCACAGAGGTCCCTGCAAAACTTGATGGGGGTGAGGAGCCAGGGGGGCTAGATGGTGTATGAAATGGGAATAATTGAGGGGGGGGCGAGCATGTTGGAAAGGTCCAGGAAAGAGCGGACCGCTTCAGTGAAGTGCCAGCTCCGTCCCTTGGGTGGGAGTTCAGAAATCGCCGCGCATAGAAGCGAAGAGGGTAGTCTGTACACGGAGGTATGTCCTCATGAGGAGCAGACCCCGTTAGAGGGCGAGAGGGAAGTAATTGCAATCCACTTGAAGACTGGAGGCTGGGGAAGAGCGGAAAGCACTGGTGGCGAGGCAGAGGCCGCTATTAAGGACCGAGTCCAAGATACGGGGGCAGGCGTTAGAGGCTGAACCGTATACTACACTGTCATAGTCCAGCTTCGACTGGACCATGGAAGTGTAAAGGCGAAGGAGAGCGCGTCGGTCTGCGCCCCATGGGGTGTGGTAGAAGTGATCTAGGAGAGCGAGAGGACGTTGGAGGGATTGCTTCTGGTGTTTGAGATTGGGAACCCAGTTGAGCCGTCGGTCTAGAGTCACGCCCAGAAATCGCGTGGAAGGTACCACCTCAAGAGGATTGCCGTATAACGTGACAGAGGGAACAGGAAAGGTTGCGGTTCTTCTGCTGAAGAGCATACACTTGGACTTGGGGGTGGAGAGGCGGAACCCCACCGACGCCGCCCACCTTTCCACCCGGTAGATGGCGAGCTGAATTTGCCGTTGAACGACGGAAGGCTCCCGTCCTGCGGAGTAGATCGCAAGGTCATCCGCGTAGATGGAAGCACGGATGGTGAGTGGAAGGCATTTTGACACTGTTCATGACGATGGAAAAGCATAGAACACTGAGGATGCTTCCCTGTGGGACCCCGTTCTCCTGCGTGAAGGTGTCTCAGAGGACTGAGCCCACCCTAACTTTAAAGGTTAGTGAGGAAAGGAAGCCCCTATTGAAGGTCAGCATGGTTCCGACGAGACCTAGATGTTGGAGCTGACTAAGGATTATTGTCCGACGGGTAGTGTCATAGGCCTTCTGGACGTCAAAAAAAAATGATAGTACGAACTGTTCACTGTCGAAGGCATTCTGTATGTCTCGGCTGAGGAGCAGGAAGGGATCAGTTGCGGAGCGAAATTGTCTGAAGCCGGACTGGGTAGCCGGGAAGAAATTACTATTTTCCAGGAAGAACGATAGTCGCGTAGCGACCATTTTTTCGAAGATTTTGCAGATACAACGTTAGGGCAATTAGTCTGTAGTTTGTGGGATCGCGGGAATCTTTGCCGGGTTTGGGGATAGGGATTACGTAGGCCTCCCTCCACCGGGAGGGGAAGGCGCCCTCTATCCATATGCAGTTGTATAGGTCTAGTAGGAAAATTTGTAAGGTAGGGTGGATGTGCTGGATCATGCTGTAGGGGATACCGTCCGGGCCGGGACAAGGGGATCGTCGAGAGGCCAGTGCCGCCTGCCTGTAGTTCACGCATGGTGAACAACCGATTGTAGGTGCTGTCTATGGACAGTGAAGAGGAGCTATTGTTCGGGGTGGGTACGAGGGAACTAACTGCGCAGGAAGAAACGGCGGCGAAGGTAGAAGCTAGATGGTTTGCCACCGATTTGGGCTCGTATAGGAGGAACCCAGTCCGGAGGACAGGGGGTCGGGAGGGGACATGTCGCCTCTTGACACCCCGTACCTTCTTCCAGATGGTAGCCGAAGCTGTGGTGGTGGTGAATCCGGATACAAAGGCACGCCTAGAAACTTGGCGCACTGTCTTCATTGTACGGCGGGAGATGGCCCTGGCCCGCTGCATCTCCGTGCGATGGATGGGGAATCGCGTGCGGTAGAAGTGTCGAGTAGCCTTCTTCTTGGCGCGTATTGCCTCCGTGCACTCTGGGGTCCACCAAGGTACCCGTAGAGTACGGGGGTAGGTGGAGGATCGTGGGATGCTAGTGCACGCGGCCGCTACAACGATTGACTCGAAGTATGCGATGCACTCGTCGGAGGATGGGAAGTGGGCAGTCGTAAGGGTTGTAGCATGTATATGTATCGTCGTGGAAGCGGGACCAATTAGCTTTGGCAGTAATCCATTTTTCCTGTACCCGAACAGTCTGGTCGGGCCAATTTAGCGTGAGTTGAACAGGGAAATGGTCACTTCCATAGTCCTCTTGGAGGACTTGCCATGTGAAATCTAGGAGGGCATCGGTCGAAACGAAGGACAGGTCTATACAGGATGGAATGTAGGAGAGCCATCATTGAGACACTCGAAGGAGAGCTCGGTCATGATATTAATCAGGGTCGGGGCCAATGTTCCTTCTAATTTTTTTTAGTCCGTGTGCGCAAGAAATTTTCGTTGTGCATACATTTAGATTCATGGTGAAAAATTGTGCAAACTTTTCTGAGCGCTATTATCTTCAAAATTAAATATATATAAATATTAAATACTTAATAAATATTATTTCCATAAGGTGATAGCTTGATCATTACGGTACTATTAAATGGATATTAAAAAACTGTTTACAATATTATACATTCTTAAAAAAGAAAACATTTTATCCATTCTAAAAATATGAATAAAATAAAAAATAGTAAAATAAAATTCAAAATAAAGAAAAAATAAAAATAACATTAATTGAAAATGTAGTTATCATTTCTCAAAACAATTTTTAGTATTTAGCAATTTAAAATAGACTATCAAGATCAATAAATGATTTTATCCATTCACAAAATAGGAATAAAATAAAAAATAATTTATTTTTTATGAATTATGAGATAATTACTATTCGTTTTTATGCAAAAATAAGAAAGAGAAGGTTTATATTCAATGCGTTAATGTATAAAAGAAAAAAATGCAAATACATAGAGTAAAAAAAATTTGTATTGCGTAATTGCGCGGACGTCGGTGAAGTCGGGCGGAAGGGGTTAATACTTAAGAGAGCGACTATAGAGTATGTTGATGCAAATGGTCAGACCTTGTGTGACGGTATATTTTTGAAATTACTTCATTTACTGTCGTGACTCATGATACGCTTGAGCCTGCCCGGGTTTCACAACGCGTGTGCGCGCGCACACGCGCACACCTTAGAGGGAACATTGGACTCGGGGCCATATAGGTGGTGTGCGTGTCTCCCCACAAGGGGTGGCGACTATTGAAATCGCCCAGTAATAGAAAGGGCCTGGGGAGTAGTTGTGCTTCTGTATTCGGGCCAGGAGGGGGCGCTTTATTTCCCAAAGTGGCACCTCCCCGCCTGTCTGAGGTCTCACGGCGGACCCTGGGTGGCGATAGGGGGGTACCAGAAGGACCGGGCAGGTGGGGAGGGAGGACGTGCTCAAGGTGGCTAACAGGGAGGGGGCAGGTACTGTGGGGGTGAAAGGAGATGAACCAGTGTGTTCTCGTGGAGGGGTGCCCAAGAGGCAAGGGCAGATCCATAAGACTCACGGGCGCGGCCGAGCTCCCCTTGGCCACACCGTGTAGCTGCGCCAGAGCCGCATCCACTGGATCCTCGGGGTAGAGGATGTTGTCCAGATTAGATCTCGTCGTGGGGGGTGGGTCATGTAATTCGGCAATTATTGTCAGAGTCTGTGGGGGTAGATTGGTGGGACTTCTGCGGTGGGGTGGTATGATCCTCGTAGACGAAGTGGGCGATGTGAGGGTCTGAGCCGTCTTCTTAGATCTAGGGGAAGAGGGAGAGATGTTGAAAGTCCGGAGGGTCTGGCGACTCGCTCCGGCGTCTCCGCCTCGTCGGCTTGTTCCGGGCGGTAGGTTCGGGTGTGTGCTGGGAGGGCAGAGTTCGAGGTGGGTGGGGCCTGAATGTCCTGGTCCTAGACTCCTGGGGAATCTATGGCAGGTGAGGTGCGTGAAGAGGAGGGTTTGTGGGGGGACAGGAGGTCGTCGGGTCCAGCGAGGACTCCCCTTGGGAGGGATGGGGAGCAGTGGTCGAGGGGGGTTTGAGCGGCAGACCAGGACGGCGTGCCGAAAGGGCAGAGCCGAGGGCAACGGCGTAAGATACCCCCAGCCTCACCTCCCGACACAGCCTCCGAGGCGCGAGACAGGGTGCGAAGGAAGTCCGCTACTTGCAAGCCTCGGACCTCCTCCTCGAACTTGAAGAAAAGGCATTCGCGGGATGAAGAAGGGTGTGCGCCTTCACAATTGGAGCATTTGAGTGTGTTGGAGCACTTGTCTAGGTGAGCGATTTCTCCGCAATGAACAAAGTTGGTGCGGCTGCCAGCAAACTGAGCTAACGTGTCCAAACTTGCTGCATTTAAAGCAACGGGTAGGGTCTGGGATGTATGGGCGGACAGTGAGCTCGCACGACGTGCGGTCTCCCATATCCCATACAATACAGTCGGGAGGGACTAAGGCAGGGGTGGGGAACCTTTTTACATTGGAAGGCCACATTTAAGTTGATCGTCATTCAATAAGGCCACATGCTGGGAAATTAATATTATACTGCAAAATGTTATAGTTTGCCAACATATGTATTTATTTTAATTAAAGTCTACTTAATAGCCATAGACATTTTAAAAAGAGAAATTGAAAAAAGTAATGAGAAACTTGAGTACTTGACTAACCTTTTAATGACTTTTTTGTGACTGCTTATTACGTGAAAGAAATTGGATATTTAGTTCCAACATTGTTGTACGTAGTTTAAGTTGGTCCTCCAGGTGAATATCCGTCATCTAAGCCCTCAAGGGCGTCTTAATTTGTGTTAAATATGAAAAAGTTGATTCACAACAGTAGGTGGTTGCAAAGCAAGAAAGCATTCGACGAGCATGTTGACGTAGACGTGGGTATTCAACTGCATTTTTCCATATTTCTATTGGATCTTTCTTGGCATCAAACAGAGATTTCAGAATGTCATCTTTCAGAGAGCTCAATCAATTCCATCTGTAGCTCATTAGGTGCTTTTGAGACATCAACTAAGTGTGGTCGAAGTGCTAATTTAAGCGTGAGGTCATGTTTCTCAAAGTCAGCAAACCTTTCATTATATTCTTCAATCAGTGAGTCTAGAACAGCTGTGTATTCTTCAAATGATTCACATGTATACTCCTGTTCATTAATTACCTTTGCCAGTTCGGGAAAGTGTTCAGCAGCAAGTTCCGATCGAGTAAGGAGGGTTTTGAACAGGGGCGGCTCGTCAGTAGGCACTGCGGAACTGCAGCACCCCCATGATCTTATGAGCTTTATATTTAAATATTTAAAATAGCCTCTGTTTTTTTTCAATGAACTTTGAGTTTTTAAATCAGATTATATCCTTTTTTCCTTAAACTATTTCAATGCCGAACGAATGAATCACGAAAGTAGCTTCAGCCTTCCCGTGGAACTGCGTACTTAACAGTTCCAGATTTTGTTCGAAACGCTTGAAACCTCGGTGGCGGACGTACGAAGAGCGAGTCAGAATCGCGGGTTTAAGAGGATCCAAAGCACTGTGGAGTGTGGACAGAGGCTCTGTCACAGAGCAGTGCCGATTTGTTTGTTTGACGTGGTAGTTGTGCTGCTGTATCGTTTGCCAATTCGAAATTTAATTTCCGAATTGCATTTATCAATGATTCGTTATCATTTTTTTGTCGTGAGATTGAAGTTAATTATATAATAATTGGATTATTTACAATATATAGCTTTCATTTCTTAGAATATTTTTTCGCTCAGAATAAAAACAGAAGAATGGAATTTGTTTATAAATAAAATTTTTGGCAAATTCGAAATTACCCGTTAAGCGTAAGTACCCTATAATTGATTTTATACTATTTTACTTATTTTTATGACTGAGTAGTGACTAGTTATATACTTATCTATTCGACTTTCTCTCTCTCTCATATATATATATATATAACACTAGGCAACAAAGATTTTGTTGCAGAAGACCAAATATGTGCTCCTAGCTAATTTCGGTATGCTGATTTCAAATCTATAATTAGATTTTTTCTATCACGTCTAGATTTTGTGTAAAATGCAAATCACTTTTAGTAAAATTTTCTACCACGTCCAGATTTTGGTTTTAATCGGCTTAATGCCAGTAATATGAAACTTGCTTTTCAAGGTTAAAGCAATTTTTTTTGCCAACTATATACAAATTCGAACAATTTTGATAAATAAAATTTATCCCGAGTTGGCAACACTGTGCGAAAAATGCTCTGTATGAATTGGTCCACAATTAACCCACCCCTTATATCTCCAGTCTAACTATAGAGTAGATCAAGTCTAGCCTAGAGGGGTCAGCCTAGAGATTCCGGAAATGGTCCAGAGCGGGCAGATAAATTGAGGTCCACAGTAGGATTCCTCACAAGATTAGGTTAGGGCAATCTACCTTCACCTTTGTTAAGCTATGAGTTGATGCTGGGTCTTAGGCCACAATGTAGGCCTAACTTGTCTGACCCAGCTTAATTTAATGTAATTAACTGTCTGGTGTAAAAACTCAATTAGTCACTTACTTTTAGTTATTGGAGTCTCTCCCTTCTCCGGTTGTCTCATTGTCGAGAGCGTACTTTGCTGGTACGTCCTCTCGCCCCGTTCTTCGTTTTCCCTTTGTTCTCCTCTTCGCGGGGCTTCTTGTACCAGCGTTGTCTTGGTTTATTCCTCAGTTGGTTTAGCGGTAATGTATCTCCATTACCAAGCACGCTCCTCCCACACAGTATATAAATACTAGTGTGGAGAATAACTCTGGTGAGCAACCAATTGGTTTCATCCACCCAATTATTGACATAAAAGGAATTTATTAATTGTTAGATTAACTACCTACCTACTCAGTGAACCATTTTCGTTACCTCCCAACTACCCACTCATAAGTTTTCCATAACTGAGTCAAGAGCATAGTAACGGGCAACGGCCCAACGGTCAGTCAAGCAGAACGGTTGTTGAAGCTCTCTGCTGATGAGCAAGTGACAGGTTGTGGTGACTTGTGTGTTTTTATAGCATTTGTTTTGTACTACGGTGTGTATTTCTTTTTATTTTGCACATCGTAATAATTACTTTCTACGTTTTTTCAGATATTGTATGGTAATTCAAAATGGCATCAAATAGACGTGCTTGTGTAAATCACCCAGACAACTTCTGCTTTGTCTGTGGACAATATACACCTAAGCCACAACGTAGAAACATAACAACAAAGATTAAACTTGCCTACAAGTGTTATTTTGACTAAGTTAGGAGACCAACAGAGGGACTGGGCACCACATATTTGCTGTGCACAGTGCAATGCAATGTTAATAGCTTGGATGAATGGTAAAAGAAAAGCTATGCCGTTCTCAGTCCCCATGGTTTGGCGTGAGCCGAAAAATCACTTCAATGATTGTTATTTTTGTTTGACAAAGATTGCTGGTTTCACAAAGAAAAACAAATCAAAGATCACGTACCCAAACTGCGAATCAGCAATGAAACCAGTACCACATGATGAAACAAATCCACCACCAGTTCCACCAGCAACGATAACAGACAGCAGTTCATCTGAAGATTCTGCTAGTGATATAGAAACAGGGAAAGATGGCATATATGTTCCAGATGCAAATATTTCCCCACATTTGTTAAGTCAAGCGGAGTTAAATGACTTAGTGCGCGATTTGGAATTACCAAAAGAAAAGGCAGAGTTGCTTGGTTCAAGACTTCAAGAATTTAATCTTCTCCAACCAAACACCAAAGTTTCCCATTTCCGCCATCGCCATTTTTCAGTTTTCATCATTTTACTTACAGGAAGAAAACGTTTGTTTCTGCCACGATATCAGTGGTCTGATGCAAGGGATAAGAACCACTACAAAAAACATGATTGGCCATCTAGAACTGAACATCATGTTGGTAAATACAATGTGAAACACCCAGCACTTATTGACCCTCAGAAAGTACATCTTCCACCACTTCACATTAAACTTGGCCTTATGAAAAATTTCGTGAAGGGTATGGATCATCAAGGTAGTGGTTTCCAATATTTAAAGGATAAATTCAAAGGAATATTGACAGATGCTAAGCTAGAAGCTGGAGTTTTCACTGGACCACAGATCCGCAGTGTCATCCACGACTCATCGTTTCCATCTAACCTAAATGAGAATGAACTAGGAGCATGGACATCTTTCGTTGAAGTTGTCAAAAATTTTCTTGGAAACCACAAAGCTGAAAACCACCGTAAACTCGTAGAAAACATGCTTAAATCTTATGAAATAATGGGATGCAGAATGTATTTGAAAATTCATTTTTTACATTCTCATCTTGACTTCTTCCCGGCCAACCTTGGGGCTGTAAGTGACGAGCATGGTGAGCGCTTCCACCAACAGATCTCAGTTATGGAAAACAGATACAAAGGTAATTTCAACCCAAATATGATGGGAGATTATTGTTGGTTCCTGCAGGAGGAGAGCTCGTCATCCTACAAGCGACAAAGGAAGAGGACACACAAAGTTTCACTTAAGAACAGGAATTTGCCTTTCAGTAGTAACAACAAAATACTAACGCGCTTTGGGTGGATGGTTGGGCGCAGGGGTGGTAACTCCGCCAGCGGAATTCCGCTGTCTTAAGCCAGAATAAAGGAGGAAAGACATCCCTGTTCACTAATTATTTAAGTATGCTTAACATAAAACGTGGCACGGAAAAGTAGCTTAGACGGCTTTCGTAATAGAAGCGGGTGAGAAAAAAAATGAAAAATAGGGGTTTTCGGTTACACAAAATCTGGACGTGATAGAGAAATTTTGATATCAGATCTGAAATCAGCATCAGCGCTTTAGTAGGAATCAGTAGTTCACGTGTCTGTAACAAAAAAAAAGTTGAAATTTGTTGCCTAGTGATAATCGACACAATGTTCGCAATTTCTGAGGCAGCACCTCAATAACAAAGTCACGAGCCGCCACTGGTTTTGAAAAAAGTGAGTTTTTTTCGAAATGCCTGGATTTTTTGTCACATATCATATATATTTAGATTTAGTTTTACCTTGCAAGCAAGGAAATATTCAAATCATTTTGCTTTGGCATGATATTGCACAGAAATGCTGCATTTCTGCAGAAATCTTCTAATAATTCACAGTGCTGATTCTGTTGCTCAAAAAATCTAATAATTTCTCTCAAAGATAAAATTTTGACCAATACTTGTCCTTGTGACAGCCAGCGTACTTTAGAATGATATGGCAAATCCACACTGAATGTCTCATCATCCAACTTAAGAATGTTGCGAAATTGGCGATGCCGTGTTGCATTTGCTCGAATATAGTTGACAATGCCAATAACTTTATTCAATGTGTCACTTACAACAGTAGATTTAGCACAAAGATTTTGCTGATGCAAAATACAGTGAAAGGAAATTAAAGTATCTGGATCTGAAATTTCTTTTTTTAAAAGTGCAATAAATCCTTCACGTTTTCCTCTCATGGAAGGTGCACCATCTGTGTACACACACACTAAATTACTAAGATTCAGTCCTGCTTCACGACATTTATCTTTAAAAGTTACTAAAGATGTCAATTCCACGTGTCCTACCCATAAGGGTACCCAAAGCGAGTAATTCCTCGTAGCAATGAAAATCCGCAGTTATTGCACGAATAAAAAATAATACCTGTGCCGTCAGTATTGTCAGTGGATTCATCTAAAGCTATTGAATAAATATGTCTTTCTTTTGGATTATTGTTGAAAGTTGTTCTGTTACATTGAGTGCTAATTCATGCTGTCGACCAGTTATGGTCCTCCTTGAAAGAGGCAGTTGTTTGTATTTGTTAACCTTATCTGGATCTAAGCATCCTACAACTTCAACAATGCATTCTTTTATGATTTTTACATCACTAAATGGCTTGCCTCTTTTTCCAAGTATATATGCTAATTTGTAAGTTGCTTCATTGGAACCAGTTCCTTGTTCTAACAGTTTTGAATAATTGTTGCTGCTGCTGCTGCTGCTGCTTTTCATCCTTCATTTTCTGAAGTGCAAACTTTCGAGCTTCTCCTTTTAGTTTGGCATATTTGTGGTCCTTATGAGTTGCATAATGTTGATGCGCATTGTATTTTTTCATTGTTGCAATCGCAGCATCACAGAGCAAACAAATCATTTTATTTTTTACAGAAACAAGATAATACTGCAATTCCCATTCCTCATTAAATGCTCTATTTTCTTCCTTCACTGTTCGTTTTCTTGACATGATGGGGTAAATTAAAAAAAAGAGTAGATATGCAGACTGCAGATTAATGGAAAGAAACGTGAACACTAGTGGCACTCGGAGGCTAACTTATCAACTGAAAGCATTCAAAGCAATACGGCACGCCCACGCATATTCGCGATGCAGGGTTACCAACTGGCATTTTTCACGGCCAAATTGAGGTAAAACTGGCCTCAAAAAATGCATTGGGCCTTATTAAACATAATTTGATAATTAGTAATTAATATAGTTTGTTTAGTTGTCAAGTGAAATGTAACTAATTTGCAATTTATATGCTGAAATAACTGGTATTCGTATTTTTCAAATATCTTTTAATTTGAGCCCCCTTAACAAATGTCATCTCTATTGTTTTGTTTTGTTTTTTTAAAGGTAAGTTTCAATACATTTATATACAACTATTAATAACATCTGGTTATATATATATATATATATATATATATATATATATATATATATATATATATATATATATATATGCAAATAACTGCAATGACCGCGCAGTATATAAATGAATTGGTTTCTGCGCGTATATAGAGGAATTACGGCATTTGTTCGAGTGAGGCCCGTGGTGTAATGGTTATCACATCTGACCGGCAATCGGAAGATCCCGGGTTCGATTCCCGGGTGGTTACCTCATTTTTTCATTTGTTCGTTCTCTCTTCTCATCTTGCGCGGAATGTTCTCCTATACAAGCGTCGTTCTTTACGTTATTTATACTGCGTGTTCTTTGCAGTTGAAATGTATATATAGATACGGCATGCGGGAGGTGCCCCCTCGGGGCATTGGTTTCTGCGCGTATGTAGAGGAATTACGGCATTTGTTCGAGTGAGGCCCGTGGTGTAATGGTTATCACATCTGACCGGCAATCGGAAGATCCCGGGTTCGATTCCCGGGTGGTTACCTCATTTTTTCATTTGTTCGTTCTCTCTTCTCATCTTGCGCGGAATGTTCTCCTATACAAGCGTCGTTCTTTACGTTATTTATACTGCGTGTTCTTTGCAGTTGAAATGTGTGTGTATATATATAATATATATAATATATATATATATATATAGTTGGCCGTAAATTTCTTGATTTGGCTGTGAATCTCAAACATTTTGGTTGTGAAAACAAGCTCAGACTTGGCAACCCTGTCGCGATGAAACGTTTGAATTCGTTTTTATAGCTTACGCGTTTACTGCTAGAGCAGCTACGTACATTGTCGCCACTGAAATTTATAGAAAACTTTTTCCACTGCTTTAAATGTTATAAAAATAAGAACGTGAAAAAAGGAGATTAACAAGTACAAATGTAATTTTAATTATTAAAAAAAACATTTTATACAAAATTTGGAGTTCTGTAAAAAGGCCTCATAAGGCGGCAAATAAGACTCCAAAAGGCCGCAGGTTCCCCACCCCTGGACTAAGGTGTTGGAGGTAAGAATTAGGCGGGGAGGGGTACCTCCCTGTCGGGATGTGAAACCATGGATCTTAGTGACACCATGGCGTGCGAAATCCTCCAGGAGCTCGTTCACTGTGATCGACAATAGGCGGGTGGCGTAAATAGTGCCCTGACTCTGGTTCAGGCGAGGGTGTGGGGAAACGGACACCGAGCATCCAAGGACCTCAGTGAGGGAGAGTAGGGCTTTCGTCTCTGCGGCTGAGCGTGATTTGATGAGGCGGGAGCCATCCCTCCACGGTCGTACATCATAGCGGCTGGAGTTGCTGCGGGCTCGGATCGCCTGAAACGTCCGTTCAGAGTTGGTCAGAAGGGACCCAGAGGTAGGTCGGATCACTCGGAATTTGTGGATACTTGGAAGGGATAGGGAGGCTGTAGAATCGAAGTGGAATGGGATATCCAACGGTCGATAGGATGGTCATGAATGCAAACTTCCACATCCGCCGTGGGGGGGGCTCTCCGTGAGGAGGCGGGCCTACGGCGGGTGAGGGGGGCATGCAAGGAGAGCAAGAAGCCGGGTTTTGGAGGCAAGTCTTGGGTGGAACTTGACTTGCCCGAAGGCGGCTGAGGTGGGCTGGGGCGAGACCCCTGCTCCAGAGTATGTACGTCCAAAGGTGTACTCAAGGTACAGGCTATGGTCGGCAACGGTAAAGGAGAGTGCAAGTGTTCCGTTACCAGAGGGGGGTCAACCGCATCAGGATGCGGTCTTTCAGTGGTAGAGGACTCGAGAGCCTGGTTGCCCACCACCCGAGTGTTAAGAGAAATAGTAGTCCGAGTATTAGAAGCAGAAGTCGTAAGCCGAGTAGAAGCCATAGCAAACAAAAAGCTTCATCCCCCGCGCGCATCCAGCCACCACCGACTCCAACAAGGGAAAGGCGAATCGTGCGCACACTCGGTCCCACCGCCAATAGATGTCACGCAGGGGAGATACACCCATTCCCAGTCCCCGTGCCTAAAAGGCGGCCACTCTCATACAATGCGCGGTGAAAGATGGCAGAGACAGGGCTTGGGTTTGATTTAAGAGCGACAAGGGTGAAGGACAACCACCTCCCTCACCCAAGGTCCAAGGAAAGAGTCAAGTCAAGGTCACAAAGCCAAATGCAAGAGGAAAAAAAAAGCCAGAAAGAGTTGGGGAAAGGAGAAACAAATATAAGTTGGAGATCAGCCGGTTCCCCAAACGGGTCCAATGGTTCACGAGGGCAGAGAAAGCCCTTACATCGAAGGAAGATGCATTCCCCCATGGGCCACAGAGGGACGCGCCCTATAGCTCTGGACAAAGCAAAGGGTGGTGGGGTAATATGGTCCTCGTAGACAAGGTGAGAGGTGTGAGGGTCCGAGCCGTCTTCTTAGATCTAGGGGAAGAGGGAGAGGCATGTTGAAAGCCCGGTGGGTCCGACGACTCGCTCCGGCGTCTCCGCCTCTCGGCTTGCTCCGGGCGTTTGCAGAGTGCTGGGAGGGCAGGGTTCGAGGTGGACGGGGTCTGGGTGCCCTGGTCCCAGATCCCTGGGGAATCTGTGGCAGGTGAGGTGCGTGAAGAGGAGGGTTTGTGGGGGGACAGGAGGTCGTCGGGTCCAGCGAGGACTCCCCTTGGGAGGGATGGGGAGCAGTGGTCGAGGGGGGTTTGAGCGGCAGACCAGGACGGCGTGCCGAAAGGGCAGAGCCGAGGGCAACGGCGTAAGATACCCCCAGCCTCACCTCCCGACACCGCACCCTGTCTCGCGCCTCTCGGAGGCTAAGGAAGTCCGCTACTTGCAAGCCTCGGACCTCCTCCTCGAACTTGAAGAAAAGGCACTCGCGGGATGAAGAAGGGTGTGCGTCTTCACAATTGGAGCATTTTAGTGTGTTGGAGCACTTGTCTAGGTGAGTGATTTCTCCGCAATGAATAAAGTTGGTGCGGCTGCCAGCAAACTGAGCTAACGTGTCCAGACTTGCTGCATTTAAAGCAACGGGTAGGGTCTGGGATGTATGGGCGGACAGTGAACTCGCACGACGTGCGGTCTCCCATATCCCATACAATACAATCGGGAGGGACTAAGGTGTTGGAGGTAAGAATTAGGCGCGGAGTGGGGTAGAGGTACCTCCCTGTCAGGATGTGAAGCGGTGGATCTTGGTGACACCCTGGGGTGCAGGTCCTCCAGGAGCTCGTTCACTGTGATCGATAATAGGCGGGTGGCATAAATAGTGCTCTGACTCTGGTTCAGGCGAGGGTGTGGGGAGACGGATACCGAGCATCCAAGGACCTCAGTGAGGGAGAGTAGGGCTTTCGTCTCTGCGGCTGAGCGTGATTTGATGAGGAGAGAGCCATCCCTCTGTGGTCGCACATCATAGAGGCTGGAGTTGCTGCGGGCTCGGATCGCCTGAAACGTCCATTCAGAGTTGGTCGGAAGGTGCCCAGAGGTAGGCCGGATCACTAGGAATTTGTGGATACTTGAAAGGGATAGGGAGGCTGTAGAATCAAAGTCGACTGGAATATACAACGATCGATACGATGAACGTGAATGCAGACTTCTCCGTCCGCCGCGGGGATCCGGGCCGACAGCGGGTGAGGGGGGGCATACGGGGAGAGGGGAGAGCAAGAAGCTGGGTTTTGGAGGCAAGTCTTGGGTGGAACTTGACTCGCCCGTAGGCGACTGAGGTGGGCTGGGTCGAGACCCCTGCTCCAGAGGGTGTAAGCCCGAGGGCATGTCCAAGGTACAGGCTGGGGTCGCTAACGGAAGAGGAGAGTGCAAGTGTTCCGCTGCTAGAGAGGTGGGGGGGGGCGACCTCCTCAAGACGTGGTCTTCCAGTGGTAGAGGACTCGGGGGCTGGTTGCCCACCACCCGAGTTCTAGGACAAGGAGTAATAGTTTCCATATGTTATTAATGTTGTTGAACACGGACCCAGGGGATGCGAGAAACTGCCTACAGTGAGAAAGGGAGGCCGAGCGCAAACCGCAGGGGACGGGATACCTCATCCCCATGGGACATACCGTCGGTTTAAAAATAGGGCCCCGTGATTCGAAAGTTTGCCTCCAAACGGCGCAAAGACCCCAATCTCCCCAGTACCCTGACTGGCATGGGTGATCCTTCCGGGGGCTAAGCCCCCACCGACGTAGCCCACTGGGTCAACACGGGAGCCCACCCACCACGACAAGGTGGCCACAGGCAGGGGGGTTATGACCAATATATTTGTGGTTTCATCAATTTATGTTGAGTGATTCTCAACAGCTATGGCATAGCCCTCCATTTGACCTTTAACCTATCTGTGACTTTCACCTTGGATGCGGGACGTGATACTTTCAACATTTTTCCTGGTTTCTGCAAGCATCTATCTGATTCTGATAAAAGTACTTTCCCTGACAAGTGATACTTGCCAAGATTGTTCATTTTATTCAAATTAATTGAGATTTAACCAATAAAGATGATTTTATCATATTAGCATTAGATATATGTTGTCAATAAACTTGCACTGTTGCATAATCTGTACATAAAGGAAGACTTGTGAAAAATTTAAGAGGACACTTGATTCAGTAATGTTTGAAGCTTTGAATCTGATATTTAGTACATCTCCATATGCCTTCCATCATTTTCAGTAACTAAATGAAATCTACACCCTAATTCAGTGAAAACACTGTCCAAAACAACTCGAGACCAAAGCATACCGTATTTTTAGGTCATTAATATCCCTTGGTTTATTGTAATATACGATTGTCTTTAGATATCCACAAAGGTAAAAATCAGAGATAGGATCCACAGAACAAGCTGACTGCCTTGTAGGTTCTTCTTGGCCAATCCACCATCCTGGAAAGGTTTCATCCAGAAACATGCACAGTATGAGCAAAATGAAGTGGCGCACCATCCTACTGAAACAATGCATATTGCAATACCTGGAATTTATTGTAAATGAGGAACAACAAAGAACTGTTAAGAGGGGGGGGGGGCATATGTGCGATTGCATAACAAAGCACACCAAACACTCGCTTTTGATTCTCCCATATGTTTGTGTAGATTTTGTTCCCCCAAGATCTTGCAGTTACGGTGGTTTAATTTATTAGAACTATCATTAATCCTTTGTCCCAGCAATTCCATACGGCATCATCAACAAAAAGTACGCGGAATTTCCTTACATTAGCTTTAATGATGCCTTATGGCATTTGAATGTAACAAATAACTGTATAGCAACATCTGGCAGTTTTTTGGACATTGGCATGAGCATTTAGAACCCAAATAGAGATGCAGAAACTGTATGAAGGGTTACTCTCATCTAAGATGCAGAAAGTGTGATGTACCATTATGTTTAACAAAAGACAAACTGTTTTACTGCATTCCATTCAAAGTACTGTAATACTGTGTACCATTGTGTTTAGCAAAGGACAAAAATTGCTTTTACTTGTTTCATTCAAAGTACCAAAGTTATGTTAGTTTCTCTTATTACTTGTTAGTGCCAAATGGAAACATATAATTTCTAGTGTAATTAATTAAATAAATTTCTAAACAAAGTTTCGTTTATGTTTCCACACTGATTTTTAACATTTCAGTTTTTTTTAATTTTTTTTTTAGCTTAAAACAATAATTTTGGACAGAAAGGGTTAAAAAGGAGATTTGAAAGAAAGCAATCATAATTTCCAATCCTTTCAATAAATTCTTGAGAAATCTTCCTCATGCAGTTGGTGAAAAACCTGTATCTTGTGGGACCTGAATTTTAAAAGTTTGCTTATATTTTATGCACAGAAGGGTATGGAATGTTTAACTCACCTGCTGCTCTTCTTATTGACTCTTCAATAATGCTTCATGAACAGCATTGACTCTTCTGGAGAATTTCTTGGCCTACCGAGGTACTTCCCTTTTTTGGCACTTTCTTCTGCAGTGAACTTCTTTACTAACACTCTGATAAGATTTCTGTGTGGTCCTAATTTGTTCATGTCACATGTAATCATCTTTGGGCTGTAATGATTGATTCACATTTGTGAACCCACCTCGCGAGCTTAGCCTTCAACAAACGCCATTATAACCAAAGACTAGGCCAGGCAAAACATCTCAAAAACAAGATTTACAATCTTGTTTAAAATTATCGCATTTCCACCATTAATTAAGTTTTTATACAAAAAATAAAACTCTCATTACTGAATCAAATGCACTTAAATTTTTTTACTATATCAATTTACTATTATTTCCTTTTGCATCATTCATTTAAATACACCCTATATATATATATATATATATATATATTATAATATATATATATATATATATTTTTTCCTTTCTGATTTACCGCCGATTCGTACCTAAAAGGGCGGTACATATCTCGGCGAGGCGGTGATTGGGTGATGTTACTGTGTTGGGGGTGGTAGACTAGGGAAGTGAGTAAGGGTCAGTCACTGGAGAGTGGGTAGGAGGGGTACGGTTTTAAATGCGATGGAGCAGCTGGGAGTGAGTAAGGAAGAAGAGAATCGCTTCCGTTGAAAAGTAGGGGCCGTCGGCGAGTGTGGATCGCAGTAGGAGGTTGGAGTATGAAGAGGGATCCGGAGTTCGCGAAATTGAAGGCTTGGTCGGGAGCATGGCTGGCTATCTACAATTCACCATGGAAGGAATCGGTCGGCCTGTCGAACCCCGCGGAGGTGGCGGGATCGAGTCAGCCGAGCGAGACCGGAGGCGTGGATCACGGCAGGCAGAGGAACATCGTGGGCTGAGGGTCGGATGTATTGTGACGGGCTTCTATGGTCGGACCAGGAGGGGGCACGGCAGCCCCAAAAGTGGCGCTACCCCGCCTGTCCGGGGTCTCATGGTGGACTCGAGGTGGTGATAAGGGGTACCAAAAGGACCGGGCGGGTGGGAGGGAGGGCGTACACAGGGTAGCTGACAAGGAGGGGGCCGGGGATGTTGGGGGAATAGGTACGATAGGGGTGGAAGGAGGTGAATCATAGTAGTCTCGTGGAGGGGTGGAGGAAATGGCACCAGGAGGCAAGGGCAGATCCATAAGACTCGTGGGCGTGGGCGTGGGCGCGGCCGAGCTTCCCTCGGTCACACCGTGCAGCCGCGCCAGGGCCGCATCCACCGGATCCTCGGGGGAGAGGATATTGTTCGGACTGGGTCCCGTCGTCCGGGGCGGGTCGTGGATCTCAGCCACTATTGTCAGGGTCTGTGGGGGTAGAGTGGTGGGACTTCTACGATGGGGAGAGATGGACATGGTAGTAGGCGTGGTGGGCGGAGTGAGGATCCGAGCCGTCTTCTTGGTCCGAGGGGAAGAGGGAGAGAGACGTTGGAAGGCCGGAGGGTCCGGTGACACGCTCCGGCGTCTCCGCCTCGACGGCTTGCTCCGGGCGGCAGGTTCGGGCGTGTGCAGGGGGTACTGGGAAAGCGGGGTTTGAGGTGGATGGGACCTGGGTGTCCTGGTCCCAGACACCTGGGGAATTCGTGGCAGGTGAGATGCGGGAAGAGGAGGAATGGCAGGGGGACAGGAAACCGTCGGGTCCTGCGAGGGTTTTCTTTGAGGGGAACAGAGAGCAGTGGCTTGGGGGGGGTTTCGGCGGCAGGCCAGGGGGGCGTGCCGAGATGATAGAGCCGAGAGCAGCGGCATAGGACACCCCGGCCTCACCTCCCGACTCCGCACCCTGTCGCGTGCCTCACGGAGGCTAAGGAAGTCCGTCACCTGTAGGCCTCGGACCTCCTTCTCGAACCTGAAGAAAAGGCATTCTCGAGATGAAGAGGGGTGTGCACCTTCACAGTTGGAGCATTTGGGCGTATGGGGCACCTGTCAGGGTGAGCGAGTCGTCCACAGTGAACACATAATTGCGGCTGTCGACAAGCGGAGCTAACGTGTCCGAATTTGTTGCATTTGAAGCAACGGGTCGGGTCTGGGACGTATGGGCGGATAGAAAACTCGCATGAGGCGCGGTCTCCCATACCCCATACAATGCGGCCGGGGGGGATTAGTGTGTTGAAAGTAAGGAGCAGACGTGGGGTGGGGGAGGGGGTGCCACCCTGTCGGGATGTGAAACGATAGATCTTAGTGACTCCTTGGGGTGCGAGGTCCTCCAGGAGCTCGTTCACTGCGACCGACAATAGGCGGGTGGCGTAAATAGTGCCCTGACTCTGGTTCAGGCGAGGGTGTGGGGAAACGGACACCGAGCATCCAAGGACCTCAGTGACGGAGAGTAGGGCTTTCGTCTCTGCGGCTGAGCGTGATTTTACGAGGAGGGAGCCATCCCTCTGTGGGCGTACGTCATAGCGGCTGGAGTTGCTGTGGGTTCGGATCGCCTGGAACGTCCGTTCAGAGTTGTTCGGGAAGGACCCAGATGTAGGCCGAATCAGCAGGAATTTGTGGAGACTTGGGAGGGAGAGGGAGGCTGTAGAGTCGAAATAGACTGGGATATTCAACGGTCGATAGGACGGCCGTGAATGCTGGCTCCCCCGTCCGCCGCGAGGCTCTCTCCGTGGGGAGGTGGGCTGACGGCGGGTGAGGGGGGCATATGGGGAGAGCAAGAAGCCAGGTTGTGGGGGCAAGTCCTCGGTGGAACTTGACTTGCCCGAAGGTGGCTGAAGTGGGCTGGGGCGAGACCCCTGCTCCAGTGTGTGTAGGTCCAAGGGCGTAGTCGAGGGACGGACTAGGGTCGGCAACGGAAAAGGAGAGTGCAAGCGTTCCGCTTCCACAGGGGGGTCAACCCCATTAGGTTGCGGTCTTCCAGTGGTAAAGGACTCGAGGGCCTGGTTGCCCACCACCCGAGTGTTGAGAGAAGTAGTAGTCCGGGAATGAGAAGCAGTAGTCGTAGGCCGAGAAGTGTCCATAGCAAAACAAAAAAGAACTTCATCCCCGCGCATCCAGCCACCACCGACTCCAACAAGGGAAAGGCGAAGTGTGGGCACACTTGGTCCCACCGCCGATAGATGTCACGCAGGGGAGATACGCCCGCACCCAGTCCCTGTGCCTGAAAGGCGGCCACTCTCATCCAACGCGCGGTGAAAAGTGGCAGGGACAGGGTTTGGGTTTGGTTGGAAAGCGACAAGGGTGCAGGGCAACCACCACCCACACCCAAGGGCCAAGGAAAGGGTCAAAATCAAAGTCCAAAGAACAACACCAAAATAAACAGGGAGAAGCCAGAAAAAATGGGTTAAAGGAGAAAGAAAGAAAAAGAAGCAGGAGATCAGCCGGGTCCACAAACGGGCCCAATGGTCCACGAGGGCAGAGAAAGCCCTTACACCGAAGAAAGGTGTATTCCCACATTCGCCACAGAGGGACGCGCCCTATCGCTCCGGACAAAGCAAAGGGATATATATATATATATATATATATATACACACATTTAACTGCAATGACCACGCAGTATATAATGTATAGAAACGACGTAAGTATAGAGGAGCGTTCTGCACACGAGGAAGAGAAATAACTAACAAATGAAAAATTTTATATATATATATATATATATATATATATATATATATTATATATATATTTTATTATAATATATATATATATATATATATATATATTATATATATATATATATATATATATACACACACACACAGGGTGTCCCATAAGTCCGGCATCATAGGAAAAATTCACATTTTTTCTATTTCTACAAACCATAATTCATATTTTTCTCTTTCGACAGGCCATAATGTCCGTGAGCAAGGAAGAATGAATCCAGATAATTCTACTCATAGGAAATAGGAGTCAGAGAGAGGCCGCTGCTGAATTTAACAGACTGCATCCAGACCACGAGCCAATAACACAGAGTTGTGTTAGCAGACTTGTTGCAAAGTTTAAGGAAACAGGATCCATAGAAGATAAACCACGCAGTAGACCTTCAAGGAGGTCCACTGACGATGATACAGCGACTGCTATCCTGTCTCATTTTAACAGAAGTCCCAATAAGTCTCTTCGGCGATTGTCCACCGAGACAGGAGTGTCAAAAAGTAGCATCCATCGCATTCTTCAGGGTCACAAATGGCATCCATATAAACTTCAGATCCTACAGAAATTAAGTGATGATGATCCCGACTGGCGGATGAAATTTTGTGAATGGGCTACAGAACAATATGCTTGGGATGCCAATTTCCTGTCCACCATTCTGTTCAGTGACGAGGCTGTTTTTTATGGAAATGGTGAGGTAAATTGACAGAACACCCGCTACTGGTCTCAAAACAACCCTCACTGGTATACCTCCTGCACATTACAGCACCCAAGTAAGGGAATACCTGTACCAACAATTCCCTGGTCATTGGATAGGACGTCGAGGGCCTGTGGAATGGCCAGCTAGAAGCCCGGATCTCTCACCACTAGATTTTTATCTCTGGGGCCACTTCAAAGCACTGGTATACGCAAAGAAAATTAGGAGTGTTGAACATTTGCAGCAGCGCATTATTGGGGTATGTAACACCATTACTCCTGACATCATTCACTGTGTGCTTGCTGACTGGGTATCATGTCTGAATTTGTGTATTGAAAACAATGGTGGACATATTGAGCACATTCTGTAAATAAAAGCTTTTGCTTTGCCTTTTTTTATTATTTTTCCTATGATGCCGGACTTATGGGACACCCTGTGTGTGTGTGTGTGTGTGTGTGTGTGTGTGTGTATACAGTAGACGCCATTTATAGTGTCCCACTCGGCTCCAAGCCAAAAGGACACACTATCCACAATTTGGTCTCTCGAGGGTTGCAAAGTTAAAAATAGTGAATATGTACTGTATATCAATATATTTACAACATAAACACCTTTATGCAATTTCTCATTAAAATTGTTTTCACAATTCAACTGAAACATCAAAACTATGTTCATTTTACATTAAAACAAAACATTTTCCTTCCATGGCCATCTAGTAAGCCTGTAAACAGCATGGCATCACAAATACAAGTGTAAACTAGAGCTGCCAAGTAGACTATACTAGCTGAAAAGAGAGACTATAAGCGTAATCAGACACACACTATCCATAGCAATTACCATGTAAAAGTAACTGTTTCCTAGTTTTGAGACACTATACGCGGCGAGAGACAATATCCGGACACTAAATCTGATGTCTACTGTGTATATGTATATATTAGGGTGTTTCACGGCAGTGTGGTTGATGGATGAAGTGGAAGGAAGTTCAATCCACATTGATGCCCCTGTTCCTTTTGCTGAGGAAACTCGTCTGAACAAGTTTCAACCAGATCAGAACACGTTTATGGGTCCCGAGATTTGACGCTTCAGATTGCTTAGGTATTTCTAATTTCAGCTGTTCTAGTGTTAGTCGACTGCCTTGCTTCCTGACGGAAGGGTGCACTGCTCTCTGTCCTTCGTGTCAGTTGTCGAGTTTTGTCCTCGTTGTGTCTACCGTTGCGTATTTGTACTCTTTTCTAATTCGTATATTTCCTCATTGCAGATAAACATGGCAACTCGAAGCAAGAAAGAGGTTTGGCTCAGCGGACACCCGAATAAGGAGATCCTGGGTAGCCGCCTGCCGACGAAGTTGCAAGTCTTGCAAAAGTGCTTCTTCCATCAAAAACAGAAAAACCTAGGACGGACAAAATGTCTGAACCTCTGTTTGGATGCTGTGATGGTGTTCTGGAAAAGAGCAAGGATCCCTACTATGAGGCGGGACAGTGTGCTTCGGAAAATGGAAGCTCTGCTCCAGCGTTACGACAAGTTTGTGAAAAGCAGGAACAGATCCGAGGAGAGCTGTCGTGTTGCGGAGGACATGTTCAAGGCGGAACTCAAGAACAAAATCCTCGATATTGGTCATTCCAATGCCCTTTCTATGATGACAAACGAGGAAGACAAGCTCTTCTAAAAGAGTCAGCAGGAGGACCCAACAGAGAGCAGTATGGGATCGGCAGACATGAAGATGGCCCCAATGGAGAGTAGGAAAAGGCGTCGAGAGGAACAGGAGGAGAGACGACACCGGGAATTCGAGCGGGCCAAGACGGCTACAGAAGCTGCTACTCTTGAAGACAGCTCCTCGTCCTCGGCGTCGCCATCTGCGGAAGATGATCCCTCCTTGGCAGCCTCCACGTCTGCTTCATGTCCTTCGAGAAAGCGGTCGAGGAACCTCATCACTCAGGATGTGGCTGTCGCGTACGACCTGATGAACATTTCTTATCGTGATGCAGTGATGTCCTACGCCGTCGTCGCGCAATCCTTGGGGCACGATTTGAACGAGGTATCCATCTCCTCTTCCACAATGTATCGTGCTCGCCAGTCGCTTCGGAAGCAAGCAGCAGAGGTGTATCAAGAGGGAGAATTCTGTCCTGAGGAGCCCTTGGTGTTGCACTGGGACTGGAAAATGCTGCCTGAAATCACAGGTGACGGATCTGTGAACCGAATCAAGGGGTTATCATTCGACACAACGGCATCGGACACCGGGATTCACGTGGGAGCCTGCGTCAAGATTGAGGAGGGTCTCGGGAAGCAACTTCTTTACCTAGCATGCAGGCACAATATGTACGAAATCGTCCTGGCCCAAGTCTTCCGGTCTTCGATGGGCCTCACCTCTGGGCCCGAGACTGGGATCTTCAAAAGATTCCAAGAGCAGTGGGGTTTCATCGACCGATCTCTTATCACCACTGCTATTGATTCAGATAGCTGCAGCATCGCTGGACCTCTTCAGGGTCTCAAGGACCGAACTGTCCTTATCGTGAGGGAAGCTCTGGCTTTTGGTCAGCCGCGGGATGACTACCAAGAACTTCTTCAACTGGTTATCCTCTTTCTCGGGGAAGAGACTGTCGCCAATGTGCTACTGCGGAAGCCAGGAGCATACCACCATGCGCGGTGGATGGCGAAAGCCATTTACGGATTGAAGCTGTACCTCCTTCAGGACCAGTTCAGGATGACCGGGCGGGAGCTGAAAGGAGTCACAGAAATCTGCCTGTTCGTCGCCCTGGCCTACGCAAAGGCTTGGAGTCGTGCGACGAGAGCAGAGCAGGCCCCACGTGTGGATCTGGAGTTCTTGCTGGACCTGGAAATACTGCAGGAAGATGCCATGATCGTCGACATCGCCAAGCAAGCGCAAGCGGCCATGAAACGACACCTCTGGTACTTCTCCGAGACGCTGGTCGGCTTGGCATTCTTTGATCAAGGGGTTCCTCAGGAAGAGAAACAAAGGATGCGAGAGAACCTCGCCAAGCCGGCATCGAGGAAAGCGTTGAAGCGTCTGGAGGGGAAGACCGTCCTCGGCTCCTTCAAAGGAAAGAAGATTTCGGATTTCGTTACCTCGAGGACGAAGGATCTCTTCACCGCACTCGGGATCAACGGCGCCTTCTTTCGAAAATCCCGCTTCGTCTTGGGAAAGCGACCCACACTACCAAGCAGGAATAGCTAGGGTCCGCTTCCTGGCTGTGGTGAACGACTCAGCTGAACGGGGGATCGCTCTCATCGAGAAATTCAATACTGCCCTAACAACGAAGGAAGAAGACAAACAGTACCTGCTGAAAGCAGTTTTCAAGAACAGGAAGTATTTTCCGAAGCAGCAGAAGGGGGAAATGATGAAGTGATGAGTCTGTGCTCTCTGACGTAAGGTGTGATTTCTCGGGACCCCTTATTGTTGTCGAAGGAGTCTCATTTTTGGCCAGGAGTGATAAATATGTAAAACGAACATGGGCATCTATGTGGATTAAAAATATAATGTGGTTCTCATTTATGAAACACCCTAATATATATATATATATATATATACCGGGTGTCCGAGAATTATCTGTACAATTTTTGGCTGTTATTAAAAGTCAACCATGAAGTGTAGAAATTCCAGTGTTGTCCCATTTTACAGAGAAACTCAAAGTTTTTTCTGATAAGTTTTGACAAGTTTTTTCTTTTTTGTACGCGGGTGACAGACATTGATTTAAAAGCAAGAATCACAGCTGCTATTGAGCGAATTGATGTGGATATGCTGCAGCGTACATAGCAACATTTGGATTATCGATTGGATGTTTTGCGAATCACTGATGGTGCACATATCGAATGTTTGTAACAACGTTACTTTAATAAAAAAACTTTTGAAAATACAGATTCTAAATAATCTTGTTTAAGAATTTTGTGTGTTATCAAGAATTTTATTAAAAGATGAAATTGTACAGATAATGTTCGGACACACTGGAATTTCTAAAAAACTTGTCAAAACTTGGTATCAGAAAAAACTTAATGAGATTCTCTGTAAAATGGGACAACACTGGAATTTCTACACTTCATGGTTGACTTTTAATAACAGCCAAAAATTGTACAGATAATTCTCGGACACCCTGTATATACAGTGCCCGCGAAAAGTATCCGATCACCCTTGAAATTTGTATTTTTTACATAAAAACAATGTTTAAATGTATACTAACCTTATATTAGTATTTTGTCATCTGTCCTTTGGTTTGGATGACTTGTTCTAGACATTTTGGCATGGATTTAATCAAGTTTTGACAAACTTCCACTGATATTTCCTTGCACCATACCTTTTTGATGGCCTCTTGTAATTTTCGACTGAGCCAGTGTCGTGGCATTCAACCTTATTTTTTATTATTAGCCACAGATTTTCTATCGGATTGAGATCTGGACTATTACCAGGCCAATCCAAAATATCAAATTTATTGTCAGTAATCCATTTTGTCACTATTTTGGCCCTGTGACATGGTGCACCATCATGCATGTATGTTTTTGTCCTTTGGATTGCCATTGCCATTGGAAGTTTATCCTGTAGCATTGCTAAATACCGTGCACCATTCATAGTTGTGTTCTTCGGAAGAAAATATAAGTTTCCACGCCCATAGTAACCGAAACAACCCCAAACCATCACACTTGGAGGGTGTTTCATTGTCTTTAGGGTGTATTTAGGGTCCATCCTATTTGAGCCAATAGGCCAGCGAACCTTTTTTGGACAACTTCTGAATGTCAAAAATGTCGACTCATCGCTAAATAAACCTTCTTCCAGTCATCAACAGTCCAATGAATGTATTTTTTACAAAATGCGACACGTTTTTTACGCATTTTTTCATTAATGAACGGTTTCTTAGCAGCATGGCGAGATGGTAATCCGAGTTCTTTTTGGAGCCGCTCCTGGATAGTTCGTTCAGAAACACCAGATAACAAATTATTCATATTAAATTTTATTTCTTTCGCAGTTATTGTTGGGTTTTTCAATACTAAACGTTTCATAAGTTTGTCTGTTCGCGAATTTGTTTTTCTCGGTCTGCCAGATCGTTTTTTAGGGACTGGCGTGGTTAGGCCACCATTGTTCTTAGCCCGTGAAACCCATAAATTAATGGTACTTTGGGATATGTTTAATTCCTTAGCTATCTGTCTCTGTGATTTCCCACATGCATGCAAAGCAACAATAGCACCTCGACAATCACTCTTAAGTTGTTTTTTAGCACACATTATATATAAATTTTATTTACACCACTTTCTGTAAAAAAAAAAAAATATCAAGAAATTTACACAAACAGTGAAATCTGACAAATTTGAGACACAGCCACCCGCAACGAAGGCTACCAGAACACTAATTTGAGAATGCGTTGGATAGCTCTCATATCAGCGAGCAACCTCAAAGTTACCAGATGTCACTAGAACAAATAGAAAGTGAATTACGTGTCTCTGAATATTAAGGGAAAATATTGTATTTTCTTGAGTGATCGGATACTTTTCGCGGGCACTGTATATATATATTATATATTAACTATGGCATTAAGTCATGCTAGACAACATAACTTGAAAGTTAAATTTGGAAAAAGTGATTTGTTATAATGGTTCCTTTGATGAAATACTCTCCTCACAGTAACACTCTTATAGCATTTCTTCGAGAAATGCATCTTCAAAAACTGGTGTCCTCCTTTAGCAATTTATCATGCACTAATGATGAGCAGTTCATTAAAGAACTCAATTGGCATCATACACGTGGAATTAAAAAAATTGAGTAATTTTCTTGGTTAATTTGAGTAATATTTCCTCCATCTTAGTTCAATGGATTTTTTTTCTTATACAAACCATTGGTACAAGCTGCCACTAATTTTACCACCACCACCCGAAGACAGTGTCACCCATATAAAAAAAATTTCAATAAACCAACAAATTTCTGGTTGCTGAAGGTGGTTCATAGTGACTAACAGAAGTTTGAAGTATGCTTTATTCATTTAACTTTGTCAATGCTGTTTCAGTAACAAACTTTAACAAAAAGAAAAAAATGCAAGACCAGAAAAACAATATCAGGCCTTTGGGCAATACTTGCTAGTATGGTATAGTGACCTAATTTATCAGAGAAAGGTTGAGTTGGTGCATGATAAGAACAATGGGTTGTTTAGCCTTTTTGGTAATGGTCATATGGACTGGAGTGGACCTACAGCTTTACATGGGATCCAAATCATCTCGGGACCACATCAGTTAAATGCAGGAAGAGGGCCTCCATTCAACTACTGAACAAATCTAATAGGAAAGGGTGGTGGTGTAACATTACTACAATGTACCCGACTCCCCATGATGAAAATAGATAACCAAAAGGTAATTAATTAGTTAATCTTGTAAATAAAAAGGTTTTGAGGAATGAAAATTAATCAGAATTTAAACTTGATATTTAAAGCATGAATTGTAAATGAAACCAAAAAGATCTGTTATGGTCCTAGTTATTGAAGGTAATGCACTGTGGCTCGTACATCTAAACTGTAAAAAATATTTACTTCATATAGCTACCGATATATTAAAATAAAAAAAATACTATATAGCTATATCCCCAAGGTTATAACTCTTATAAAGTTTCTTGTACAAATTTCTATATATACTAATTAATTATCTTTAAAAACTGTGTATAAACATCAAAACTAACAGAATCCATTACTTCAATAGATAATTTCATTAATGGGGTACTGTGACAATCAGATAATTTTCCTCCTCATGAATACCTCATTGAGCTGTTCCTCCAAATAAGAGTTTGTACCTTTAAGTTGTGACACTACTTTGTATGCCCAATTAAAATACTCATTTACTCTCTCCTCTGTCCACCCTACTGGAGTAGACCTTAACAAATCTCTTAAATTATATAATTTATCAGCTAATTTTACGAGCTTAGCTCTCTTGGAATTAGTTGCAGCATTAATTATTTGAAGTTCTTTTCGCCTCTGCTTTGGAAGATTTTTATCATCTGTTACCTGCATGAAATTTGAAAAAAAAAAAGGGTCTTCAGAACTTGTAGGGTATAAAGAATTCAAGAGATTAATATAAGTGACAAACCTCTATGATGGCAAGTTGATGTGGTAACATGCCTAAAGTAATTATGTTAACCCATATTAGCCAAAGGGGTTTCAAAATCAAAGTTGAATCTTTATAATTTTAGTGTGAATATTTACTTATACAACACCACAAAATTATTATGGAAAAACTATACATGCCTGTCATGCAGTTTACATTACAGTCCACAAGAAGGCCTAATTCAAATATGCCTAAAATATGGTATTGAATACAGTATTTTTATTTCATAATTTAATAAAAAAATATTAATTTACTCTATTGAATAACTACAAATTGCCTCAGAATTTGCAATAAAGCCTATTGGGAATGGGGAAAAATGCCATAGGTAGAACAAAAGAATATGTAGGCATTGGGCCTACATTAACAACATATTTTTTTTACCAAAATTTTCCATCACACTGACTAAAAATTATTTTGAGAAGAGAAGGAAAATACTGTATATAAATTACACATCTGGTGTTTTTCCACCTGCAATGTAAGCATGAAAATTAAGCAAACAAGAAAGAACTATAACTCTCAGCTAGCCTAGATAGAAGTATTGCTGCAGGCATGGAAGGTGTGTTAGTCTTCCGACAAGTTCTGGGTGAAAAAACTAAAGGATAGGGGGCCATTCAAGTATTACTTAATTTTTGGGGAGAACTTTAACACCCCTCTCCCTTGTAATGCGGTGTCACAGTGTCACAGTTTTATATACTTCTTACTAATTTTTGGTTATTATTGAAAATAACAAATTAAAATCCACTAAAAACACAATGTTTGATTCAAGGAAATCAAATGACTGACTTTCAGTCAAAGTCAATCATCAAATATACCAGTCATATTACACATGCACATCATCATACAGTGCATATTATAGACACCATAACTAGGGATGCACCAGAACTTGGTTCCAGCCAGAACTCCTTTTTTGCAGTTCCAGTTCCAGCAGGAGCTTTTAAAAAATAACTGGCTGGAACTGGAACTTATGAAGTTTTTAGGAAGACAATCTTTTCCACCTCTCCTTATGCCCTTTTTACATAATTTGCATTCTGCAACTTCATCAGCTTTATTTTCTACAGAAAAGAAATTTCAAATAAAGGACATAATGCTTCTGTATTAGTCAATGGCTAATGATATGATGATGTGATAAAAAATTGAGCTCCATATATATTATTTGAAAAGGACTTTATAGAAAATTTACCTTAAACTTCAAATGATATCTATGAAATTTAGGATATTGGGAGGGTGGTTGAGAGAGCAGAAATGGTCCTCAGAGGAAATAGATTTGGTAGTCTCTTTAATGTACAATAATTTATGGTTAACAAAGGTATGTGAATAATTGTTCATCATACTGGGTCATATCCACATTAGTAATTTATTACTATGTGGTGAAGGGTGTGCTCAGTGAGATTATCTCCCACCGACAACAACCAGCCAACAAAACTGAAGTCAAACACCAGAACCTTGGCTTCAGTTCGTTCTTCCTTCTGATCACATCGAGAGAGGAACAATTACGCAGTTGGCTTGCGAACTACTCTATAGAAATAGTGACTGAAACAAAAGTTGAAGTTAAAAACCAATACAGGCTAGTGTACCCAGAATAGGCCTACTTAAATTAGCTTAACTGAAGACTACGATATTAAGATTAACTCTACAAGACGCTACATCATCCCATTGACCAACTGAGGTGAGTCAATTCTTTCACTTTACCTTTCGGTTAACAGTTAACAAATATCCCCAATTTATTACATGAGCCATAGTAAATTTTCTATGGTTTTATTTGTGGGAATTGTATCTGTGACTTTAATCATCCTATTTGCTCCGGACCATTTCTGGATTCTCGAGTCCTAATTTAATAGGTTGGATTAATTTTAACCTGCGTTAGGGGTTGGGAAGTTGAGGTAGGTTTAATTGAGGTCAATCTCCAACAGTGCAGTTTTTACAATATCTGAAAAAAAACAAAAAAACAATTTGATTTATCATCATTACTGGACTAAGTAACACCCAGGGCTGCCAGCTTCTTATAATATACCATATTCACTAAAAATTATCCCACAGCTACACTAATAAATGTACATCTACATAATATAACTAGGCCTATAGGGTCATTCTCTGTCAGATCAACCAGTGCCTAACACCCTCATCTCTCAGATTTTGCTGAAATTTGGTTTATAGGGAGTTTGTGGGCCCTGAATCCATTTCTGAAATTATAAGGTCAATCCGACCAACGGTTCAAGAGATATGACCTCAGGAAATTTGAGGTCACTTGCGAAGGTCACTAACATTTGGCGACCCATAACTTGGGTAATAATGGTCACAATTATATAAAAGTATATATATTTAGAATCAGAAAACGACAAGGAATCCAAATATGCAAGTTTTAGAACTCTAGGTTGAAAAATAAAAAAGTTACACTGTAACCAAAATTTGAGGTCACGATTTGACCTCTGGGGTATCAAATGAGAAATTTTTTTTTAAATGTAAAAAATGAAGGCATAGGCATTGGCTATTAGAATCAGCAAAAAGAAGTTTGTTTATGTTAGTATTTTTCATGTAACTAACATATAAGTGAACACCATATTCATAAGTTGTGCGTCAATTCTACCTATTTTTTCACACTTAAGCTCATAATTTGACCTATAGAAATTAAAATTACATTTTTTTTATAGATATAAAAACAAAGGCAAAAAATGTAAAATTGTATTTCACTGCTAATCTACACTGGCAATAATAGTTATAATAGTGAAAGGGGAAGACCTACTTAGAGGATTCATGTGCTAGCCTAATACAATTTTTGCATGCTCGATGCTCTCATCAATTTCTTTTTGTGGAAAAATGTATTGAATTCTGCTGCCTCCTCTTAGGGTAGGACAACTCATTACAGTTAATATATGATGTCCTGGCACTGCACATGAATCCTTGTTTGATGGATAATAATATGCACTTGATCCTGATGACCCAGAGGGATGTAGAAAGTTCACAGTGAAATCATCAAACTCTTCACAATATTCCTCCACAATTCCATACCAAACTTGCATGTCATAAATGCAGCCAACATACTCTCCTGGTTTGACACATTTTAGGTTACCAAGCATTGCAGGTTCATTAGTAAAATGACTTTTCCTTATTCTTTTCTTTTCTCCAATGCCACTTGAAATGGGATACACCATCAGTTCTTCCTTGTTTAGGGGAACAAATCTATGATATTTCTGAGTTCCAGGAATAGCCCTACTATCCTTGAAGCGATGTTCCAACCGTTCTTCTGCATCTTTCAAATCAGCTGTAGTTACAAAGAAAAAATTTATCTTTTTGCTCAAGTTTTCTTCACAAAACTGAAACATGTGTTCTGGTGTAAGAATTTGCCTCTCTGTAGTTCTCTGCAAACTGGCACGAGCAGTAGCTCTTTTCACTGTTCCTCCAATCCCATCACATGCATTTTTGCCATGGGATGTAGCAAAGAAGTGCCATTCACAAGACAGACCAAAATCCTCTTCATGGTAACAGAGATTTGTGAAGTTGTATCTGTTCTTATATTGGCCAGCACATCCATCTGAGAAATAGTGCACCTTCTTCAATTGTGGGCATCTGAATTTAACATATGTCATAAGCTTCAATATGAATGAGCAAACCAGTGTGTTTTAGTGATGCAGATAAGAAACAGACACTAAAATGGCTAAGTTCCTGGTCTGCAGATGATCTATAATATATGACAAAAGGGTGAACTGTACACTGTGAATTGTCCCAGTGAAACCCTTGGGCAGCATCCTGGACAATGAAAGAATAATTCTCAGAGAAATCACCTACTATAACTACCTCGCTCTGAGGTGGTAGTGTTTCTTTCAACTGCTTGAAGTACTGTGATTGTTGCTGAGCAACAAAGTGATGACGAACCATGCAGGATATTTTCATGCTTAGGGATGATAAGTATTCATGAAGTGGCTCCACCTTATCAACCATTGTACAACGGTCAACAGTCACCCATTGCTTGTAAGATATTTCATTTGGAGCTGATTTCACACAGTCAAGTAACTCAAGAAAATCCAGGACACCCTCTTCTCTTGGGCAATCATTGCAAAGTTGCATCATGCAAGTCTCTCTTTCTGTACTGCAGACACTGTAATCCATAAGATCCTTGTATGAAAGACCCCTTTCTCCCAATGCAGCCAGCTGCAATTTTAGATTTTGATGGTATGTGCAGACACAGACAGAATGAGTCCCACCACTACCGGCAAGCACACAATATGATGGCCGTAATTTTGCAAATGTGGAAAATCCTATTTTGGGATTCTTTTCATCATTTTTATATAGTTCAAACATCTCTCTTAAATTCCCGAGGACCAATCGTTTTTGCACCTTCAGCACTGATAACTTTCACGCAATCCTTTTGGCCAGGACACATACGACTAACCTCTTCTGACTCATAGAATCTTCTAACTATATCTTTGTGTTCTTCAGATATCACTTTTCCTTTGCTCATTAGTGGAATCTTCGGAAGGATTCCATGTTCTGATTTAAGTGAACGGCTTCTTTTCACCATGTATGTTGTAGTTTGAAAGAAACTAGCTGTTTTTCAATTGTGTATGGTGAGTGTCAATATTTGTAGTTTGTGATGGTGACATTTGCTCTCCAGGAATGACTGTTTCAATTCATTCATTAATTTGTCTAGATGTTTTTCAGATTTAGTTTCAGGTTTTGAAGTATCACTTACCTCCTCGGTAATTTGAACACCATAACTGAGATCTAGCCTCCTTCAGGTGTTTCTGAGCAGATGATAGCTTACCACGAGCCTTGCGCTTTTTCTGGCTTAATGACAGCCCTTCTGAAAAGAACAGAAAAAAAGGTTTCACACACCTGAATATTAGTAATTAAATATTAATTATAGTACCTTAAATGCTATATAATTGGCTATATAGTAGATCAAACAGACCTTGTAGTAAAGTATAAGTTATTATATTAATTTATTACTTACTTTTTTTAACTGGTGTTTGGTCCAGAAATGCTAGAACTGGTTCAACTGAAGTTGAAGGATTTTCCTTTATCAAGCAATCACTGTCATTGTCCAGATCTTGAATTGAAGAGATGTTACTCAAGCCACTGATAGTAGATGATTCATTTGAATCCTGCTCAGACTCGTTGTTTTCAGTGGTACTAAGTATAGTGGGGTTTTTCATTATCAGTGTCCAGCAGTTCACACACAACAATGAGTCTTTTTTCACTCTTCCAGCACATTTTTCAACAAGTACATCAGTCACTTTTCTAAGATTGATTGTTATGCGTTTCTTGTGTTTTTGAATAGGGTCCTGGCAGTATTTCAAGTGCCGAACCATTGTATTTTGATCTGTAAAGATATAGGATTTACAATTAGGTAATATATATTTTTTAGAAAATATATAGCTATACACACTTAATATTTTAGGCCTTGATAGTCTCTGAGGCTCATTAAAACACCATACCCACCAGCCACCCACAGTGCTGGCTGGAACTGTACTAACCTCTAGACAAGGAATTTTGCAACTATCTGTGTTGATTCTGCACTTAGACAAGTAGCAACATGTTTCAACAGGTTTGTTTAGGCTACATGTGAGCTTAGTCTTCCCCTTTCACTATTATAACTATTATTGCCAGTGTAGATTAGCAGTGAAATACAATTTTTATTAAATTCTTGGAGCTTGAGGTCAAATTGATAGCTAAGATATAAAATTCCTTGAAATGACAAGCAATTTATAAATATGGTGTTCACTTATAAGTTAGTTACATGAAAAGTACCAACATAAACAAACTTTTTATGATTGTTTCTATTAGTCAAGAACTCTGACTTTGTTTTTTATATCTATAAAAAATGTAATTTTAATTTCTATAGGTCAAATTATGAGCTAAAGTGTGAAAAAATAGGTAGAATTGACGCACAACTTATGAATATGGTGTTCACTTATGTTAGTTACATGAAAAATACTAACAAAAACTTTTTTTTGCTGATTCTAATAGCCAATGCCTATGCCTTCATTTTTTACATTTAAAAAAAAAATTCTCATTTGATACCCCAGAGGTCAAATCGTGACCTCAAATTTTGGTTATAGTGTAACTTTTTTATTTTTCAACCTAGAGTTCTAAAACTTGCATATTTGGATTCCTTGTCGTTTTCTGATTCTAAATATATATACTTTTATATAATTATGACAATTATTACCCAAGTTATGGCTCGCCAAATGTTAGTAACCTCGCGAGTGACCTCAAATTGCCCGAGGTCATATCTCTTGAACCATTGGTCAGATTGACCTTATAATTTCAGAAATGGATCCAGGGCTCACAAACTCCCTATAAACCAAATTTCAGCAAAATATGAGAGATGAGGGTGTTAATTTCAATTTTTTTTGGTTGATCTGACAGAGAATGACCCTATATAGAGCTATAAAAGAGTAACCAGCTGGTTACGTTTTAAAGTTCCAGTCAGAACTTAAAATGTTGGCTCTGGTGCATCCCTAACTATAACACAATGTGATTTGTGCTATTATAAATTTGTCATCAGTCTTTATGTTTTGTATTTTCTAGTTACAGTAGTAAATTAACGTAAAACTACTTGAAAACATTTTTGGAATACAGTACTTTGTAAAACCCGGGAAATCCTAGGATTTGCTACGCTTGTCCCAAGATCCTGGTTGAGAAACCCTAGTTGGTACCAGTTCTAGCCTTTTATTGTGCTCCTTTAATCAATCACACACATTTTACATACATACATTAATTAGCTACCAGACTGACAAATGACAATACACAAGCAATGTGTTACCCTATTATCCTGACTGAAGCAATTGTACAGGTATGGATAAAAGGGTCACTGGTTTTAGAGGTATTTGTAAACATGGACAATCTGGAGGAGCTGGAATGGCATCATCATCAAGATGATGATGATGAGAGATAAGGGTTGTCTGTACCATTTACCTGTGTTGAAGGTGGGACACCTGTAATTTCAGTAACAGCACATGCCCATGTGTGGGAGGAAGTATGAACTACATGTGTATATGTAAAGTATGCATACTATGTATAGATTGTTCAGTATAGTAATACATACACACGTGACATGTTTCTGATTAAATCGCATGAGCATATCAGTTTTATTTCCATTAAAACTTGATTATGTTACATAACACTCAGCTTTACCCCCTCCCCCAATGATAAAGTAACACATCCCATGACACCCCCTCCCCACTCAAGTGTTACATAATAACCAATGGCTCCTAGGTCTATGACAGTGAATAATTAGGCACTGTTAATTGAACTTAAAAATGCCTCACGTAACCTAATTGCCTACTCCCAGAGAAAACAGTGGGCAACCATCCAACCTACAACCAGACACAAACTTCAACAAGAAAAAGGTATCAGGTTTTTCTTTTTACCAGTGGGCTGTGCCAAATACCAAAGACAAATAAATTTAATAATTTAACCAAAAAACTACTTAAGGTCTTTTGAAGACTTCCACATACACAACTTTTAACAAAAAATCATATGCTTTATGCCATTGACTGTAGGCATTAAATCTGCTGGAAACTTCCAATGGATCACCAAGTTGAAAGCAATCAATTCTAGGCTTATACAGTTTTTTCAGAATTGTATTAGCCTATCTCAATCATAAATACACTTTTTCCGAGTATAAAGATGTTTATACTAGCTGGGGTCAAAAATTGGTGACAGTTGTTATAATGAATAAAATTAAATAAAATTAAACTGGTGCAATATTTTATGTCAATTTTAGTTAACTGAATCAAAGTGGGAACTTTAACTCACGTATGTTTATATTACAAAATTAGTGGATCTACTTAGAAAAATGGAGAAAAGTGAATTTGTGGGAAATTGACAAAATTTATCAATTACATTACATGGCTTTTTCAAATAATTGACTACAAATGCAGCTATTGGGATAATATGGGTTAATACAGTACTGGGTATATAATTATTTTTTTATTCATATGATCACACTGAAGATACTATGAATATTACCTCTTTCACTACTGATGTTATTTCCTCCCCAAACTCTGCACTTATTTCTTCAAATGACGTGTTAGTATCTTCTACCGTGTCATGCAAAAGAGCAGCCTGAAGAACAACTGAATCAGTTACCCCCGCTTCAACTAATAAATTAGCCACTCCTGTAAAATTTATTTCACTTGAAAATTCTATTAAAAAAAAAAATCTCTATTCATTATTAATTAGGCTAATTAAGTTGATAAGAACAGTATAGTACCAATAAAGTATATGTATGTCACATAAAACTGATAAGGTACTTTGAAGTCTCCATGTGGAAACTGATCAGTTACCATACAATTGAAAAGTTGTCAAAACACAGCGAGAGCATCAGTATGAGGATATTTTTTATTCTCTCTCATTTTAAGGCCTCAGTACATTAGGATGTCAAGCAAAATATAAATAGCCTAATCATCTTGGCCATGAAAGCTGAGCTGATGGCCATAACCATTAGTGGTAGCTAGCCTACTTAATTACAAATTTAGGCCATTTGACATCTGAAAATAACAAATTATAATATTGTAGTATATATATTTATGAGGATATTTTTTATTCTCTCATTTTAAGGCCTCAGTACATTAGGATGTCAAGCAAAATATAACTAGCCTAATCATCTTGGCCATGAAGCTGAGCTGATGGCCATAACCATTAGTGGTAGCTAGCCTACTTAATTACAAATTTAGGCCATTTGACATCTGAAAATAACAAATTATAATATTGTGGTATATATATTTATAATCATACAGTACACGCATAGGAGGAGACTGTAGATGCTAATCAACCAGGGAAGTACCCCATGGGGTACATTAGGCATGATACAGTGTGCTGGAACTCCCATTTCTCCTGTCACTGTCTTCCTTAACTGATCTTTTAATCTTTATCCATTGTGAGCAGTCCACTATACTCTCAAACACACGCTTCTCCCTCCATTCCTTACTACACATATATACATCTTACACAGTACACATTCTTTTCAAAATTTTAAAAAAGGCATAGACCCTGATTTCAGTTCTCTTCTGTTCCTTTGGGGAAAGAGGGGGATGTTACAGGTATTTGCCTTTGGCCACCCTTTCCTGCCTAAAAAAAATACAACAATCCATTTTAGTAGCCTACTATATGGTACTAGGCTTTGTTTCTTGAGTTCCTACTGACTAGTGTGTAGGAACAGTGACAAAGTTGGGTGCCAGTAGGAAAGTATAAAAGTTAAGCATAGAGTGCTATTAGAGTAAAATCTCATGATACCTGTAACTACTTTTTCAGTCCTGCCATGCAGAGCCAAAGAACTTTTATAAATAGTTCACTAAGCCTTGCGGACTATCTATTTTATGAATCCCATTAAGATACTGTTTTACTACCTGTATAGAACAAACAGTCAACTGTTTAGAAGTCACGCATCTTTGAATTTGTGTAAATTCAAAGATGGGGTTCAGTGTTTAAACAAAAATGACCAAATTTCAGCGGGTTTATATATTAAAGAATATATTACTTCAGTGATGTGAATTTGGCCATTATTTGCTTAGACCCCTGTACAGTTTCTTTGTGCAGGTTTTAAATTTTAATCTGACTGGATTTCTACCTTTAACTAATGTTGAACCCAGTCTACAATTTTTAAGTGTGATCATATTAAAGGTTTTCAAATTTAAGATGTGGACCACCACATTTATTCTATTGCACACATAATTTTTCATGAAGAGTATAGGTGCAGTGCGGGTATTAATTTGGATAAGTTTCATGTATCAATTCTTCAATTTTTAATGGACAAACTTCCATTCTGTCAGACTTTATAAAGTTATTAGAGGCTGCGTGAAGATTTTATTTTTAATGTACAGTATGCCTTTATTATTAAGCCAATATTCACTTGTGTACACACCCAAATTTCAGCATCCTTCTCATAGCCTATACCTACCAGTTGGGCACTAAGACTTAAGTTAGCCTAAATATATTATTATAATCAGATATGAATATAATAATAACTTACTTAGTTCTCTCAATTTTGGGGTTACACCACTTCCCATTAATCAGCAAAGTTAAGCAACATGGTCTGGAGAATAGTTGGATGAGAGACTGCCTCTACTTCCAGATTATGTAACAACTCATAGTTTAGATCCCATGTAAAGCTGTAGGTCCCCTGCATCCTATGATCTTTGATGTTGCAGAGGTGGTTAAACAATCCCATCATTACTTATTTTTACTCAATTTACTCAACCAATTGTGTTAACAACTTTACTACACTTTTTTTATTTCTAAAGGTAAACTCACCTAAATTTAGATATTTGTAGAAATTTATGAAATATCTAAACTACAATCAATAATTTGCAAAATTTGGCAAGGATATATAAAATTTACCCCCATAACTAACTGACCTTACACTCTGGTTTAAAATTTCATGCTGAAAATGCACCTAGCTCATTTAGGCCTAGTTATTTAAAATATGAAAATTAAAATATTAAATTTTTCAGAACTTTATCTAAAAATTGTCAATTTGCATAAAAATCTTTGCTTTTTACAGAATTTGCAAAACAGATGAGTGGCTTTAGTTTCATGGCCAGAATAATTAGGACTATATAACTATGATGAACTTGTCAGTCTGGTGTGTGATTTTTAAACTAAAAGGTACTGTACTTTCTAAAACAAGATGAAATTTACCTACAAATATCACTGGGAACAACAAGCCTTCAGAATTGCCAATGAAAATGCCATATTCAAATACTCCAGCATTCTCAACCATCCAACAGATTGGAACAGTGCTCATATGGTCTACAAATATAGGGGCATTCCAGGACAAATCACCCAAAAATTTAAAAATTTGTCACCACTCCAACCCAGATTTTAATGAAAATTGACATATGAGGTTCTTCCAGGTGCTGATTTCACTGGTTCAAATAAAAAAGTTCTATGACCCATAGTTTTTGAGATATGGGCCCCCACTTTACCACCTAACTTTATGGGCAATAACTCCTAAACATCATCTTGTAGACCTATAAAACTATACATTTTTAGAATCAGCATGAAGAGATCTATTAAATGATACCACATTCAAATGTGTAGAACAATATTGAAAATCCCCCCCCTTTTTTATTTTTGACCCCCACCCCCCCTAGACAGTGAAATCCATAAAAAATATTTTCATTTATTAAACTTCGATTAATTGTTAAAAGATACAAACAATAAAAACCATGGGTATCAAGTTGTAAGATACTTTAAAAATTATTGAAAAAATATGTACATTGACATTTGTACATTGAAATTTTGACATTTTTATGCAGACTAAAATAGAGAACTACAAATGATATAATTACATGCTATGTATAACTCATATTCACGCACTATCTCTCTCAAATGTTTGTTAATTATGCTTATTTTTATTACAGATGTGCTTATTTTGAGTCAAATCATATCTTATTTTTGAGATTTACAATTGTGTATTTTTAGTAATGAAAAATGGTTAGATACTGTGATGATCCTTTACAAAAACATAAGAAAAAGATACACAAGGATATAAGAACCATCAGCCAATCACTTTATGATCGATGTAAATGGAAACTACAAAGGAATATTGTACTATGTAGCAACTGTAGAAAATTATTGACCCAGAGACCAGAGTTGCTATCAACATCACAAAGAGAAGAGTCTGATCACAATCAGTCTTCTGAGAATGTTATTTCAGAAAGCGATGAATATGATCCAAGTATATCAAGTAATGCCAAAGAAGAGGTTTCTCAAGTTCAAGAAAGTCTTGCTGTGATTCCAGTGAAGAAGCGTAAATATTTAATGATAGGTACTTTTTATATTTATAATTTTATTATTTATATTATTTATTTATAATGCATTTACTTTCAAGACAGTTTTTAAGCAGTTGCTGAAAAACTTAATGAAATTAATATGTTGACATTAAACTTATTAAACTTATGAAATTAATATGTTGACATATTAATTATTATTGTCCATATATATCAAATAGTCAAATATTTATTAATTCAAAAATTTCAGATGGTTTGGGTTCCTCAAGAAAAGAAGCAAAAGCTATTCAAACAATAGAAAAAGCACGTCATTCTTTAAAACAAAAGCTAGAAACAAGTGAGGGGTTCCAGCACAGGTGAATCAGTGCTTAACACCCGACCATCTCAGATCTTGCTTATTTTTGGTGTATAAGGTAAGTTTGTGCAAGAAAGCCAGCTGTGAAAGTTTCAGCTTTCTATGACCATTACTTCACGAGTTATGAAGGTCAGAAAAATCAAGGTTAAGGTCAAAATAGCTCAAGGTCGGCATCTTTGGATGCACCTCACACATTCACTAATTATCTTAACCATATGAAACTATATGTTTTTGGACTCAGAATGAGCTGTAGAATCCAAAAATGCAACGAAAACAGCAATAGGAGAACAAATAAAAATGTTCACCCTTTTTCAAGGAACGAATTGACCCTTTGACCTTGAAGTTCACACATTTTGGGGAAACATTTCTTTACACAAAATGAAGTTCCACCATTGCACTTTTAATATAAACAATAAAAATGTATCTTATTCACCATCTATACTGTCTTAAAGAATTTTTCAAATTGGCTATTTTTCAAATTTCTGGCAAAATCGCCATATGTATATGCATATATGTACTGTACTGTTAAATAATATATTTTGTGAACATAAATTAATTACTTATTTTATGCCTTTCTTACAGATAAACAAGATGGGTAGAAAAGTTTGTGCTGATCCTCTTAGAAAACATAAGAAGAAGATCGAAAAAGCACTTGTGCCAGTCCGTAATACACTGCAAGGAATTCACGGATTAATATATGGAGATTACATTTGTAAAAATTGTGTTAATGATATCAATAAAATCAAAGTTGAAGACAAAAAAGTCTCTGATATTGTCTCAGATTCAAACTCAGACACTGATGCCACTGCCACAGAAAAACGTTCTTCTGCCTATGGGTGTACTACTGAAATAATGTTTGAAGATTTCCAAGGAGATTTAGACAATTCTTCCAATGCTGAATGTGACACCAGTGAAGACAAGTAAGTTTAAGTATTTTTAAAGTGTTAATTTATGTAGATATTATAGCAACAAAACATCAATATATATAACTACATGTATGAACATTACAACCTTTATATATTTGATAAATTCAGATGTATGCATATCAATTATATAATGAAGATCAATACAGTTATGATTATATATACGGTATTTACCAAATTCATATGTAATGTACATGTACATCTATAGGCCTACAGTTGATTAAAAAAAGTTATAACAATTTATTTTATTTGTTTTTCAGAGGGTCTGTCACAAAAAGGGAGATCTTCAAAGGCTGAAACAAAATTTGAAATGGCATCAACATCCCTGAAGAGAAAGCTAGAAACTTCATATGACAAGTTTTACACAAGAAAGTGAAGAAAAGCAATCTAAAATGGATGACAATAATTTGTGAGTACTGTATATATATCTGTAGTACCTTCATTAAAGTATACTAAGCCTATATATAGATCATATGTTTGCATATAAATTTACTCAAACATGTATATCATTTTTGCAGGCATGCAGGAGTGATGCAAGCACTCAAGAATGCCTTCAGTGAGACGACTGACTACAAGAGGAAGATTCAAATACTAACACACTCACCATACACCATTCACAGAACAGCATCTTTCTTCAATGCATCTACAAGGATGGTTTCAACCAGCCGCAAAATAAAGAAAGAACATGGCATATTACCAGAAGTTCCACATATTAGCAAAGGTTGGGTTATAACAAAGAAAGAGAAGGAAGCAGTGTGCACTTTCTATGAATCAGATAAAATAAGCAGAATATGTCCAGGCAAGAAGGATTGTCTATCAATTAGGAATCATGAAGGAGAGAAGCAACTACAGCAGAAACGATTGGTGCTTGGTAATTTACGCGAGATTTTCGCTGTTTTCAAGGCAAGACACTAATCCAAAAATAGGTTTCTCATCATTTGCTGCATTGAGACCCAAGTGGTGTCTTGGCAGGAGCTGGAGGAACACACAGTGTGTGTGTGTGTACCTACCACCAAAATCCCAAACTTCAGCTATCAGCTTTGGGGGAAAAACAACTATCATATAAAGAACTCATTCTCTATGCAGTTTGTGACAGTGAAAAGGAAGTGTGTATGCTACAAAAATGTGCATTGTGTCCAGGAGAAGGTGTTATTGCATTCCTTGAAGGATTGGAATCTGTTCAGGATGCAGTCGGCACCATAATTACATACAAGCAGTGGACTTCCACGGATCGGACAACCCTTATTAACATCGGTGAATCCCTTGAAAACTTCATTAAGTCTTTGGCAACTAGAATTTGTGCACTAACAAGACACTTATGTGGCTGATGCACAAGCAAGTTTCCTAAAAAAACTGAAAGCTAATCTGATGGTCACTGAAAGTATTCTCCTAGGAGACTTCTCTGAAAACTACTCATTTATTGTACAAGATGCTGCACAAGATTACCATTGGGAAAATAGTCAGGCAACAGTTCATCCATTTGTGTTCTACTATAAAGTAAATGAAAATGATGTTGAAATTAAAGTTAAAAGTTATTGTTTCATTTCTGATGACATGAAACATAGTACAAACCTTGTCTTTGCATTCTTAAAGCAACTGATCCTCATGATAAAAGAAGAGAGCTCAGGCCTGCGGAAGATTCATTACTTTACTGATGGTTGCGGAGGGCAGTATAAGAATAAATATAACTTCACCAATTTGTGTCACCACAAAGAGGACTTTGGACTGGATGCTGAATGGCACTTTTTGCAACTTCACATGGCAAAAGTGCTTGTGATGGAGTCGGAGGCACAGCAAAAAGAATGACGGCTCATGCCAGTCTTCAACATACATTTAAAGACCAAATTCTGACACCACTTGACATGATGAAATTTCTGGATGAGAAAGATACCAGCACAAAATTTGTATTCTTATCGAAACAAAATGTCCAGCAGACAACTGAATTCCTGGAAAATAGATATAAAAATTCTGTAACCATCCCAGGTACTCGTAGATTTCATAGATTTGTGCCTATTAGTCATACCCAGTTGGAGGTTGGTGAGATTTCCTCAGGTCCTACAAAAATTATGACAGTTGTGCATCCATCGTTTAAAGATAATTTACATGAGCAAAAGTACATTTCAACTGAAGATATACAAGTTGGGGTATATGTAGCTTGTAACTATGATAATAAAATTTGGTTTGGATTAGTGGTTGAAGTATCAGAAGAATTTAGTGATTATAAGGTCAATTTTATGTCTCCACATGGAAGACGTTCTAAACATAGTTTCCCTTCTCGTCCTGACTCATGTTGGATGTTATCATCTGATATTATCCAGACAATGACTGCTCCATCATTGACAGCAGGTTCAAGAATAATTCAGTATGCCTTTGATGATCATGAGATGCTAACAGCTGAGGGTAATCATGCAGACCTGTTTGCCACAGTTTCCTGTTTTTGAGTCGAAAGTGTACAGAGCTCTAGTTTAATATGTATCTATAGAATACAGGTCTACATAATATGATACTCCTTTTTTACTCCTATTTTATATGATACTCCTATATATATATATATATGTTTGTATTAATGTATTATTAATAAAAGTAATTATAAAAAAAAGTAAAATATTTCTAAGGGTGGAAAGGTGTGGTTGTAGGGGTGGAGGAGACCACAATAAAATAGAGATCTATATCATAGTTATACCTATGGTACTTAGCTTATATCTAAGTGATTTTGTATCACATTTCTAATAATATTTATTTTTGCTTAAGTAGTTTAAATAATGAATATCTCTAGATTTTAACAGTACATATATGCATATACGGTACATATGGCGATTTTGCCAGAAATTTGAAAAATTCTTTAAGACAGTATAGTTGGTGAATAAGATACATTTTTATTATTTATATTAAAAGTGCAATGATGGAACTTCATTTTGTGTAAAGAAATGTTTCCCCAAAATGTGTGAACTTCAGTCAAAAGGTCAATTCGTTCCTTGAAAAAGGGTGAACATTTTTATTTGTTCTCCTATTGCTGATTTCCTTGCGTTTTTGGATTCTACAGCTCATTCTGAGTCCAAAAACATATAGTTTCATATGGTTACGATAATTAGTGAATGTGTGAGGTGCATCCAAAATGCCGACCTTGAGCTATTTTGACCTTAACCTTGATTTTTCTGACCTTCATAACTCATGAAGTAATGGTCGTAGAAAGCTGAAACTTTCACAGCTGGCTTTCTTGCACAAACTTACCTTATACACCAAAAATAAGCAAGATCTGAGATGGTCGGGTGTCAAAATGAAAATTTTTTGCTTCACCTGTGCTGGAACCCTCCAAGTTTAGAAATTGAGATCCCAAGCCCATCAAAAACTTCAAAGTTGGATCATGAAACTCAAAGGTATGAATTTTAAAATGATACGCTATTATTAAGTAGGAATATACCTAAACTAAAACTGAAGCATAAAAGCAAAATGTAGGTATTCACCTTTGATAGTAGAAACTAGAAGCACAACTCCCTAAAGATTGGATATCAATGGGCCCATTAAATCATTTGGTCGCAAAATAATTTTTGGTTTAATTTGACTATCTCAAAGAATGCTCATTTTGTTACACTTGAAATCAATATTATAATCCAAAAAATTTAATATACACATGTAATGTTTTGTCTAAGCAGAGTGTATGACATGTCACAAAGTTTAAAGTGCTGGAGGTTCTACTTCAAGTTTATCATCCCACATGAAAAATATTCATGGCATAAACATCAACCAGATTAATCAGCCATTGAAGAAACAAAGAACAGTGGAAGAGTTTGTGCAAAAAAAAAGTCCATAGAAGAGGAAATTTCGAAACTTGCGTGTGTAGATGGACTGAGTTTCCAATCAATTAATTGCTAAAAGTGAATTCATTCAAGAAAGCCTAAGAAAGATAAAATACAACAAGCATCATCCAACTTACCATAATGGTGTCAGAAAAATGGTGCTTAGTTTTTATGAGAAAAAAAACATGAATTGGTCAACTACTTCAAGAATCAGGTGAGACAAGGAATCCGCTATTCATTAACTGTGGATGAGTATACATTAGGGTGCCACATAAAAATCATTTTTTGATTTTTAGGACGGCCCTTTGTGGGATTGATTGTTAGGTTGGGTGAAAAAGCCCTGAATATGAAATTTTAGCCAAATTGAAGGATATTTAGGGGTTCCGCATCGACCATCTCTGGCGTACCACGTGTCAGAAGTAATGAGTTTCTCCAAGAAATTGCTCCAGCTCCAAGGGGTAAAGTAACATGTACAATGTCAATATAAATGCTATCATATACCATGGTGTAGAGGACAGTCACAGCTATATTTCCATAGCATTAAGTTTATTCCATCTCCAATATTTTTTTTTATATTAATATTTTTGTCACGGTTCAAAAGTTTTTTTTCAAAGTTTCACCTTAATACGTTTATGCTTTGTAATCCAAACCACACCAACTGACAACCAGCTTATAACAACACAATACGCAACTAGCAAACAGTGCAAACACCTTAACAATATTGTTCAACATTATTTCATAATTAATTGGAATAAACTTGTCCCACCATGCCTGGGTAGCAGGATACTATTCTCTGTGTGTAATGTTATTAATAATACAAAATCATTAAATCAATTTCAATTTTATTGCAACAAAACAACTTAATATTATTAAAATAAAAAACATTTTATTCTGTATTAATCATAGTAATATACTGAGCCTACTGGCCATATAAATCAAAATAATAACTAAGAAATAAAGTGTATATACGATTATACATTGTTATACAGGATTAATAGGAGTAACACCCTATAAAAATGAAGCAAATTCAAATATACCATAAAGTACTCCCAAACCCGTTAAGGATTACCGCTGCGGGCGCTCGGGTGCTCTTTGCGGTGCTTCTCAATGACTTGCATCAAGTACTGCCGTTGCTCCTCGTCCTTGGTGAGGGCGAGATTGTAGTTCTGCATCAGCGCGACTCCTCGCTCCGCCTGGACATTGACAATGCTCAACGTAGAGACACGGCGTTTCCCTGCCAGGTAGGACGCATTGTTCAACCAGGTAACCAGCTCCAACTCTAGGAAAGAAGTATTGATCGTGAGCCGCTCAAAAAGAAGCATGCTGGATGTCGTGCAAAAGTCTGCAACTGTCTTTCGCTCGAGCTCCTCCGGGCAGACGTCCAGGGCAATGCGCTTGGGTGGCTCCTCAGTGCCCTCGACATCCTTGATGGTCGTCGCAATTCGACTTCTCCTCCAGCAAAGTGTCATCATCGAAGAGAGCGAGGGCAGCCAGGTGTTCACTCAGGTACCAGAGATGTCGAAACACAGGGGAGGTAGCCTTGGACACGTCCTTGGACACGTCCTTGGACACATCCTTGTCCACCTTGTCGTAGTCAACCAGCGCCTTGAGCATTGCCAGGTCAGTTCGAGGGGAAGGGGCGCCATAAACCAGGCTGGAATGTAAACCAGCAGCGCAAAGTTTACGAAGCGCAGGATGTCCCGGGCCTCGCAAGCCTTACTGGGGAGCTGCTGCCGGAAGAGGTGGAGCTTGATGGCGTATATCACTTTGGCCATCCACCGGGCGCGGTGGAGTGCGCCCGGTCGCATGAAGCGCACACCTCGCTGGGGGACGCCTCCAAGCGCTATGATCACCAGCTCCAGGAGCTCTCGGTAGTCGTCCCGCGGCTGGCCCTTGGTGATGTGACCCTTGAAACGCGCGATCAGATCGTCTCGCGCCTTGAGCAGCAGCTTAGTAAGGTCTTCCTTGGAGATGGCGCTGAATTGGTCGGTGCAGACGGATTGCCAGCGCTCCTTCAGTCGCGAGAACAGTTTAATGTCAGGACCAGAGGAGGGGCCCATGCACTCAATGAAGGCTTTCTCTGCCACTAATTCTAGCATGTGGTGCCGACAGGCCAGGTTCAGCAGCTGGCGGTGAAGGCCCTGCTCGATGAAGACGCAAGCGCCCGAAACGACGCCCATGTTGGCAGCTGTCATGTCAAAGGAGAGCCCGATGACACAATCAGCGATTCCGCAGTCATCCAACGAGTTCAGCACAGCATCTGCTTGGGCGCGACCAGTTCCAGCAGGCAGCTTCGGCACGGAGAGAAGTTTGTCGACGCCGTCGCCGGACACGACTATGGCGAGGCGATCGACCTTCTTGCCGCTGAAGTCGGAGACCATCTTCCCATCCCAGTGAACGATGAGCGGGACACTGGGATCGAACGTCATCTTCACTTCTTTGGCAATTTCCCCTCGATGACGCAATCGCCAACGCCGAATCGTCTCGTGACTGAGAGCCAGTTCATCTGTGTCTTGAATATCCAGACTGGAAGCAGCTGCTTTCATGAGTTGAACGGCTCCACGGTTGCTTGTTTTGGTCCAGTCCAGTGCCAATGCTAGGTCTTGAGTCATAATGTTCTTTTTGCGATGGCGCTTTGTAGGTGGATTGGTTTCCTCTTCTGTCGAGCAATTAGGCGATGACGACGAGTTTGATGATGTAAGGGTTGCTGTTGCCAGTGATTGCTCTGATTGCTTTTGGCGTTGCCTTTCTTTGGCAGCTTCACGTGCGGATGCACGTTGCTCAATTCCAGTGAGGATTTTGTCCACCCCGGACATGACACCACGGCGACCCTTTTCGCGTTGAGCAAGAAGGAAGTCGCAATCCTCCTGGATGGTGATGACAGAGAGGGCGTTGTTGAGAGCCACGTCAAAAATGTCATAGAGTCCCTCGGTGAAGGCCACCCTGGCTGCCTCACTTGTGGCGCCGGACCGCTTCTGGCTGCGCTGCAGTGCCTGCCAATTGTCGTAAAGTCTAAGCAGTTTTCGCGCGGCGCTTTTGGAGGTCATGGTCGGGATTCTGGCCATAGCCCAGAAAGTATACACCTCGACGATCACATTACGCGCCACCTCGGCTAGAAGTTGCTTTTCCACCTTATGAAACTGTATAAACTGACGAAGCACTTCACCATTTGAAGGTAACCTGTTTCCCATTAGGGGGCTTGGGTTGGCGTGTCCAATTAGCCATATCTCGGTCTTGGATCTCAGTGAGCTTGCGGTAGCCATCACGAGATGATCACGCGTTGAATGCGTGAAGGAGACTGATTGACTGAAGACTGTGACAGTGTGACTCACCACACTAACCCGGCATTGCAGGCCTATTTAATAGTGGCATTGCACATAAAAGGATTGAAGTTACCTGTATCAATTACATTATAAACGCATGTAGCTACAAATATAAATGTTGTTATTAGGTTTATTTTCATTTTTGTGAAGTTAGCACTTCTTACATCTAACATCTTCCAATTAAAAAATGAGATAGTCAGCAATTCTAATTTCTGAGTACCAGTACCTAATTGAGTTATCCGAGTTTTTTTTTTTTTTTTTTAAACCATTGGTTTTTGTGTTTTTTTCAACCCTGTATATATGTAATAGTGCCATGGTTACAGGTTTCCCAGATAAATCCATTATTTCGAACACACGGTACAACAGAAACGGTCGATGCAGAACCTTTAAATGTACTTCGATCGGGCTCAAACTTCATATTTAGGGTTTTCTCATCCAACCAAACAATATGACTAAGGGCCATTCGAAATTTCCAAATTCTAAAAACTTCCCCTATAGAGTGTGGCACCCTAGTATACATCTTTGCAAAACCAAAGCTATATTAATATTAATGTTCATGATGAAAATCAACATTGGTCTCTTGGTCTCATGAAAATAAATGGTTCTCTCAATAGCACCAAAACTATTGCAATCATTAGAAAAAGATTGGAAGACTTTGGCTTGGACCTAGATAAGCATATCGTGGGTTGCACCACCAATGGTGCCTCAGTAATGGTCAAATTTGGAAGAGAAATAGTACCTGATCACGAGCAATGCATTGCACATGCTATACATCTCGCGGTTTCAGATATCTTTTATTCAAAAACTGCTGAAAATTCAGTTGAAGGGGAAAGTGATCCTACCCCTGAAGATGAAGCCATCAAAGAAGATGAACACTCTGCACATGAGTTAAGCGAAGATCAGTGAAATTTTATGCACTGATACAATTTTTTAGTCTGACATAAATGACGTAATTGTTCTTCCAAAACTTCAAGATTACTTAAAAGTAATAAATAAGGTGAGAAAAATCTGCCACATATTTTTAAAGTCTCCTTTGAAAAATGAGAGATTGCAGGATTTTGTCAAAGATAGATTTAATGGAAAGGAAATGAAGCTTATCCTTGACTGTAGAACGAGGTGGAACAGTCTTTTGGCCATGATAGAAAGATTTTTTAAACTCAAAAATTGCATTCCAAAGGCCCTCAGAGTGATACGCTCAACAGAGATAATTTCAGATGAAGAATGGAATGCTCTAAAGAGCCTCTTTGACACGCTTCATCCACTGGAAATTGTTTTGAAGGGACTCTGTTCCGAAGATGCAAATTTGCTCAAAGCTGAATCTTCCATGAAGTTCATTTTGGATAAATTTGAAGGCAAAAACAATCCTTTAGCTTTTGAGCTACGTCAGTGTCTCATTGATTGCTACTCATCGAGAAGACAAAAAGAAGCTGTTGCCTTGCTGAATTTTCTCCACAATCCTGAGGTCTTGAAAAATGAATCATCAGCACCATTCCTCTTTCCTTCAAGACAAGCACTTAAGAAGTATGCGGATCATACATTTAAGAGGCTTTTTCCAGAAGCTTGCCAGATTTCAGAAACAGATGACCAAGTCCAATCAACTGCTTCAAAACTCGAAGATTCACAATGCAATGCAGTTCAGGTCATGAAGTAAATGATGATGATCAACTTATGAATGAGTACGTGTGAGATGAACAAAGTGAAAATGAAACCCAAGAAAGATTCTTCCGAGACCTTTGACGTAAATAATGAAATCAAATATTTTGAAGCTACTTTGAATAGAAACGAAAATTTGGATTGAATGTATGAGATGTTGCTTACAATAAAAGCCACCAGCGTAGAGTCTGAGAGTGTGTTTTCAGCTGCTGGTTTATTCATCACAAAGATTCGATCAAGAATGTCAGATCAGACACTTAATGCTCTTTGTTTTCTCAAGTGTTATTTCAAAAATCAAGTTCAATAATAAACTTTTTAATTCAAATGTTACACATACTTCATTGAATCAATTAAAACCTTATTTCTGTTTAATATTTTGATCATTTACCTCCCTAAAAAGCATACAGAATCCCACCAGTGAAAACTGGTAAAAACTGGCTTTAGGAATATAGCGATGGTGAAAACCAGTTTTACACTTTTCGGTTATTTTCCATCCCTAAATCCTACCCAGGATAACTATTGCCTAACTAGATATATCTTTATTTTGTTTTCTGTGATGCGCAAAGCATTCACTGTGTTCTCATTTAATGTAGGCCTATATATTTTTTTCATTTTGAACAGATTTATGTACATACCAGTATACACAATGTTTTAAATGAGTAAGTGTTTGATGAAAATGTCTACACACAAAAGCTATAACAAGCACTGTTGCAACCCTTTTAACTGCACAAAAAGCCTACTCTGCGAAACTTGAGGCCACTTCCAAAGCTTGTTGTTGTAAATAGTGACTCTAAATATAATTTCAGTGATGAATCAGAAGTTTGTATAAATTGTCTGAAATTAATTAATAAATACGCAAAACCTGAAGAATTATTCAGACTGCCAGAAGCAATAACTAGTAGTACTGAAAGTACGACTACTTCACCTGACATATCCCCAGAAAAAAAATCCAAGAAAATGTACTGAAACGGATAAAGATATTCAATAAGAAGATCTTAATGCAACTTTGGAGCAACTTCATGTTACCCCAGTGAAATTACATAAGTAACTAGCTATTAATGTGTGTACAGATAATGCATTTTTATACTGTCAGCTGAAATTTAATTCAGATATAGTTGTCTTATACCTAATACATATATATGAAATTATCTAAAAAAATATACTTCAGTTCAGAAATTCAGATTGTTGCCACTAGATGTGTCATACTTATATTTATTAATTAATTGTATTTCAAATATTTTTCAGATGCCCTGAGCAGTGGAAGCAGATCAAAGGCAATTTCACAAAAATATAAAAAAGCTTCAACCTCCCTCAAGAGGAAGTTGGAAACTGCATTTGCCACTGAAGTTCAAGATGTTGGTAAGCCACTGAGTAAACAGCATCTCAAAGAAGCAGATTTGGAGAGGTAAGAAACTAAACTAATTAATGAGATGACTTTGAATTATTAATGTATGTAATACCTGTATATAAGTACAGTATTACAGGTCATCATGTTTGGATATACAGTATATGTAGACATTAGCTATATTTTCTAAAATGTGACATCATCCCATAGGGTCATTCCATGTCAACTCAGCCACAAAATGGCACTTTTTGCACTCACCCCTTTCAATTTTGCTCATACTTGGCACAATAGCAGATATACATGCCAAACTTAAATTCCCAAATTATTAGAGCTGACTGACCTTTGGTTACTGAGATACAAGGTCACAAAGTTGTGACATTTTGACCTTTTTTGCGTTAAATGACTATTTTCAAAACGGTGTAACTAAAAAACTATTAAAGCTAGAGCATTGATTTTGGTCTCATTTTAAAGCTCTTTAGTAGCCCCTTGTTTATTGTCTCTTGTTAAATATCTCTACTGTGAAAAATAAAAAAATCCCTTCAAAAGTTGACCTTTGACCTTGAATAAAAAAAAAATACCTTCCTAAAAAATTCAATTTTTTTACATTAATACCTTGAGTCATGTACAACAAAATCCCAAGAAGCTGTAAGTGGCTGATAACTAGTTCAATGTATAAAAAATAAATGAAGTTGGCATCATTCTTCAATTTTAGATTTTTTTTGTCAGTTCATTTATTTAAAAGTTCTGTTCTGATATAGTGTCAGTGAAGACTTAGTTCAACTTAACATTATTAGTTCAAAAACCTTTTTGTGACCTGTGCCAAAAGAAGTCTTTTAAAAGACAACCAGGGTTAAACCCCTCGACAGCCCCAAATCTACTGGAGTAGCGCTGATCCAAAGGCCCAACTAGTATATAAGTACTGTCAACTTTACAGAGTTGACTCCTGACTTCAAGTTAAAGTTAATTTATTTTTACTAAATACATGTATAAAAATTTATTTAATAATTCATTAATTGTTCATTGTTTTCTTTTCAGGATTTTCTTTGTGCTTTTGTGATTTCAGAGTACAAACATGGAACATTTAAAACTGAAACAGAAGTGTGCTGATCCTTTGCTGCGTCACAAAGGTCAGTGTCGAAAGAAGAGTTTGAGAATTGTACCACAGGAACTTGTAAATAAGTTTCCCGATCTGCACTTAACACTACATCACAGACTTTGTAAGCAGTGTAGAGAACATCTTGAGTCCTTGCCTGAGAAAGGAATAGGCACTTTGAATTCAGACATAAATGATGATTCTTCTTGTAGTAGTGAACCACCTGAAGATCTTGAGAAAATTGAAAATGTTGACAATAGTGATGCATCAACTTCAGAGCAAAACCATGAGATGTGTACTTTGAATGCTTCTTTTGTTTCAATTGGTGAATCACCCATAAAAAAGAGAAAGCTTGTAGAGCAAAAGTCATATGGAGCTAAAAAACTAAGCAAGGTGACAGAGACAGTTAAGAAGAGAATGGAAACAGTTGCAGGAAAAGAGATTTCTGACTCACAATTTAAGGAGCCATCTGGAGATGTAGACTGTTTAGAAATAATAAATCAACTCAAGGAAAAATTCAAAAATGAAAATACTAAAAGAAGTGATAAAATAAAAATCCTCACTGTATTGCCCAAAAGTTGGAGCATTAGGAAAATTGCTTCAGAATTTAACACAACAAGGCATACAGCATCTATTGCTAAAAAAATAGTTGAAGAAAAAGGTGTCCTTTCAGACCCAAATCCAAAGGGTGGGAAAAGAATTAAACAGGATACTGTTGACGCTATTAAAGCATTTTATCTTTCAGAAGACATCAGTAGAACAATGCCAGGAAAGAAAGACTATTGTAGTATCATTGACAATGAAAGAGGAAGGATACATTTGCAAAAGCATCTTTTACTTTGCAATTTAAAAGAAGCCTATCATATTTTCAAAGAAAGAAATCCTTTGGTTAAGGTGGGATTCAGTAAATTTGCAGAATTGCGTCCAAAGCAGTGTGTTATTGCTGGAGCAACAGGAACTCACTCAGTATGTGTGTGTACAATTCATCAGAATGCCAAACTTATGTTTGTAGGAGCTGAATTAGAAAAACTAACTGCAAATGATGACACACCTATTAAGAATGTACGTCATTGTGTTGCCTTTATGGAATGCAATCCTGCCTCACAGAAATGCTGCCTCAGACAATGTGAACAATGTGGAGATCCATCAGATTTAAAAAACAGACTACTGGACATATTTACAAACAACTTCATTGATATCATAAATTTTAAAAAGTGGACCAATACAGATCGGTCAAATCTTGAATCAGTAGAACTGAATACAGATGAATATATTGACCAATTCTGTAACCAACTGAAAGAATACCAGATACATGACTTCAAGACAAAGATGCAAGCAACTTATTACCGTGAAACAAAAATGTCTTTGAAAGATGGTGAGGTCCTTGCTGTGTGTGATTTTGCTGAAAATTATTCCTTTATTCTTCAAGATGAGGTTCAGAGCTTTCACTGGAACAATGAGATGGCTACTCTACATCCATTTGTTATTTACTATAAAAAGGAAGATGAGATTGCTCACCTTAGCTTTGTTATTATTTCAGAGTGTAACATCCATAACACAGTTGCTGTACATTTGTTTCAAAAGCATCTGATAAAATTCCTAAAAGATAATATCTCATCCATCGGTTCCATCCACAAAATAATTTACTTTTCAGATGGGTGTGCAGGACAGTATAAGAACTGCAAAAACTTTTTGAATCTTTGCCATCACAGAGATGATTTTGGAATTGAGGCAGAATGGAATTTTTTTGCAACAAGTCATGGAAAGGGACCCTGTGATGGTGTTGGAGGCACAGTTAAGAGATTAGCTGCAAAAGCTAGTCTACAACGACCTTATGATGAACAGATCCTTACTGCAGAACAGTTATATACATTTGCAAGTGAAAATATTGTAAATATAAAATGTCATTTTTCAACCAATAAAGAGCATGAAGAGGAAAGCCAACTTCTCCAAGAAAGACACTCAACTGCAAGGACTATTGCTGGTACACAGAAATTACACCATTTACAGCCAGTTTCATTGACTTCTCTTAAGGTTACATTATCATTATTCAAATATTGAGAAAGTTACTGAAAAGGAAGAAGTTGTGACTGAGGAGAAAATACATGGTTTTGTTACTGCTGCATATGATGGCCATTGGTGGGTGGCATATGTGCTGGAAAAGATACCAGAGAATAGAGAAGTAAAAGTCACATTCCTTCATCCTCATGGCCCAAACCCATCATTTGTGTATCCTGGTCGACCAGATGAATTAATCTTACCATATTCAGATATTCTAACACAAGTTGAGGCATCTACTACTAATGGACGAACATACAGGATTTGCAAAGAAGTTACTTTGAAGGCATCCAAAGCTTTGGCAGATCTACAGCACAGAAAGGTAAGAATTCAAAATTAAAATGGTCATGTAACTATATATACACTGCATACATTTTAAGTTGTGATAAATGGAAATCAATGAGCACTATACCTATACATATTGTATGTACATTTTAATATGTTACTTGTATTTGTTAATTAGGTAGCTATCTAGGTATACATTAAAAATTGTTTTCTCTTCTAGAAATCACAATAAATTGGGTGGCCCACAAGAATCTTGTCAACTACTGAAAACCATCACATACATGCACAACATACAGGTGAGGTGGGTAAAGAACAAATATTTAAAAATAAGCATTTGCTTGTTTGTAGAAGGCTGCAGATAGTATGTAGATATGGGTTGTATTTGTAAGAGATTGAGCTGACCTTAGACAAAAATGGTTACTGACATACAAGGTCACAAAGTCATGACTTTTTTCAAAATGTTGCTTGAATTCATTATTTTTTATACATTGAACTAGTTATCAGCCACTTACAGCTTCTTGGGATTTTGTTGTACATGACTCAAGGTATTAATGTAAAAAAATTGAATTTTTTAGGAGAAGGTATTTTTTTTTTATTCAAGGTCAAAGGTCAACTTTTGAAGGGATTTTTTTATTTTTCACAGTAGAGATATTTAACAAGAGACAATAAACAAGGGGCTACTAAAGAGCTTTAAAATGAGACCAAAATCAATGCTCTAGCTTTAATAGTTTTTTAGTTACACCGTTTTGAAAATAGTCATTTAACGCAAAAAAGGTCAAAATGTCACAACTTTGTGACCTTGTATCTCAGTAACCAAAGGTCAGTCAGCTCTAATAATTTGGGAATTTAAGTTTGGCATGTATATCTGCTATTGTGCCAAGTATGAGCAAAATTGAAAGGGGTGAGTGTTTTAGGTGGCTGACTTGACATGGAATGACCCCATATACTAAATATACTGGTATATGTTCAAATTCATGAAGTACAGTACTTCCTTAATTCTTGAATAATATAAATCATGTACTTACATCCTTAATATTGTACAGTAATTTGGGTTGTTTTTTTTTATAGGTATGAAAATCTCATGAGTGATCTTGTACAAGACTTCAAATCCACATCATCGTACAAAAGGAGGCTTCAGATACTTACACTCTCACCATTTCCTATTTCTAGGACAATGGATTTGTTTGGTGCAACCAGACATTTGAAACATACATTTGGTATTATGCCACAGATTCCTATCTACAGTAAAGGAAGAAAACTAACTGAAAATATAATCTCTTAAATAAAGGAATTCTATGAAGATGATGAAGTCAGTCATTTGTATGCAGGGAAATCTGATTGTGTTAGCATAAGAAATAAAGATGGTGAAAAAGAGTACAAGCAAAAACGTCTATTACTAGGAAATTTAAAAGAATTATATTCAAAACAAAGAAAACAATGATAATAGCATAGGGTTTTCTACCTTTGCCAATCTGAGGCCTAAATGGTGTGTAATTGCAGGAGGCAAAGGAACCCACTCAGTTTGTGTTTACACCCACCACCAGAATCCTAAACTCATGGTATCAGCAAATAATCATGACTCCAGATTCCTGGGATTTTGGGAGCATTGCTCCAGTAAATTTGACCATGAGAAAAAGTAAATTTGGGTTTGGGTTTTGTTCATCCGCTAGACGTTATGCAATTTTTTTGCGTATACGTTCTTGTACAAACCAATTTTTTTAAATTACAAATTTAGTTATTTTAAGTTTAGTTGGTAATTCCATATTTAACAATTATTTTTATTTTTTGTTAAGCTTCAATGTTTTGATAATTAAAATTTTATTAAAACGTATATTTTTTTAATATAAAATTATCAGGATTGGACTATGTTCCATTGATCTCAGCCAGGTTTGATAAATTGGCCAGATAATTACTTGTGCAGTTTTAAGTAATCCACCATGACTCTAGAATTGAAAAGTTTAGTTAAGTTTAAACTTACTTTTACTTACCTACTTTTACTTACTCTTCCTTACTTTTACTAAGTTTAAAGCACTTACTTTTTACTTACTTTCATTGTACTATATTTACTTACTTTTACTCACTTTTACCATACTATATTTACTAACTTTTACTTATTTTGTATTTTTTCAGGTAGTCAATAATCAATAATGGATCCTAATATTGATGAAGTTGGAGAGAAAAGTGAGGGTGTTAAAAGGGGTTCTTTTGTGGTCAATGCAAGAACAAATATTCAAAGAAGCAAAACTGGGAGGAACATTTTAATTCCAAAAAAAATATTTGTTACAATACAAGAGGTCCCAGAGTTTGGGCCCACAGCTTAGATATTGCAGTAAAGAAATACCAGGATGAAGTGCAGCAAAGAGATACGGCAAAGCAGTCATTTAGTTTGTTCACAAAATGTGCTAGTGCTAGACCTCAGAAAAATGAACCAACTTCATCAACTGCTAATCTAGAAAATGAAACTTTTTCACGATGTTTCACAGACTGAAGAAAGTGCTTCTCCTCCACCTAAGAAACAAAAGGTAAGTGAGGAATCTGCGCATCAGACTAACAAAACTGCTTTAGAGGAATTTGAAAATTCCCAAATCCAGAAGACATTGAATGCAATTTTGTGCCTAACAAAAGAAACTCACCAAGCTGTTGTGGTTAATAAAGAGAAGTCAAAATATGCCTTCAAGTTCAAGTGTTGCATCCAAATCTAATAAAGCAAAAAGCAACAATTTGACATTTCCATAGCCCATTTAAGCAGTGTAAATCAATACAAGAAATCCTGAACAATGATTTGATCAAATCTACATTCAAATTGGTGGAAAAGAAGGATCTAGGGCATGCTGATGATTCATTTTCAGTACCAAGTGATATAATGGAAAACATTGCAAATAGTGACACTAATATGCCTGATGTAGATATAGCTGTTGAGGATGAAGATGATGATAATCAAGAAGATATTGATGATGCTTCTGATGATAAAATGTTTACATTATATTGCATAGCTTGCACAGACCCCAAAGCATGTGCTTCAGACAAACATTCTAACATAAAAGGTTACTTCAATGTTAAAGATTTAACCTATGTATGCAAACAAGGAGAAAATCAAGAGATGGTTTAGAAATCTGAAAACCCACCTGAAGAGACATTTAATTAAACTTCAGCATCATCAAAGAGCTGCTGTTTATGAAGTGATGAAAACATCTTCTCGGAACACTACTAAACGCATAGAAGACTTATGTGGCAACATCTTATACTACATAATGAAAACAACACTGCATGGGCTCTATATCCAGTACTTCTAGCTGTATTACATAGGTCAGGTTGTGAGGTTAGAAATTTGAATCATAGCACACATGCGTGCGAGACAATTTGTGAGCTATTAGATAATCAACTTAAAGAACAAACTGTAAAGTGGTTCTTAGAACAAACTTCAGTAACAATAACAGCTGACATTGGAACAATTTTGGGATTAAGCATGCTAGTTGTATTAGTTATGAGTGAAGAAGATAAGACTGTAAAACTTGCTGGGATAAATTTAGTATGCAGCAAATCAGGAGTTTATTTGGCCAATGAAATTTTTGATGTGTTGAAGTCTCCTAATCACTTGAAACTATCTGAAGAAGCAATTAAATCCAAGGTATCTGGAATGGTTGGAGATGGGGCTTTTTGTAAGGACAACGAGCCATTTAAAAACAAAATGAAAAATTTGTTTGGAGAAAATTTCAAATTTCAATGGGACTTAATGCATCTTGTGAACAGAGCCCACGTTGATACATTGAAGAAAATTTGTAAACTAAGTGAGCTTTTAGACTTTATTCAGAATCACACTTCAAATCTGAGATCAGGCCTTGACTATACCAATATGGTTCTTGACAATATCATTGGTTTTAAGAGACCAAAACTCAAATCTGATACTCGCATGGTTAATTACGAATTTGATCAATTTGACAGATTTGTGGAAAATTGTGTGTTTTTTGATCATCCACAAAGAGAGAAGAAATTAGTGCCAAGTTCTATGTATTGATTTCCTATGTAACAAAGATTATGTTGCAAGTAGCTCAAAAAACCACAGTTAGTGCAGAATTTGTAGAAAATATATTTTATAAAGAAGGAGGGAAAACTGTTATGTTAAGAGTGATGGAAACAATTTCCAAATTAGCTAATGGAGGAAATGCAAATGATGTAGTTTCTGAATTTAAGCACGATACCACAGGGCAGCAAAAGGAACTAACAGCTGAGGATTACATCCTAAATGAAGTTTACAAATACATCAAGAAATGTTCTGATTACTACCAGGTTGCTGAAGTTGCTAGACCATCCAGAACCAGATCTGAAAGTAGTTTTACAAAAGACTCAGTGATAAATTGGCTGACAGAATATATAGAACAGCTGTGGAAAGGAATCACAGAGAGATTAAAGCATTTTGATAAAGATGGATCAACTGCCTGGAGTGAAGCACCAGCTGAAGGGACATTCTCCATTCTTGGTTACATTGTTGAACACAAAGGATCCATTAAGCCATCTCATTTGACTAAGCTGTGCAGAATTGTGAAGGAGGGTCCAGCTCCAGGCACTAGATCTGCTGTAATGATCACACAGAAAGCCATTGATCAGTGGCCAAGCATACATGGCGATAAATTCACAACAAATGCCTACATGCAAGGTCTAACATCGTCCACTGTTGCTGCTGCAATGAATAAATAAACTTAAGGTGAGTTATAAACTGTACATTATTGTATTATGTTTAGCTAAAATATTCAAACCACCATAACTCAGTCCCTAATTGACAGAACAGTGATTTAAAGTGTTTATGAAAGGTAATTGCACACACAAAAGATTAGCACAAGTAGAGAAAATGGCTAAAATTAACAGAAAAAAAAAGTTAAGACCCATTTGAAGGGGTCTTGCCCCCCCCTCGTAAGTTTTTAAAATTTTCATACATACAAAAAATGAGTTTCAACCTTATTCTATCTATATATGAAAAGAAGTGTGTGTGTATTTGCATATAAAATAGGTATTTATAGATTTCAAAACTTTTACTTAAAAGACTAATTTTTACAAATTCATGTAAGCTGTTAGGTAATTAATACATTGCAATTTACACATGGTGCCATAATTCTTAATGCTAATAATCTATACCTACCTAATAGGGTGCATTAAACGCCCCATGATTTTCAAAAAGTTGTTGGGTTTTAATGTCTATTCCCTCAAATGTTACACTTGTTGGTAGAAGTATGTATGCAAAAAATAAATCAAGTCGGAGGTGGTTCTGGGTGGCCACCAGCCACTTTTATATATTTAGTAGTGATGCACTGAATATTTGGCAAATATTCGGTATTACTTATAATACTAATATACAAATATTCGGTATTACTTATAATACTAATATACAAATATTCGGTATTACTATACTTACATTGATTGAAAGTTGAAAATGTATAAAAAACAACGCCAATATCACTACTCCAACTTTGCTCATTTCTGCAAATTTGGCCTCACTTTGCGGTCACATTCAACCACTTGAAGAAGATTTTGGAAGTGGTCTTCTCCTCTTGCAGCTGAGACAAAATCAGTTGAGAGCTTTACTGCTCTCTCCGCAGGGTCATTCACAACATTTAACCCATCCACAATGGACTTGGCTGCCTTGAAGTGGTCATTGTTCTGCCAATTGTCAACATCCTCTGTTAGGAAGGTCATATCCAGGTGAAGAAGGTTCACTGTAAACCACGAGTCCTCATTCACAAGATCAGCCAGGGTTGTCGCTTCTGTAATTTTTGGAAATGACGGTTTGCCATATCCAGAACCGTAGCGGTGTTTTGGAGTGCTTGGCATTTCATCTGTTGTATGGCCAGTAACACATCTGCAAGGGCACGACGCTCCTTTTGAGGTACTGCATTGCTGAACAGTGCCAAAACAACCAGTTCTGGGGTTAAATACCACAAATGTCTATCAAAGGCTTTCACAGCGCTGACTGAAATGATTGAGTTGACAGCTTTATAGTTGAGCAGAGTCTTGTATAAGCACAAATCAAACCATGGGGCATTTGAAGCAGACTGACATATGAGCCACCAATCACAATAAATATAAACAAAAACAACAAACTCCTTCAGTTTTTCCTGTTGATGTTGTGTTGTTACAGTTCCTCGAGGTAGTACAGAAATTTGCTCTTCAAGTAGGCATATTTTGATGGAATAAAGAATCTTTGACATCCACCTTGCTTTATGCATGGCCCCAGGTCTGTGGAGTGTTCCTTGTTTTGTGACATCATCATCGAAGACTACCTGGCAGAGTTGTGCCATTTCCTTGTAGTCTTCCCTACAGTATGAAGCGCTTGTGCGGATTGTGCTTAAAACCTTGTTTTTGCAGGATAAAAGCAGTTGTTGTGCATCGTCATTGTACATTGAAATGTCAATTTTGGTTAAACTTTCATCCTTTGCATGCGATATGCGTTCCCAATTCTTCTGGAATCTTTGGAACAAAGATGCTTCTGGAGACTTTGATGTCTCAATTTTGAGAGCGTCAAACACATGATCCAGGATTACCTCTCCAACATGATGGCGACATGCACACCACAGAAGAGCACAGGTCCAGTTTTTGATTGAATGGTAACACAGGCAGCTGTAACGTGTCCAGTGTTTGATGCTGTTGTGTCAAAACATAAGTTGACAACTGACTGTTTGCACTTCCATGAATGTAGAAACGTGTAAGTGTGCTCGGCAATGATGTCACCTGATGACATATCACTTCCACGAGGATATCTAGCCACTCCCAGTAGCTTTACATCAGTGGCATTCCCAACCAACACTGGCAATCTTTCTTCCTTGCCATTCTTGTTTGTGAGCGTATGCATCTGCTTGCCAACCCAGTGAAGTGTTGCAGCTGTTGGGGCGATCCAATTTTCTCGAATATCTTTGGCGATAGCACTTGTTATTGATCGTCGAGCCTTATCAGCAGTTGAATACGACTTGGCCACACGACGTGGATCACCTCCTGCCTCTTGAATTACAGCTTCGGTGAGCACAGCCTGTTGAACAGGAGTTATGTTTAGTCGAGTAGCAACAGACACGACTGAAGGCCTTTTCAGAATATCATGAGGAATAAAGGCAGACGTACCTGCATATGTTGATCTGTGGTGACTACGCTTCCTTTGAAGCTCTGGAATCGCCTCTTCTTCAGTTTCTTCCAAGCTATCTGCAGAGGCACTATCATCAGAGCATACAGAACTTTTCATCTCTTGTACACTGGATGATTCATGACGTTCTCGTCTTGAAGCTTCCGCTAAGATGCGTTTTTCTTTTCTACGATCTTTATCAGCTTTCTTCTTGTCAACACTACCAAATGAGGCTACTCTGTCAGATTTCATTGACTCTAAAAATGCTCTATCTTCCTCATTCTTAATGTTTGTCATTGCATCTTTTGTCCATACACCAAAGGTCTTATCAAGACGTTCATTCATGGATTGCAACTTAGCCAAAGTGTTTGGAGATTCTCTGCGAGAAACAGGTATTTGACGCAATTTGTTATTGTCATTAAGAAGGTCAAGTATTAGTTTGCAGCATTGATGGTCTGAAAGCATAGGAATATTTGCTTTAGTGTAGAATGTTTTCAGCTGGATAAGGACTATGCTGGCAGATTTCCATTTGAGTGGCTGTGTTTGTTTGCCTTTACATATTTCTTTCTGGATGTGCCACATACGCATCGAAGAACCTGCCGGCAAGTTGGGAGGCGGACTCCTGTCAATGTACCATCTCCTTCTGTAAGAGCATTGCCAAGACCAAAAATGGCACTTGCTAATCTGGTCATCTTAGCTTCCATTGTTTCTGAAAGACAATAAAGGATATTATTAGACTATAAGTGAAGTTTCGTTTATGGTACATGTTTTATGTAAATCACCCCTTTAGGGTGCATCAAATGCCCTTAGGTTCTTGATTTTAATGTCTATTCTCTCAAATGTTATGTAAATCACCCCTTAGCAACTCTATATTAAAAGAAACAATGTAAGTAGTCAACTGGTTGTAAATAAAAAAAATAGATATTTTTACATAGCTCGGCCCCCGAAAATTGCCGCGAAAATATAAAAGTGACCAGTGGCCACCCAGGACCACCTCCGATGTAATTAATGTTTGGCATACACACTTCTAGCAACAAGTGTAACATTTGAGAGAATAGACATTAAAATCCAAGAACCTAAGGGCGTTTGATGCACCCTAGTGTACAGTTCACCTAACCTGGTATCAATAATTTTCGAGTAGGTTTCAATTAATTTTAAGCAACTTTTACCAAAAATGCATTTATTTTTCATACATAGACAAGTGTATCACAGGATACTGCACTATCGTATATGTCAGGAAGCAACTAAATATACACATTCACCAATTGCTTGTACAGCAATACCCCGATTACTGCGGGTTTGATTACTGCACTTTTCGATTTAGTGCGGTTGGCAGTTTGACACCAAAAATTTAAATACTGCGTATAAGAATTTGATTTAATTAATGCGGTACCGTTCGTTGTTCATTCGTTCGTACGTATACAATATCAGCACACACGCACGCATATGATCAGCGCTTCAGTATCTCTGTCGCCTTCATATAGTGCACAGTGTAACAGAAATTACTCAACTTGGTTTAAACATGGGAATGTCTGAAATAGACGATGGCAATGTCAGAGAATTGCTTGACTCGCATGATGTGGATCTTAATGATGAAGACCTTTTAAATTTAGAGCAGCAACGTGCATACAATGAGGACGATTGCCAAGATGGAACAGATGAAACTGAGATGCAAACGAAAGAATTCTCAATTAAAGAACTCGATGCTATTTTTAGAACTTTTGAAGATGGAAAGCAGATGATAATGGATGCAGATCCGAATGTAGAAAGAGCGATGCAAGTCAGAAGACAAGTTGAAAATGCACTCAGTTGTTATAGGGTCATGTACAAAGAGAAGAAGAAAGCATCATTGAAACAAACATCCCTTTTACAATATTTTCGTAAACAATAAAAACATTTAATTTTTTTTGCATATGCTGATGCAAGTCAATAAACTAGTAAAACATAATACTGCATCCAATTCATTCGTTTCCTTCTTTATTTATATCGATTTTCATACGTTTTTGAAAAATTTTCAAATTTTTCAAAAGTCTTGACATCAATCGATGATTTTATATGTACAGGAATACCCCGCTTTACGAAATTGTATTTGCGCTAAATAAAAAATTAAATGAAGAAATATAAAAGACAAAAATAAAATGCGTACGTCGCGCATACCACAATCTAATATTCTGCATTACAGCAGTGCTTAGTTAGCTCGATTTTAAGACAAAAATAATATGCTTACGTCGCGCATACCATACTGTACTGTACTCTATTACGTATTCTGCATTACAGCGGTGCCAAGTTAGCTCGCTTTTAGCTCACTTTGCACTGTGGCAACGCAGCTATTGTCAGTTTATATGTGCGCTTTGACAAGAGAGTTTGTGCTTTATTCACTCTCGCGCACGCTAAGTGTTTCACTGATATTCTTTTCGTACATTGCAATTACAGTACCCATCATCAATTATGCCAAAACGAAAGTGTGATAGTAAAGACTGTGACGTTAATCAGAAGAAACGAATCCAAAAGCATGTCTACTGACGCATCTATTAATGAAAACTAAATTTGCATATGTAATGTTTTGTACTATTTCTTTGTTCATTGCTTACATTTTTATTGTATTTCTTTGTTCATTACTTTCATTTGTATTATTTCTTTGTTCATTACTTTCATTTCTATGTTAATAAACATTTTTTTTATGCAAAATTTGCTGTTTTATAACCTTTTTTTTCCAATTTTTTAAGAAAAAAACGTAACCCAAAATATAACATTATATGTATGGGAAATAATGCTCTGCTTTACGAATGGGCGCTAGGAATGGAATAATTCGTAAAGTGGGGTATTCCTGTATTTATATCTTCGATTACTGCAGTTTTGCTTACTGCGGTGTTTTTGCCGCATGAATTAACCACAGTAACCGGGGTATTGCTGTATTCGGAATGCTATTTGTTTATTTTGTAATTGTTAAATAATTTGGGATGCCAAAATGGTAATTATGTTGCTGACCACAATGACCTGAACTTTTGGTCAAAAATAATTTTTCAAGTGTATTTTGGTGTGCTCTGTTCAAATGACCTTTATTTCTTGTGTAAATGAACAGAAATATGTGTTTGGGCCATGCAATAACAACTGTACTTCTGTTCATTTGCACAAGAAATGAAGGTCATATTCAAACAAAGCACACCAAAATACACTTGAAAAATGTATTTTTTACTATTTGCATTATTATTATGACCAAAATGTTCAATACACTATAGGTAAGTCAGAGAACAATCTTCACAGTCAGACATCATAGAAAATTGCCAGTAAGTCTAAAATTCTGCTGACTGGATGAGCAAATGACTTGCTACACTAGTGTAGCATGACATCATACCACCCCCCAACCACAAATACAAATGAATATATTAAGAAAGTCACAGCTATTTAAAATTTATCCAATTTTCATTAAAACTAAGGAAAATATCATGACTTAACCTAACCAATCATCAAGGGCATACAGTTGACCTAACCTGGCATTCAACTGACCTAACCAATCATATTATTTTCTACAATAGTTTGCACAAAAAATAACTAACAGATTTGAAAAGAGCAGGTAATATTAACCCAGAAAAATGTATTTTTGACTGGTCATGTGATCAGAAACATTTACCGCCAAAATTATGGTCAATTTTTACAAGTGTACATTACAGGCTTTGTAAATCAAAAACAGTAGGTATTATTATAGTTTCAACCACAACTTGATTACTGCATATTTGATATTTGTAATAGGTACATTTAAAGATGAGAAAGTTTTTTTCTATAACTCTTCCGTCGCAAATGAATAATAACTGAAAATAATAACTTAATAACTTTAGCGATGGATACCTGTAAGCGGTATATCAGTATATTTAAGGTATTGTACTAAGCCGTATTTGCTCCCATTTATAATCATGGTTTAGTCTTAAAATGGCACTTATATGTGATAGTTGTAATGAGGATGAGTGGCAAGTTATAGCAAAATTTCAGAGTAAAAACCAAGAATCTAAGTTTTTTGCATTGCATGGTGTTCTGCCTAATTCAATCAAGTGTAACAATTGTAATCTCCCGTGTACATACCGCACGGATAGACACCAGTGGCAATGTGGACATTCTTATGTTATTCCCAAAACAAAAAAATGACAGTGGTGTAATTTCAGTATTAGCTGAGGTTAGGTTAGGTTAGGTTAGGTTAGGTTCAGTTCCTAGGTTTTCCATTGGTTTCTGATGTGATTCATCTGAAAATGACATTCATTTCCATCGCAAATCACTCGTTTTTGATCCCCGCCACCCTAAAACCCCAATTTCCCATGCATTCCCCCATATTGTGTGTGGGGTGGGGGGGGTCCCAAAAACGAGTAATTTGCAATGGAAATGAATGTCATTTTCAGATGAATCACATCAGAAACCACCAGAAAACCTCTTTTATTTTTCAAAATGAGTTGTGGTTGAAACTATAAATTTACTATCAAAACTATGTTTTTCTGATGCAGTTTGAACAAAGGTTAATTTTGTTCAAACAACAACAAAAACAATCAGAAAAACAATTTTAATATATAACCTAACATAACCTAAAATTCCAAAATCCCTCAAAAGCCTGTAATGTACTCTTTTAAAAAATACCAAAATTATGGGGTACCCAACTACAATAGTACCAATTAACCTAACTACTTAGTAAGGTTAAGTGGTGATATTTTCATTAAACCTATGGGAAATTGGTAAATATAGATATTACGGCCTCCACCCAATTTTGATGCCAAAATACATTTTCCTAGTAGTGTATGATATGCTTGTTCAAAATCTGGCCTTCATTTTATTGGAAATGAACCAATCAAAAGTTATGAGACTTCAAAGTTTTAACATATTTGGTTCATTTCCCATAAAATGAAGGCAGATTTTAAACATTGCACATCAAATAATACTAGAAAAAATGCATTCCAGTGTCCAAATTGCTAGAGAACCTCCTAACCAACCTAACCTAACCTAAACCTAATATTAGGGTTAGGTAGGTTAGGTTAGGTAGGTTCTCTAGCAATTTGGACATGGAATGCATTTTCTAGTAGTATTTGATGTGCAATGTTAAAATCTGGCCTTCATTTTATGGGGAAATTAACCAAAATATGTTAAAACTTTGAAGTCTCATAACTTTTGATTGGTTCATTTTCACATAAAATGAAGGCCAGATTTGAACAAAGCACATCATACACTACTAGGAAAATGTATTTTGGCATCAAAATTGGTGGAGGCCGTAATATACATATTTACCTGGGAAATTATTTATTGAATGCCCAGTTAGGTCAACTGTATACCCATGATGAATGGTTAGGTTAAGTCGTGATATCTTTGTTAGGTTTAACAAAAATATTCTGTGTCAAAATTGTTACTGAAAAGAAGAAATTGGGGGTGCTGTAAATGAAAAGATCCAAAACTACTGATCATATATAAAAGTAAAAGAAGCATTTGCATGAAAGTAATCAGAGATAGCAAACGTGACCTGGAAAAAAGCATAGCCAAGAATTCAAAAAACAATCCCAAGAAGTTTTTCAGTCACTTCAATTTGAAAAGTAGAGTGAAAAAGAAAATAGGCCCCCTCCATATAGATGATAAAACTATAGATGATGATCTTGAAATAACTGAAGAACTAAACAAATACTTCTCATCAGTATTCACAAATGAAAATTTAAATAATATTCCTGATCTTATACTACCAGGACAAGATAGAGAAACAAATGAATTAAGGGTAACAAAACTAGATATCTTAAAAGCAATAGATAAATTAAAAATGGAAAAATCTCTAGGGCCAGATGAAATGCATCCAATAGTCATAAAAGCTGCCAAAAAGAATATAGCACAGGCACTAGAAATTATTTTTAATAAATCATTGATATGTACTGAAATTCCAGAGGATTGGAAGAAAGCAAATGTGGCTCCAATCTTTAAAAAAGGAAATAGAAACTTGCAAAAAACTACAGACCATCAGCCTCACCTCCATTATTTGCAAATTACTCGAAAGTATCATAGAGGTAAAGTTACGAGTTCTTGAAGAGTGCAACCTTCTAAATGATAGCCAGCATGGCTTTGAAATGGAAGGTCCTGTCTAACCAACTTGATTAAATTTTATGATGGAGTCCTATTGCATTTGGACAATAAAGAGCCAGTAGATATACCAGTAGTATACTTAGATTTTGCAAAGGCATTTGATACTGTTCCTCATGCAAGATTGTTGGTAAAAGTTAGAGCCCATGGTATAAGAGGTCATATAGCTGATTGGATCGAAGAATGGCTGAGAAATCGAAAACAGAGAGTTCATCTAAATGGAAATAAGTCTACTTGGAGACCTGTATTGAGCGGAGTCCCACAGGGGTCTGTTCTGGGACCTCTGCTTTTTGTTGTCTATATAAATGATCTAGAGAAGGGCCTATCATGTAAAACCTCAAAATTTGCTGATGATACAAAATTAGGCCATAATGTTAAGTCAGTAGCAGGAGCAATGACAATACAAAAAGACTTAGAGTAACAGCCTGGGCAGATAAGTGGGAGATGAAATTTAATGTTGATAAGTGCAAGGTTATGCATATTGGGCCAAAAAATCCAGAATTTGAATACAATATGAGTGGAATTTGGATTAAAAATGATAGAGAGAAAGACTTGGGTGTCACTGTGACAAATGAACTTAAGCCCTCAAATCACTATGATAATCAGAAATAAAGCAAATGCTAGACTCAATCTCATGCACACACACATTGAATACAAATCACCTATTATAAAGCAACTATACATTTCATATGAGAGACTGCTCCTCGAATACTGCATTCAATTTAATAGTCCCTATTTGATACAAGATATTGAAAAACTGGAAAAAGTACAGAAACAAGCAACAAGAATGATCCCATCTCTAAGACAATTGATATATAAGGAAAGACTGGCGTATCTAAGCATGTTCTCATTAAAAAGGAGGAGGTTAAGGGGTGATATGATCAGGGTTTCGGAGCCGGTAAAAAAACTTCTGGCTCCGACTCCGGCTCCGGAGCAGAAATTTTTTACAGTCTGGCTCCGGCTCCGGCTCTTTTATAGTAAATTCTGTTAATTATAAAATAAATATCTAGATTTATATAACTAATGTCCAATTTAAAATATTGCACAAAAATATTTTATTATTAAATCACTTTAATACTCAAAATTTAAATTTCTTTATGATTTTAAATTAGGCAAATATAATGATAGAATGAAGTTATTTAAATAACTAAAGGAAAATGATGAAAACTAAATGATATTAAATATTTATTAACAATGGTAGCTTATATAAATTAGAGAAACTTGCCTCCTAATTAGTTCAAAGTTCAAACTTAAGAATTCTCGTATGGAAAATAGTAACAATCAAACTTTCTGAGATAATATATGCATCTTTTTTTAAGTGTTGAAACTTGAAAGCTTCATGAAAGCCAACTTGGCTTGAAAAAAGAGCTGAATATTTCAAAAAATTCAGTTTTTAAATTTTTAATAGGTTATATTATTTACTTATATTATTTACTTTAAATTTTTAATAGGTTATATTATTTACTTAGGTAGGTAGGTACTAACTATTTATCTAAGGTCTCCACCGCCATAAAAAATTTTTTACCTATATAATTAAGTGTTGTTAAGACAAATCTTCCCAAATATTTAATGATTAAAAAATGGAAATTTGCAGATTATTCCTGCAACTCCCACACCTCCATAAAATCCAAGAATCCTATGGTACCATTTTTCGTAATATATTACAAGAATTATAATTTGCAACTAAACCTATACTTAACAAATAACAATTTAGGTAGCAATATATTGCCCGGAGCCAGACCATAGAGCCGTATTTTCAAGGTTTCTGCCGGCTCCGGCTCCGGCTCCAGGTAAGCAAAATTCACTGGCTCCACCGACTCCGACTCCGAAAACCCTGGATATGATAGAGGTGTATAAAATGATAAAAGGGTTGGATAAGATTGATTTTGAGTCTCTTTTCATTAAAGATCACAATAATCAGACTAGAGGTTATAGTATGAAATTATTTAAGCCAAGATGTAGAACAAATTTAAGAAAACATAGTTTTACAGACAGAGTAATTAAGGGTTAATATTCATTTTTTGACCCAGTCACACCCAGCTATAACAGCAATATATATTGAATAACCAATCAAAGCTGAATAAGAAAATATATATATTATCTTATGCAAATTTATATAAAATATACTTTTTAAAAAAAAATATTTTCTACTTTCTAATATGTATGTATATAAATTTCGGTAGGTTTGTTTATTTGGGCTACCTTTTTTGGACTTTTTCTTGGCTTTTTTGGGCTACTTTTTCTTGCTTTGGCTACTTCTTTCTGTTTCTGGTTAGTGTGGTGATTTTCATTCTACTGGTATGACGTGTCAATCTTGTGAACTTGATTTCGAAGACCTAATCCGCCTTGTTGGCCTCGATGAAGATAAAAGTTTAGATGTTTTTCCAATCACGGCATAATTCCAACATCCATGATTTGCCCTAAATGTAATACTGCCTATATTTTAAGACAAGACTCAAAGGTGTTTAGGTGCCATAAAAAAAATGGAAGGATGTGAAATCGTGGGTTTTACGTACTGGGAATAGACATCCTCATTACCGGAAATATTTCGCATGATACTTGTTCCTGGCAGAACATCCTGACGATTCTACAGTTCTGCATCACTTCCTTACTGCAATTGCAGAACTGTATCCTCCAAAATAAGGTGACTAGTTAGGTTAAGTGGTTAGGTTAGGCTAAGTTAGGTTAGGTTAGGCTAAGTTAGGTTAGGTTGTGTTTAGCACAATGCAAACTTTTCTGGTCAATTTTGAGGTGTTTTGCACGAATCTACCATCCATTTCCTGTGCAAATGCGTAGTTTTCGAGATGACTACGCATTTGCACAGGAAACGGATGGCAGATTCGTGCAGAGCACCTCAAAATTGACCAGAAACATTTGCTCTCATTATAAAAAGAGACGGTCAAAAAATGAATAATTACCTAATTAAGTTTTGGAACAGTCTGACAGAAGAAGTGGTGACTTCAGATACACTTGATTCTTTCAAAAGAAGGTTGGATAATTTGATGTCTGCAAGGGACATCTGGTGATGGTGTTTAAGCCCATTTTATTGCATGAATGGTACTAGTTTATTTCATATATTATGTGCATTTGGGTGATAGATCCCACAGCTCAACACAGGTGTTGTGGGATATAGGGAGGCAGTATCTTGGGTTAGGGATACTCTCTGTCCTTACACACCCTATTTAAAGAGATTCCTCCGCCGAGCGGTGCCCCCCATAGTACTGTGAGGTATTGAAAAACTCATGATCTTCACTTGCCCCACAAACACCTTAAAATGGGTGCACACACATTTCTACATTACTGTACAATCTTTACAGCCACACCTACACTTTTCCTCTTAAGTATATATATTGTAATGTATATGGATGTAAATTGTGACTTGGTCCACAATTGATATGGACCGCGACTTATTTTTGGTTGGCATGGTACTGGTATTGATAGGTACCATAATGAAATTGACTGGATTCTTTGGATCTGATATAGGTTAATATGAGTTTTATCGTACTCAGAATATCAAAAGCAAATATAATTATAAAATATTAAAGCATAATTTTCTCATCATTTTCATATAAGTCACTATGCTCGCAGATGCGTACTTAACAAATTATATACATTTGAATATTATGACATTTTTGCATTTTTTTCCCGCCCTTCCAATATTTGATTGGTGACATCATGAGAACATGATATATGAGCTAGACTTTTTAAGTTCTTAGGCCTTTTAAGTTGCTAGTCTACTTCTGTTAGTTTTTGATAGATATTTGTGGCGATGACATGTGAATGGTGCGAATATTATTTTGAGGATTTAATATACGAAGTGCATTCTAATGACTTCCGAGCAATAGAAATATTGAATATGTTATTACATTATCATTTATATAATTTAGGTCTCAGGGGTACGGGGGCAGAGCTCCCGTAAAGATCACGCATCACAAATTGATCAGTATTGGGTTTTATATTTTTTATTTTTGAATTTCCGACGCTAAAATGTTGTTCAATCGATCAATTTATGATGCGTGATCTTTACGGGGGCTCTGCCCCCGTACCCCCGAGACCTAAATTATACAAATAATAATGTAATAACATATTCATGTTAGGTAAGGTTAGGTTAATTAATACCAAAATACATTTTCCTAGTAATATTTGAGGTGTTTTGCTTAGATTTTGACCTCCATTTCCCTTGAAAATGGGCCAAACTTCAAAGTACTATAGCTTTGTTGGATCTCATTTCCGACGGAAATGGAGGTCATATTTGAACAAATCACATCAAATACTACTAGAAAAATATATTTTGGTGTGTAAAATGACTGAGTTACTTAAAACACATAATTACCCTGATATATTTGCATGTCAGTTATAAATATAGTGTGTAACATATTTGTGGATAGTAGCCTATTATGACTTTGATCCTCTGGATCCAGAGATTCTATCTTTAGTTTTAAATTGATAATTAATTCGTTTTAAATTGATACTTAATTAGTTTTGTAAAAATTGGTTATTGCCAATGTACAGGCAGTTTTTACATAGTGGAGCCACCTCGATGGGCCGAAGTGGCCCCTAGTGTGCCCACTATAAAAATTTCTTATGTTCTTATCATCCCTACATTTTATTTGCCTTATTTGTAGCCTTTAAACACAGTTCAGAGAACTTTTTGGCCCGCTTTCGATTTTACATACCTAAAACGAAAAATCGCCAATGTCTAACACTAGGTCCTACACCTAAACCCCAGAATCTACAAAAATTATCTGACCGAGTCTCATGATAATTTTTTCATAACACGACCAACACGTCAGGCCAATTTTATTTAAAATTACTGGTACACAAAGCGTTACTCTAGCTCGACGTTTGGGAGGACCAAGGTTTAAATTTTAAAATTTTTACTGAAATTAATGGAAAAAAAATTTCTAAAGCACGCTAGGCTCGAGAACTTTTCATAATTTGGAAAACGATAATTGACAAAAATGGAAGTGACGCGAAAATTTTGCAGATACTGAAGTCTGGCCTAACTTTAAACAAACAATTGGTGGTCGTCCAGACTCCAATCATCCCGTTGGCTTCTTACCAATTGGATGATTAATATATGGAGTTTGCTCTTTATCTCTCCTCCTTTGATTTTTATGTTTGACTGCAGCAAAATTCACACATTTAATTAATTCCCCCAAATCCTCACTCTTCTGAAACTGCATTTTTGAAAAGCGAAAAGAACTATACCAATAACGAAATATATTCTTGCAAGACCTGGTCACTATAGATGCAAACCAAACCATCAGCCTATAAACATATTGACAAAGTCTTTCACCCGGGCTTAAGGCTCCGACTTCAACAAATTATGAAAACAAACAACAAACAAACACTTTATTTCAGACTCAGCAGGTACAAACATTACAAGAGGTCCATAGAAGATTAAGAGATAGTTGTCTGGAGCACTGACGAAGTAGGCCAGTGAATCACCGTGTATGATGAACATCAGAACATACAATTGCTTACGCCAATGCTTCCAAATTTGAAATTTATAAAATATATCGGAGACCAGTTCACTAACCATGGCTTCTATTATCTTAATGACTGACTCACCAAGCCTGTGATAAATCTAAATACAAAATTGCGAATGACACTGGCACAGTTAGGCACCTTATTGACTACAAACAGCATACTGACACTAGAAGGAGCACCATTTGCAAATCTTGGAGTCCTTAATAAACTCCTAAAAATATTATTATATGCAACATATAATTTCTTCAAATTATACATCCTGTATTTCCATTACAAATGAGCTGTATACATTGGAGTACAAAAAGTTTTGAACAAAATCAACTTAACATCGAATGAACACATATGAAATTTTCCAACAAAAGTATTTCCCTGAGCATATAATTGTCTGCATTGCCTTAGAGCTTAGAATATCACAGTCATCTGAAAGACTATCCGTTAGTATGTGGCCAAGATATTTAGTCTGGGTTACTTCAAACAGCACCATACCATTCAATTGAAATTCAGGAAATTTATTATACTTCTAGCCCTTAGTCCTCATAATCATAGCATGACCTTTATCAGGATTATATTTTATGTCGTTATCCTTCCCATACCTTTCACACACCTTCAAAAGTATGCTGAACCTTTTTACAGATGGAGAAATAAGAACTAGATCATCTGCATACATCAGATGATTAACAATCATTGTACGAATATAGCAGCCTATTTTACAGGTGTTCAGCACAACAGATAGATTATCCATATAAACATTGAATAAGTAGGGGGATAGTAACCCTCCCTGCCTGACACCATTGGTTACAGAGAATGGCCCTGAATTAACCCCACTCCATCCTACAATCATTGTCTGGTGATTATACGAGACTATTAATATACGGACCAAGTAACCAGGTACATTACAATTTACAAGTTTCATGAATAATTTGTCATGATTAACACGATCAAATACTTTAGAGGCATCCAGGAAACACAAAAATACATTAGCATCTAGAGTTTGGTATTTACAGACCATTTCCTTCAAGGCATACACACACATATCAGTACTGTTTCTTTTAAAACCAAATTGATTATCACTAGTATACAGGTAACATTGAAGTCTATGAGTATATGCAGGGCCGTTTCCTGGCATAAGCAAACTAAGCGGCCGCTTAGGGCCCCGCTACTACTAGGGGGCCCCATGACAGGCTCCCAGGTCATAGTTCAGTGGGCAAGAATAGGAATATAGCTGAAATTATTATTAATATTATTGTTATTAGTATTATTATCCTTATTATTATTATTATTATTATTATTGTCGTATTAATTAAAGCTTTTGAATGAGACAAATGTGATAAAACGGAGACAAACGAAACGTTTTGGTCGTTATGTGTAAATAACTATTGTGAGATCTTATTTCTATATTTAACTTTATTCTAACTATATGCTTATACTTTCCTAAATGCTTAATTTTTCTAGTATTGTAAAACATTATTTCACTAACTTACTAATTTTAAAAGATTTGTAACACTTTAAAACCTAGGATTATTTTCGTTATGTTTTCAAGTTTATTAATTCTTTTCTCATCTTTTCAGATAATGTGAATTTTGTTAGTCAAAAAGTAATGGTCTGATTATTTCAATGTATTTAATTAACGTTACAATTATAACAATTATTATTATTATTATTATTTTATTATTATTATTATTATCATGATTATTATTATTTAGCAGATTAGTTGTGGTTAACTAGATGTGACTTCGTGCATCTTGGAAAATAAAACGACATTATCCATCAGGAGCTGAAAAACGGAAAAAGAAGAAAATAGAGGAGGAGAAGCTTTCCAGGAGCACGGTGATGTGCCACTTGTATATTCTTATGATTACAGTTCAGGCAACTAGGTTAGGTAGACCATCAAGCTAGGCAAGTGCTCAGGAATCGTGTAGAGTAAGCTAGTCTCTGTAATATTTATAATATTTCGAAATGTGAAATTTAATGGATCACATCACCTCAAATTCTGTTCACACAAATCAATTATCAAACAAGATAAGAAAGAGTATTTTAGCAAAAATTAACAGAATATGTAATGTTATGTTTTTCTCTGGAGCACTACTGAAATATTTGGAAAAGCCATCCTCAGCAAAGCCTGATAAGCATCATGAGCCAACAGCAGAACCATCCTCTATGCAACCTCAAACACCAGTAGAAGTAGAGCCTGATGAACCAACAAGTGGCCCATTTTTTGTTCAGCTTCAAACACCACACACACGTATTTCCACTAAGCAACAAGAACCAAGATCTACTCCACCGCTTGATCCGTCTGACTGGCCAGTTGTCTTGTCAGATGCTTTGAAGACAGATCTGGTGTCTCGAGGACCATTTCAAATCAGTCCAGATTTCACATTCCCTAAAAGAGAGGACGGTAGAAGCGTTCATCACCATTACATGTACAGAACATTAATTAATGGGGGAAAAATAAAGTGAAGCTGGCTGATGTACTCTAGAAGGAATGATGCTCTTTATAGCTTCTGCTGCAAGTTGTTTTCAAGGAAGTCGTACAAACTAATTACGGATGGACTTTCAGACTGGATAAACGTTGGTTCGCTTCTGAAAGGCCATGAAAATAGTTCAGAACATGCAGATAACATGGCAACATGGAAGGATCTGGAACTGCGGCTAAAAACTGGGAGGACCATTGACCAAACTGAAATGTCATTAATGGAGGTAGAGCGAAGACGCTGGCGAGATGTTCTCACACGTCTTGTAAGTATAATCCAATCACTGACAGAGAGAAACCTTGCTTTCAGGGGGTCTTCCTCTACATTGTACAATCGAGACAATGGCAACTTCTTGAAGGAGGTTGAGCCTTGCCAAATTTGATCCAGCTGAAACAACACATCAGCAGAGTCGAAAGTGGCCAATATAGTCATTCAAGTTACCTAGGAAACATCATTCAAAATGAGCTCATTGGGTCTATTAGTGGGAAGATCTTGGATGCCATTGTTGCAGAAATAAAACGAGTTAAATATTACTCACTCATTTTAGATTGAACTCCAGACATAAGCCACCAAGAACAGATGTCGATTATTATCAGAACTGTTAAAATGGGTGAAGTACCAGAAATAAAAGAATACTTCTTGGGCTTTCTTGAGGCTTCAGAAAGTACAGGCCTGGGTTTATCAGTTCTGATTCTGAAGAGACTAGATGAACTGAATATTCACTTTGATGACTGCAGAGGATAGTCATATGACAACGGAGCGAACATGAAGGGCAAGAACAAAGGTGTTCAGGCAAGGTTATTAGAGAAGAACTGTCGTGCACTCTATGTTCCATGTGGGGCTCACACTCTGAATCTTGTAGTGGCTGATGCAGTTAAAGCTTCCACAGATGCCATCAGTTTCTTTGGCAACGTACAAAAATTGTACAACCTTTTTGCAGCAGCTACACAGAGATGGACAATCCTAAAAAAGCACGTGAACATAACACTCAAGTCTTGGAGTGAAACCAGGTGGGAGAGCCGGCTTAAGAGCATTGAGGTTGTGCGATACCAGAGCCACAACATCAGAGAAGCCCTGTTGGAAGTCAGAAACAATGCCACAGATGCCATAGCCAGGACTGAAGCACAAGCACTTGCAGAGGAGGTAGGGTCTTATCGCTTTCAGATTTGCACAGTAGTATGATATGACATTCTTCATGCAGTTAACCATGTGAGCAAACTTCTGCAGTCTCCTACAATGCAGTTTGATGTGGCAGTCAACCTCCTCACAAAAACAAAAGACTCACTCACCAGCTACAGAAACACAGGTTTTGTTGCAGCACAAGTCGTAGCTAGGGACATATGTGAGGAAATGAATGTGGAGGCTGTACTGAAGGAGAAGAGGCTCAGATCCACAAAAAAGCACTTTGCTTACGAAGCTCCTGACGAACCATTTATAGAAGCCTTAAAGAGGCTGGAAGTCAAATTTTTCAATGTGGTGGTGGATTGTGCCATCGGGTCAATAAATGAGAGATTCAAAACATTAGATGATGTGAGGGACATATTAGGGGTTCTCTTAAACTTCACCACAATGAACAAGGAAGACTTGTCCTGCAAGTGTGAAAAGCTCTCTAAGATACTGAGCTCTGGAGCTGACTCTGACATTGATGGAAGAGAACTGGCCCTCGAAATTAAGAACTTGCCGACTTTTCCTTCACACAACATGACTGCATTGGAGCTTCTCTCCTTCATTCATCAGAAGCAACTGGAGGAACTATACCCCAATCTCTGAGTTGCACTAAGAATTGCCTGCACTCTACCTGTGACAGTAGCGTCAGCCGAGAGGAGCTTCTCTAAGATAAAGCTAATCAAGAACTACCTCAGATCATCAATGGGGCAGGATCGCATCAGTGGCCTTGGCATCATAAGCATCAACCAGGACGTTGGCAGGGAGATTTCATATGATGATGTTATTGATGATTTCGCCCAGAAAAAATCTAGGAGGCAAACATTTTGAAGATACAAACTGTTCTGCATAACTGTTAGCTATTACACGATTGTATCGTAGAGTTAGTAATTGTTTGGTAGTTGATAATTGCATTATTTTTTTATACATAGTTCTGTGTCATTTATTCTAAATAATGTATAAGTTAATTTTCAGGAATTTCATGAAGAGTATTTTTTCTGTTTGTCTTCTGAAAGTTCATATTTGTTGTTTTGGACATAAATGTTTCATTAAAATTGTTTCATAATTTTATTTATTAACACAGCCATTTTTTGTATGTGTGTGCTGAGGTGATGTAGTAAGGCGTGAGTTGGTGGATGGAGGGGTGGGGCCTCAAATGGGTATACTGCTTAGGGCCCCCTAATGCCTAGAAACGGCCCTGAGTATATGTTCAAACACCTTAGACGTAATATTGGCCAAGGCTATTGGCCTATAGTTATCTTTACTGTTAATTTTACCCTTTTTATCTTTTAGTACTGGCACCAAAACAACGGTGCTTATATTTCAAGTTATACTGTATTTTGTATATCGCATAATTAACGCTGGAGTTGGTTTGGTTTGTTTGGTTTAAAGTGTTTTCAACCCATAAGGGCTATACACACCAGAATGCTGGAGTTTATAGTTTTTCAGTGTTTAATTTTTTAATTTTTTGTACTGTATTTACTTCTTATTCATAGCACAGATGTAATTAATTAGGGTAGTTAGTCGACTTTAGAAATGTACTATTCTTTAGGTGCTTCGGCTCCGCCCATTTTTCGGACCTTGGCACGTGTTCACAACTGATTATGGGAGCGAGTCATTAAATCGTATATATATATATAGAATAGAATAGAATAGAATAACCTTTATTAATAATAAAATAAATACAGTAGTCTTTTTACAACTTACAATTTTTACAATGACATAAATAATTGTGAAGCTCGACTATTTTTTATTTTTATTTTTAATTTGGCCCTTAAGCTTTAGGCTTTACTATATATATATATATATATATATATATGTTAAACACAGACCGTGCATGGCACAAGGAACTCTTCTGGGAAAATTAAATCCACTATAGTCCGAATAAGAAATGGTAAATGACAAATACAATAGTTTTTTTCCTTTTTCATGATTTTAGCCCGACGTGGGCAACGGGTCTCTCGCAAAGAGATTCCATAAATATAGCTTCCCTCACCAGCTATCTGCAAAGCAGACAGGATCCAGCTTTGGGACGTGGATCTAGGGTTTAAAGCAAGCCTAGATCCCTACACTCAGAACCTCTATATAAGTAAAAGACTCGTTGCATTCACGTCGTGTTGAATAAATCAAAGAAAAAGGGGGTAACTATTGTATTTTTAGCCAAAAAAACAAAACTTAAACCTCAACCGGGACATTGAGCGTCCACTTTTCAAGGCACGAAACACGTCCGTTTAGTATACGCAAACTCAGAATGGTTCCCTGAGAACATTATATGTTAAACACAGACCGTGCATGGCACAAGGAACTCTTCTGGGAAAATTAAATCCACTATAGTCCGAATAAGAAATGGTAAATGACAAATACCATAGTTTTTTTTTTTTTTTTTCCTTTCTCAGGGAACCATTCTGAGTTTGTGTATACTAAACGGACGTGTTTCGTGCCTTGAAAAGTGGACGCTCAATGTCCCGGTTGAGGTTTAAGTTTTGGTTTTTTTGGCTAAAAATACAATAGTTACCCCCTTTTTCTTTGATTTATTCAACACGACGTGAATGCAACGAGTCTTTTACTTATATAGAGGTTCTGAGTGTAGGGATCTAGGCTTGCTTTAAACCCTAGATCCACGTCCCAAAGCTGGATCCTGTCTGCTTTGCAGATAGCTGGTGAGGGAAGCTATATTTATGGAATCTCTTTGCGAGAGACCCGTTGCCCACGTCGGGCTAAAATCATGAAAAAGGAAAAAACTATGGTATTTGTCATTTACCATTTCTTATTCGGACTATAGTGGATTTAATTTTCCCAGAAGAGTTCCTTGTGCCATGCACGGTCTGTGTTTAACATATAATGTTCTCACGGAACCATTCTGAGTTTGTGTATACTAAACGGACGTGTTTCGTGCCTTGAAAAGTGGACGCTCAATGTCCCGGTTGAGGTTTAAGTTTTGGTTTTTTTGGCTAAAAATACAATAGTTACCCCTTTTTCTTTGATTTATTCAACACGACGTGAATGCAACGAGTCTTTTACTTATATAGAGGTTCTGAGTGTAGGGATCTAGGCTTGCTTTAAACCCTAGATCCACGTCCCAAAGCTGGATCCTGTCTGCTTTGCAGATAGCTGGTGAGGGAAGCTATATTTATGGAATCTCTTTGCGAGAGACCCGTTGCCCACGTCGGGCTAAAATCATGAAAAAGGAAAAAAACTATGGTATTTGTCATTTACCATTTCTTATTCGGACTATAGTGGATTTAATTTTCCCAGAAGAGTTCCTTGTGCCATGCACGGTCTGTGTTTAACATATAATGTTCTCAGGGAACCATTCTGAGTTTTGTATACTAAACGGACGTGTTTCGTGCCTTGAAAAGTGGACGCTCAATGTCCCGGTTGAGGTTTAAGTTTTGTTTTTTTTGGCTAAAAATACAATAGTTACCCCTTTTTCTTTGATTTATTCAACACGACGTGAATGCAACGAGTCTTTTACTTATATAGAGGTTCTGAGTGTAGGGATCTAGGCTTGCTTTAAACCCTAGATCCACGTCCCAAAGCTGGATCCTGTCTGCTTTGCAGATAGCTGGTGAGGGAAGCTATATTTATGGAATCTCTTTGCGAGAGACCCGTTGCCCACGTCGGGCTAAAATCATGAAAAGGAAAAAAACTATGGTATTTGTCATTTACCATTTCTTATTCGGACTATAGTGGATTTAATTTTCCCAGAAGAGTTCCTTGTGCCATGCACGGTCTGTGTTTAACATATAATGTTCTCAGGGAACCATTCTGAGTTTGTGTATACTAAACGGACGTGTTTCGTGCCTTGAAAAGTGGACGCTCAATGTCCCGGTTGAGGTTTAAGTTTTGGTTTTTTTGGCTAAAAATACAATAGTTACCCCCTTTTTCTTTGATTTATTCAACACGACGTGAATGCAACGAGTCTTTTACTTATATAGAGGTTCTGAGTGTAGGGATCTAGGCTTGCTTTAAACCCTAGATCCACGTCCCAAAGCTGGATCCTGTCTGCTTTGCAGATAGCTGGTGAGGGAAGCTATATTTATGGAATCTCTTTGCGAGAGACCCGTTGCCCACGTCGGGCTAAAATCATGAAAAAGGAAAAAAACTATGGTATTTGTCATTTACCATTTCTTATTCGGACTATAGTGGATTTAATTTTCCCAGAAGAGTTCCTTGTGCCATGCACGGTCTGTGTTTAACATATAATGTTCTCAGGGAACCATTCTGAGTTTGTGTATACTAAACGGACGTGTTTCGTGCCTTGAAAAGTGGACGCTCAATGTCCCGGTTGAGGTTTAAGTTTTGGTTTTTTTGGCTAAAAATACAATAGTTACCCCCTTTTTCTTTGATTTATTCAACACGACGTGAATGCAACGAGTCTTTTACTTATATAGAGGTTCTGAGTGTAGGGATCTAGGCTTGCTTTAAACCCTAGATCCACGTCCCAAAGCTGGATCCTGTCTGCTTTGCAGATAGCTGGTGAGGGAAGCTATATTTATGGAATCTCTTTGCGAGAGACCCGTTGCCCACGTCGGGCTAAAATCATGAAAAAGGAAAAAAACTATGGTATTTGTCATTTACCATTTCTTATTCGGACTATAGTGGATTTAATTTTCCCAGAAGAGTTCCTTGTGCCATGCACGGTCTGTGTTTAACATATAATGTTCTCAGGGAACCATTCTGAGTTTGTGTATATATATATATATATATCGTAAAGAACGACGCTTGTATAGGAGATATTCCGCGCAAGACGAGAAAGAGAAAACAACAAATGAAAAAATGAAGTACCACCTGGGAATCGAACCCGCGTGTTCTTTGCAGTTGAATGTATATAATGTTACGGCATGCGGGAGGTGCCCCCTTGGGGCATTGGTTTCTGCGAGTATGTAGAGGAATTACGGCATTTGGAAGAGTGAAGTCCATGGTGTAGTGGTTATCGCGTCTGACCGGCAATCGGAAGATCCCGGGTTCGATTCCCAGGTGGTACTTCATTTTTTCATTTGTTGTTTTCTCTTTCTCGTCTTGCGCGGAATATCTCCTATACAAGCGTCGTTCTTTACGTTATTTATACTGCGTGTTCTTTGCAGTTGAATGTATATATATATATATACAGGGCGTCCCAAAAAAATGTATACACACTTTAACAGCTGATAGCTCAATTGATGTTTCTTTCTTTCCAAGTTAAACCCATTAGAATTAATAATGGCAGTCAGACTAAGCTTTGAACAAAGGAAATTAATTCTAAAATGCTACTGGAAGTGTGAAAACGCAGTTGAAGTGCAAAGACAGTTTAAGTTTAGGAAGGAGTTTCAAACAGATCCACCAACGCGACTTACCATCACTCGAATTAGAGATAAGTTTGAAGCCGATGGAACTTTTCAGAATGTCCACAAGAAGCGTTCCGGAAGACCACGGACATCGACAAGCCCCACAAAGCAAGAAAGAGTACTGGAAACGTATCACCAAAGTCCAAGAAAATCTGTGCGGCAAGCTAGTCGTGAGGTAGGAATTTCAGAATCGTCTGTCCAACGCATTTTGAAGCGCTGTCAATGGAAAAGTTACATTCCAAGATTAGTCCATGCTATTAATGAAGATGATCCGGACCGAAGAGTGGAGTATTGCGAGTGGTACTTGGCACGATGTGGATGTGGATTGGACGAAGGGGTTTCGTAGAATACCCTCCGCGTTCACCAGACCTCACACCACTAGACTTTTTTTATGGGGATACTTAAAAGACAGTCTACGCTATAAAACCTGCAACAGTCGCTGAATTGAGAGCAGCCATTGAACGAGAATGCACACAAATACCAAACGAAATGTTTCGTGATGTTTGCGATTCCATTGCTTCGCGTTATCAGCAGTGCCTGGACCAGAACGGACGTCAGTTTGAAAACAGGCGTTGACAAAACAATTAAATAATGTCTGTAGATTCTATTACATTTTGAAAATGAAATGTATTTTAATAAACACTGCCTTTATAATTATTTAAAGTGTGTATACATTTTTTTGGGACGCCCTGTATATATATAGGCTTTACTATATATATATATATATATGTGTGTGTGTGTGTGTGTGTGTAGAGAGAGAGAGAGAGAGCGAGAGATACTGTAAGAAATGTACAGGGTGTTTCAGGTCGATATGGAAATTGGAAATTGGTGGAATTTGTAGTTTGTATTTGATATTTGAAGTCTGTCACAGTAATTCGTAACTAATATGAAGTGTTTCTTTTTATTGCAGGTACAACTTCAAATACCAAGTACCAAATACAAACTACAAATTCCGCCAGTTTCCATATTTTTAGGGTCGACCTGAAACACCCTGTATCTTAGATACAAGATACTAGCTTATTGTGTATCAAAGATAGAAGATACAAGATACTTTTTAAGAAACGCGGAAGATACTTTTCTCGATACAGGAGATACAGTTTAAGTTTAGAGATTAGAAATAATAAGGAAAAAGAATTTTAAGTCATTTAAATCAACGATTCCCAATGTGTGGTACGCGAAACTCATTTAGGTGGTACACAAGAGGGTTATAAATACATAGCTTGCTAATTGACAATTACTTTGATGATAACACTGGGGAACAAATTTCAAATTTTTGTCTATTGAATTAGATTTGACAGTTAGTTCTAGGTAATTTGGGTGCGCTGAGCACGAATTTTTACTCTGTTTTGCTCTATCAGGTCCTGATTTTGCTCAACACCCCTCCTCTTTCGTCGTATTCATAAAAAGGTTTTTCTCAATACTCGCTAAGTCTTTTTGCAGTTCCACATTATGCAACTAGGTTTTTATCTAGGTATTTGTACCTATTGTTATGGTATTGTTGTATTATGTATATTTTTATATGTAACACCCTAAAAATATTTTTAATTTTGTCATTTTTAACCCATTTTAATATTAGTAAATTAAGCTAAAAATATCATAGAATTCTAAAATTTTCTCGAGCGTTCCTGCTCTCTGTAGAGTATTCTAGAGGGACAACTAAAATATATAAAAGCGACTCGTTTCCAGAGTTAATCAGTCAATTCAATCATCAGTCAGTCAGTCAGCAGTCAGTCAGTTGAGTTAGTTAATTAAGTTTGGGCATTAACATAATTTTGAATTGGCATATGATTTAGTGAGTAATTTTGTCATCGTGATTTAATATAGTTGATTTAATTAGACGTAATTTATATTGTACCTACTCATCCGTGTTTCTAGTTTAATTTCATAGATTGTAAGTACCTATTTCATAATAAGTACTTATTTAAACTAATTTTTGTGTTTATATTTCAGATTTTCTTAAATTTATATGAATTACGGGCTTTAAATACCTTTACAAATTGGCAGAACAATCAAGCAATATGTCATCAAGCACTAGAAAGTTCAAATGCAAAAACAACCCTGATTCCTTCTGTTATATATGTGGAAATTTTACACTTCCACATCAACGAGCAAATATAACTGACTTCGTAAAAAGAGCTTACTTAGCTTATTTTGGCATAAAACTGGGGGACCAAGATAAATCGTGGGCTCCACATAAAGCCTGCACTATATGCATTGAAAGACTGCGACATTGGACGAAGGGTTCGGATTAAAAAATACCTTTTGGAGTTCCGATGGTAAGTATGATTTCATAAAACTACGTAATTTAATCACTAGTATACTGTAACTTACCTAAATGTAATTGTAACTTAGGTACATAAACAAAAATTTACAGAAAATGTTTATAAGAATCTCAAATATTGCATAAGGTTGAAACACATAGAAATGTTAAATGTTTGGGTGATAACTTTTGATAAAATTCATAAAAAAGTCTCTCGTCGCTTTTGTTAACGCTTTACAATTTTTTTCCATATCAGGTGTGGCGAGAGCCTACTAACCACGAGACTGATTGCTACCTTTGCTTTGTCAAGACTTCGGGCTTCACTAAGAAAAATAAACATTGTATCGAGTACCCAAATTTCGACACCGCGATACGACCTGTGCTACATTCAAATGAGATCCCCATTCCAAAATTTAAGGGTCTGCCAACTCAAGAATTAGTTGAAGATGTTCCTGAAAATATTGTTATGCACTTTGAGGAGTCAGACATCGATTTTGACCCCAGCGTATTTGAAAGTCAAAACGATCCGCAAAAGTTTAACCAGGCCGAGTTGAATGATCTTGTAAGGGATCTAAATTTGCCAAAAAAGGCTGCGGAAATTTTAGCTTCAAGACTTAAAGAGAAAAACTTGCTTACTTCAAACACATACATTTCATTTTACAGAAAAAGAGAAGAACTTGTTAAATATTTTAGAACAGAGGATAGTTTAGTATATTGCTGCGACATAGTTTTTGTTAAAGAAGATGGGGGTTGAGTCTTACGATGCAAATGATTGGCGCTTGTTTTTAGACAGTTCGAAAAGAAGTCTTAAGTGTGTGTTGTTGCATAATGGCAATCTATACGGCTCGATACCGATTGGGCACTCAACAAAATTAAAAGAAAAGTATGAACATATAGAAAAGGTTTTAAATCTTATCAAATATAGGGAGCACGAGTGGATCATATGTGTTGACTTAAAAATGGTTAATTTTCTGCTAGGACAACAAGGAGGGTATACTAAATATCCCTGCTTCCTTTGCTTATGGGACAGCAGAGCCAAGGAAGAACATTATTTCAAACAAATCTGGCCAGCACGAACATCACTTACTGTCGGAGAAAAAAACGTAATTAATCCACCTTTAGTGAGCAGAGATAAAATCATATTTCCTCCTCTGCATATAAAACTAGGCCTCATTAAACAATATGTAAAAGCTTTAGATACGAACGGCGAGTGTTTCAAATACATAACTTCAAAATTTCCAAGTTTAAGTTATAAAAAAATCAAGGCGGGAATTTTCGACGGTCCACAAATAAGAACAATGATTAAAGACAGCAATTTTCCTAATGTCATGAATGAACGCGAAAAAAATGGCTGGTTCTCATTCGTGGACTTGATAGAAAACTTTTTAGGCAATTATAGGGCAGATAACTACGAAGAAATCGTAAAAAAACTTTTAAGGGACTACAAAGAGTTAGGTTGCAATATGAGCATAAAAATACATTTTTTGAATAGCCATCTTCACCAATTTCCAAGTAATTTAGGTGATGTAAGTGACGAACAAGGGGAGAGATTCCACCAAGATATCAAAATTATGGAGGAACGGTACCAAGGCCGCTGGGATTCCCACATGATGGCTGATTACTGCTGGTGCTTGAAAAGAGACCTGCCATCAACAAGCAAATACGCTAGAAAGTCTTACAAAAGAAAATTTTTGCCACAGTGAAAGCTTCATATCTGTTTGTTTTTTTATTTTGTCATTTCTATCGTTATAATGTAATTTTACTGTAGTTTGAACTGCTTGTATTCATGAAACTTGAAAAAAAAATTTAACACGACTTAATTTTTTAGTCCTAATTTGAAAAATCTGGAAAATGGCACATAGGCTGTCGACAAGAATCAGGACCTGATAGAGCCAAACCGAGTTGAAATTCGTATTCAGCGCACCCAAATTACCTAGAATCAAGTGTCAGATATCATTCAATAAAATACGTGTTGCCCAGTGTAATGTTTTGCAAAATAATATTAATTGTAGATGAACCCGCAACCTTTCCGACTGCGGTTTCCATGCTATCCAATTTGTAGACAAAGTAGATTTCAGACACTGCCGATCTTAAAGAAAATGGCGACCTGTGCGAACTTTGTATTCGACACCCCATCCCCTTTGTTTTAGTGTTGTCTTAACGAAGGTTTCAGGAACAGTTGTGAAAGAAATTTTCAACATTTTTTACTGAATTTACATTATAAAAACACAAACATTACAGAACTATTCAAAGGGAGACACTTCGTGTATTAGCCGCAGCAAATTCCGATATCACATGTGATACCCCTGTATTTGATATGAAGAAGATCCCTGGACACAGGGGAAATACCGAACATCCTGGAAAGGGCAAACATTGTCCGTATATGATATATAAAGGGGAGGATAGATCTCAAGCAAAGAACTGTCGACCAGTGTCACTGATATTTAATTTCACCAAAATATGAAAGAATAGTTAGAGAGAAAGTTAATGACTTGAAGACAGGAAAGATTCAGTGAGAACCAGAACGGATTTCGATCAGGAATAGTGTGCCTATCATAACTAACAGAGCATTATAACAATATCATAGATGCACTGCAAAACAATGAAAACTACGATGTAATATACAGGGATTTTGCTAAACCATTCGACAAGTGTCATCATGGTATAATAGCACACAAAATGAAACGTATGGGAATGATGGTCAAAGTAGGGAAATGGATCTATAATTTTCTCAGAGAATGTCAACAAATTGTAAAAATCCAAAGTGTATTATCATCATAATCGGAAGTACGCAGCTCAGTAGTACAATGAATAGTATTAGCCCCATTCATATTTATTGTCATGCTAACAGACACAGACAATGAAGTAATCAACAACAGTATAGCAACATCCTTTGCTGAGGATACAAAAAGCAGCATGGAAATTAGAAATGAAGAGGTAGAAGCCCTACGGACGGACAAAAACAGGACATACAGATTGTCAGAAGACAACAATATGAAACTTAACACCGAAAAAATAGATTTTTAGATTTTTCAGCATATTTGCAGTCATTTGTTTAAGTTGGATGCAGAAACTGGCAAAAGTACAATTTCTGGAAATACTGTCATACCTTGACGATAATTCTAATTTGATTTTACTCCCTCCCCCCTTGATCGTGGCGCCCTGTGTGGTGGTTGCACACGTCGCACTCCCTTAGGGCTGGCCAGGGCTACTTCTACTTCTACCCAAATGGGTGGGCAATTGCCCACGTACAGAAAGATTTCACCCACCTACTAAAATAAAATAAGAGCATATAGAACATGAGTATATATGCATCAACATATAACATTTGATTTTAATTGTGTTATTTGTGATTAAATACAAATACAAAAAAAAAACTATTTTAACCCACCCACTAAAATTAGTAGCCCTGTGACCGCCTATGATTTCAGATTATATTTAACGATAACGTGCAAGACCAAAATGAACATTTTGATTTACCACAAATGTCTATTCAGCAATAGAATAAATACGAGGGGCGGTACGAATTCAGAAGTACACCTCGTCAGGGAATACACAAAAGGCCTTGGAATCATTTTTCTTTCTCCTTGTGAGTTTGCATCATTCATTCATTTCACATTAACTTTTTTACTCGATATCACCCCCCAAAGTATGGCAGACCGGTTGTGAAACACCATATATATATATATATATATATATATATATATATATATATATACTGTATGTACCTTTCAACCTTTCAGATGTTCCGTGCGATGATTCCTCATTTCACGAAGGTCAAGCTTGTCGCCCCTCCTCTCGAGTTGGCCTGGTGAAGTAGTGAGTTAGTTTCTTGTACTTTCCACCTCACATAGCCAGGTACGCCCGGCTCATCGAGGATTGTTCTGAGTCAGGCATCTAATTTTCTTTTGAAGATGTCCACTGCAACACCACTCATGTTCCTTAGGTCTTTGGGCAGCTGATTAAACAGTCTTGGTCCTCTCACAAGAAAACTATTTTCTTTCAGGGTTAAGGATGTTCCCTGTCTAGCCTTTAATTTGGGAACACGACACAGTCTTCCTTTTCTACTTTCTACTGTTGTTTGGGGAGTTACAGGGTTCAGAGTAAGATTAGGGACTAGTTTCTCCATTATTTTCCAAGTGTAAATAATGGTCTCTCTCTCTCTCTCTCTCTCTCTCTCTCTCTCTCTCTCTCTCTCTCTCTCTCTCTCTCTCTCTCTCTCAGGGGTATAAAGGTTATGCACATTTCTTCTGGATGTTGTAAACTTTATACTTGGGGTGTGACAGCCCTCCGGTCCCGAGTCGTGGGATTCTAGAGAAACTGGCTGCCAGTTCCTTTAGGTTCTCTCTCTCTTTCGGGAGGGCGGGTAAAGTATGTTGTACAATCCTGTCCCGTGGGTTACTAGGACCCCTTCCCATCCCTACTCTGTCCTTTTAGCTAAGCTTAGGTTAAGGATGCTCTCCTCTGACTGCAAAAAGAAAAAAAAAAACTTTTAGTATTATTAAGTCTTTTTCTCTATTCTTATGATTAGGACCCTACTGCTACCTCATGCGTGGGAAGAGAGGCTTTGGAACCTCTATAAATAACACCATTTCACTTCAGTTGTAGGTAAATAATTAGAGGGGATAATAGCGGGTAGGATTGTTGACCATTTGGATTCCTACAAGCTACTTGGGGACTCCAACATGGGTTTAGATGGCATAGGTCGTGTCTCACCAACTTGCTCGAGTTTTTCCACGTCATGTTGAGTGAGTATGATAAGAGTAGGATGATTGATGAGAAAGCCTTTGATAAAGTACCTCACTGTCGGCTAATGGCCAAAGTGCGCACGCTGGGTATTGGGGGGGAAGTTGGTAGGTGGATTGAAAACTGGCTGAAGAATGCCACAAAGTTAATCCCTTCCGTTAGGCATATGGGCTACAATCGACGCTTACGTGACGCGGGTTCAAAGATGTCAATTTTAGAAGCATGTTTAGTTTAAATGATAACCCAACACGCAACAATGGTTGGAAGTTGGATTTGAAACGGTTTAGGACTAGTGTGTGTGTGAATTACTTTACGTATAAGATCTGTGACACGTGGAACAGGTTATCTTCAGAAGTTGTGAAAAGTTCCTCTGTGGATCAGTTCAAGAAAAGGTTAGACCAGATCTTGCACACTATTTGAGGGTGTAGAAAATTTTCCCTGGCACCCGTTGCCATTTAAAAAGGTACCTCCTCGGTATGGGCCGCAAGGCCTTTTGAGGTACTTCTTTTCCTTGTAACTCCTTGTAACTCTCTCTCTCTCTCTCTCTCTCTCTCTCTCTCTCTCTCTTTTCCTTTCCAGTGAATATAGGTTTAATTCGCGTAACCTTTCCCAGTAGTTTAGTTCTTTGCACCCCTTGATCTTGGCTGTGAAGCTTCTCTGAATCCCTTCTAGTTGTCTAATGTCTTCTTTTTTATATGGGTATGTTAGGACCGAGCAGTATTCCAATTTGGGTATGATCAGTGTTTTCAGAAAGGAATCATTACATTCCTATCCCTTCGTTTAAAGGTTCTCAGTACCTGCCCACTGCCCAGTTACTCTCTTTGCTCTGTTTACTGCTATCTTTTTTGTTTCAAATTTCGCATCATCAGTCATTACAACCCCTAAATCTTTTGCTTTAATTTCCTGTCCATTTGGGGTATAATATTTCATGGATTTTAGGGCCTCTCTTTTTCCGTACCGTAACAGCTGAAATTTCTCAGTGTTAACTTCATATTGTTGTCTTCCGTCCACTTGTAGATTCTGTTCATGACTGTTTGTAGAGATTCTATATCTTCTGGGTTTTTTATTTCTCTACTGATCTTTGTATCATCGACAAAGGATGTTACTGTGCTGGCTCTGGTAACGTCCTCATCTGTGTCAGTTAGCATGATTATGAAGAGTAGTGGAGCTAATACTGTTCCTTGTGGTACTGAGCTGAGGACCTCTGATTCTGATGAATCTAATCGTGTACTATGATATAACGACTTACCGCCGCTCACTAAGGAAATTATATATCCATTTCCCTACTTTTCCTGTTATTCGATCTATACAAGCTGATAAAAGAATGAAAAGAGATAGAAATTTTCCACCTCGTAAGGAATCTAAAGAAGATATCTCCTCTGAAAAGGAGGAATTACTGACTGAATGTTCAAGTGCGCCATCTCCCAATAATACTGAAATGAGAGCGCCTCTTAAGACAGTCGCGAGAGTTTGAGGCCGCTATGGGGTTTAGCAGAATATGTTGCTAAGGTGTAATCTCCAATGTGGTTCATGATTAAAACTAAATCATCTTGCAGTGAAGGAGGAAAACATTTGTTTGAAAAGATTCAACGCTCAAGATACCTTTATGATAACCTGAAAGCAGTAATCTTTTATCATCAATGTTAACTGATGATAGGATTGTAATACGAAAACTAGTTTTACAGACGATGTTAGATGCTATAAATGAAAGACCAAAGCTGGGCACAAACCGTTAATCCGTTAATCGTTAATTAACGAAGTTAACTTTTTCGTTAACGATTTAACTTTTAAGTTAACTTTGAAAATCATTATCGGACTAATTAACTTCCGTTACATTTAACTTCCGTTAACTCAAGTCCGTTAACCCAAAAAATTCATAAATAAACGTTTAAAAGTTTCTATTATTTTCAGTGCCGAGCAGGTGCGCAATTAATCCGCCACTGTTAATAGTGATGAACGAATTTCCATTTCCGCAGTGCAAAATCAGGCGATATATTTGTTTCCGTCGCCACAATTTGTGTCTTACCAAATATGGTAGTTATTTATGGCATTGGTTTGAGCAAAACATGGTCGACTGTAAAATCAGGCGGAAAGATTTGCCATTTGAGTTGAATCTTTCAACTTCTTTCAAGAAATATCACGAGCATTTTAAGGCACTTTCAATAATATATATGTAACAATTACAACAAATAACTACATTCGTTTCATTTGCAGTCTGTCTCTTGCGCAACATGTTTGTGCTAGTGAATATTTAAAAATAATCGTTGTCAAGTAAGTCATGTATATTTATAATATGTCTGTGAGTACCTTATTAGTAGTCTCCTTGATACATTTCAAGAACCATAAAACTGATCAGGTAAGATTTCAATTCTCATGTCACTTTGATGACATAAATTAAGTCAATTGATGTCTTACAATGGGAGCGTTTTCACTTTAACCCTTTATGTGCTGGCGGTACTTCTAGGTACCGCATCTTTAAAATCTCCATAATTATTTGTCTACCCGGTTGATCCTGCCGGTACTTTCAAGTCCCAATGTGAATTAGTTTCTTTATGAGATAATAGATGGCGTTGAGAAGTGGAGCGTTTGTTCTCTATGGGAAAGGACATCTGAGGGCCAAGAGATCATCCCTGTCTGATGAAAACTTTAATATGCTAATTTTCATGAAGGGCAACATGCATCTCATGGACAAAATGGAGAACGAGAAGAAGAGGGAAAATTAAATTATATATATATTGTGTTTTTCATTTTTTTTATAATAAAAGTTAACGTTAACGGTTTATCGGTAACTTCCGTTACATGTTTAACGAATTAACGGATTAACGGTTAACGAAGTTAACTTTTTGGTTAACGGATTAGCGGTTAACGGTGCCCACCACTGTGAAAGACAAAAGAAAGCTACAAGCGGACCACGAATTTTTAGAGTGTATTCTCTCAATTTTGACGCTCAAACTACACAGAACTGATAACGTGGAACGAGAGTGAGAGATTGGAGTCGCCACTAACAAAGCACCTAGCGAGGACGATCTCCAAAATTTTATTGATTTCCCTAATCCTCGAAAATGGAGTTTCAAAATTTCCCATGTTACACACAATCAGTCGAGGGAGCGGTGCATTTGATGACAGAAGCTGTAATGGTGGTGTGTGGAATGAAGCAGAGAGATGGTTATATCAAGAGTAGAATCGAATCAAGAACGGCAATGCCAAAATTTAACACTAAAAACGAATTCAGTTGCTGGACTACATCTATACATAATCAGGGGTGTAACTGGGGTAAAAAAGTTGAGGGTGGGGGGGACGAACACAATTCTATTGTTAGAAGCACTCATTATCTATGAGAGTGATTATAAAAGTTTGGGGTTCGTCTTCCCCCCCAACGTTTTCACTCCATCTACGCCCCTGTACATAATGGATATACTGTATATTATCAAGGAAATTTAATATTTTTAGCATGATAGAGGAGGGAGGTGGATGGAACTCGAAGAGCAGCCACCTCTATATGGTGAGTTCTGGGTATTTTGCGTGATTGGAAGTAGATAAATAATCATTCAAAATAGCTGAGAGCTACTCAGAATATAATACTATTTACTGTGTGTTTTGACCCTTCCTGAAAATGTGAAATTTGGTGAAATTTCATCCTCCTTGTGGTAGACCTAAATATGCGAATAGATGAAAAATATTTTGTCAGTAGTTAAATGGTACCAAATGGCAACTTTTTCTAATTATAGTAAATTGAAACAATAATTTTTTTAGCTCTATATATGATCATTCCACCCTAATAGTATATATATATATATATATATATATATATATATTATATATAGTATATGAGGATCTGCAGGGTCAAAAGTGGGTTACTTGCTCCCTCCCTCTATTTCCTCTTTATTTTTTGCAAGTGAACCAGAAATAAAAGTGTTGCAAAATATGTAGGTTAGGTTAATTTGTAAACTTTTGCTGTCTGGCAGTTTCATAAATCTATAATCCTTATAATCTTATAATTTTCATTCCTTCAAATTTTATAATTTTAATTTTAAGATGTATAATTCTATAATTTTTAATTTTAAGCTTTTATAATTGCATAATTTTGTAATGTTTCAATTCTATAATCTTATTGTTAATACATTATATCACGGGTTCCCAACCCTTTTTCGGCTGTGTACCCCTCGATGGCTCATATTATTTATATTTGTAACGTCTTTAACAAAAGAAATTTCGAGCGAGATGAAATTGAGACGAGTTAGGCTACACCATCTTTTGAGAGTACTTTTCCATGTGAAAGTCAGTTCCAACGCAGGATGCCACGTACCCCTATTTGGGAACCACTGCATTATATATTTCGTTCCCACGTACGCTCTTGCTTTAGTTTATTTATTTTTGTATATACTCTCTCTCTCTCTCTCTTTATATATATATACACACACACTCATTTTAAATCAGCACATGGATTAAAAAAAGACGACACATGTGTATGTTGGACAAATAATACTTTGTTGTGTATTGATCCCGTTTTTAACTCCTGTCATTTCGCAATGTAGTAATGTACTATGTATTTATTAAAAGCATGCAAAACCAATGATAATATGCACAGTGTACATATACGTTACATTTCAGATGCTGTACAGGAATCTCGATTTGTGAACATCTAAACATAAATATATACATTGAAACAGCGAACAATTTGTGAACATCCAAACAGTATATCTTACAGAGCACAATTACTCCAAGCAGAAACTGAGCCGACGTGTTTTTTTTTGCTGAGTGATATAGTATATTTTCTGTGTTGACATGAATATCTCAGTAGATGTCGAGTAATGCTAGCCCATTTAGACGATCTTGCCCGATTGAATTTGTAAATACTTCGTAAGTCTTCGTAGAGTGAAAAAAGATCTGACAAAAATAGTCATGGTTTTAATTGTTGCATAATTGGATTATTTTAGTATATTTCATTGTCCTAACTTACATTTAATATTATCATAACTACATTGTCTATACATTTACATTTAATATTATCATAACTAATATTATCTATAATATTATTTTATAATAGTAGTCTAAATAGTAGCGTTATATTAAAATATCAAATAGTAAATATAAATGCAAACATTATATAACTAAAGCATTGCATACCTTTCACTGGAACCAATACAGTACCAGATTAAGATCCTCTGGGGCCCTAGGCACCAAGACTTTGGGGGGCCCTTCCTCGTAGTTTGTAATGTTATAAAAAAAACTATAGTATCATACTGAAAAATGTTTCTTTTAAATATTACAACACTTTCTTAAAGGAAAAATAAAAAGACACAATACCAAAAACAAGCTTATTGTTTTATTATTTTATTTACAACATACATTTTGTAACATGCATTTGTCTGTGAAGTCCAGGCTTCTACCAATCAAGTGACTTGGATCATCCAAGTCACTTGATGTAACGTAATGAAAAAATAATTATATCATGGTTATAATATTTATGATCCAAGTCACTTGATGCGCTGTAATGAAAATAAATAATTATATTATGTTTTTAACATTTTAATTTATATTTTAAGATTGAAATATGAAAATAAGCCATTAATACTGCTTTATTTCTATTTTTAGAACATAAAGACTCGTAAAGTTGTAAAAGAAAAACTGGATCCAGAAAATACAAAAATTATATTTATTTTAAAATGAATGAAACCATAACAAATATAAAATCATTGAAGAGAAGGAAAGTTTGAAATCGTGGTCTATTAGCCTGATAGATTTGGGAGGGGGGGTTCTGTCCGCAAAAAACCTTTTTACTTATTAATTTTTTTTATTTAGTTATTCTTTTTGCTTTCAATAATACTGACTATATAAGTCAACCTACTGGGGCTCCCTAACCTTGGGGACCCCTAGGCACGTGCCTACTGTGCCTGTTGGGTAATCTTGGAGGAGATTGTAGACCAATCACCAACCAAGGAAGTACTCCGGGGTGGATGTTAGGCAGGAGTCAGGGAGTGCTGGAACTCCCGTTTCTCCTGTCACTGTCCTCCTTAGCTGATCTATTTCCGTGCCTCATCTACCCTGTGAGCAGTCCACCACGCTCTGAAACACACACTTCTCCCTCTATTCCTCACTACACACACATGCATCTTACACACTACACTAGCACACAACCTTTTCAAAATTTATATTTAAAAAAAGGCATCATTGAGCCTTGGAGACCTTGTTTTTGGCTCTCTCCTTCTTCTGTGGAAGGGTCACTTTTGCGGGCGCTCGCCCTTAGCCCCCTCCTTTCTACATAAAAAAAGAAAAAAAAATCCGGCACTGACTGGAAACTGGTCGACACTGGTAAGGTAGCGAGTATCAAAAGTCAATAGCAACTATGCACTTAAAATCAATAAAGTTCGAGAAATTCAAGCTCAAATCACATCACATTACAACACACATTTGTATCTTACGATAATTATGCATATTTATTAGAAATTTGCTGGAGATTTGCAAAATTTTAGTCTATTAATGTCGTTGAATGCCATTAATACCTTACAAGGGCTAACACAATGTTTCCAACGTTAACTAAGTAGTTTCTGCTATACTCTGTACTTATACGCGGTATGCAAACTAGCGTCTTCAAAGTTCACCCTGTAAATATCAAGCGTAAAACACGTGCATACAAACTGTGTGAACCTCTGAACTTATATCGCTTCGTCTAGTTTCTAATAAAGTAATTCAAACTTGATTTTAAAAGTAATTGATCGTCATCGTAATGGACCGTGAATAAATGTTTGCCATTATTTTGTTATACTCCTAGGGTCATTAGGGGGGGTTCTAACCCCCAAAACCTCTCCCGTGGCTACGCCAATGTGTATATATATATATTACTGCTATTACCGTATTACCCTAATCTTTACATCATGATCAACACTTTAAATACATTGAATACTGTAAATGTAATCATAAGTAATTATGTATCTCAGTAAACAACTTTTTATACAAGAAATACAACAATGCCAACATGTCTTTCCCAAACTTAAACATTCGCAGTCTCCCAAACCACTTTGACGAATTGACAGCTAACATTAAATTATTGCAACATAAATTCACGTGCATTGTATTAACCAAAACAACTTGGTTAAATGATAATAAGATATTTTTTGACATCCCAGGGTACATTAGCTACCACATATGTAGGATTAACAATACGGACGGAGGTGTAAGCATATTTGTAAACTCAAACTGCGAGAGTAAATGCATAGCAGAACTGAGAAGCATAAGCAATACTTTCAGAAACACTCGCAATTGAAGTGTATATTCATAACATCCAATATTCAGTTTTAGTTACATACCGACCACCAGCTGGTAGCGTACCAACCCTTATTACAAATCTCGATAGAATTCCAAGCTCCGATCAAATCGGTAGCAATTGTGTTATTGCGGGAGACTTAAATATTGATCTTACAAAAGAACATTCAAATAATAACTCAAAATTCCTTCACAACATTATGAATGCAAGTGAATTTAAATTAGCTATTACAAAGACAGCTAGATTTTACAATGACATTAGAAATTTGACTCTGCAAGATCAAATCTGGGTACGATTCTGGCTTACTGAGTGGATTTCGAAAACACTATTAAACCTTTCAAAAGATGTTCCTTTTCACGGAAAATCCACAAATAAAAAGTTCTTTCTCTCATTCCCCACATCTAGTATAGCTGATACCATAGGCGTATGGGATGGCACTTTACTGGGGGGGGGGGGGGAATTTGCCCCCAAAATTTTCAGGGTGCCCTGATTTCCGCATAAGCACTATGTGTAGCATAAAATAACACAAAGGTTAGAGTATGAGTAACATATATTAAAGCCTTTTTGATATAAAAAACTACAATTTACAAATATATGAGAAAATTTGGCTACATTTCTAAATGACAAGCAAAACTACGGCATTGCAGTTGATATAGAATTCAGTAAGTCCTCAACTTACGTTTTAATTATTAACTACAAGTATAGTAGCAAGCAGTGATGTAGGTCTCGAGATCGGTCTCGGTCTCGAGACCGATCTCGAGACCCAATTTGCAGATCTCGATCTCGATCTCGGTCTCCGCTATTTAGATCTCGGTCTCGATCTCGGTCTCGACAGACGCGGTCTCGGTTTTTCTCCCCGAGACCTTTCGAGACCTCGAGACCGTAATGAAAAATACATGTTATTGGCATACTCATGATGGTGGCTTAGTTGAACAGACACAATTCAGAATGTTTATGAAAGTTTGTAAAAGTAAGGGACTCTAGGTATTCACTAATTAGTCACCCTGTTTTGAGTTGCCACGTTTGTCTTACGGGGGTGGTGTGGGTCTGGATTTTTTAGGTTAGCGCTACAAAAAAAATTGCCCTCCCCCGCCCCCGTCAGATTAATTTTATTGAAAATGGAAACACTAAATAGAGAATTATATATATTATATATATAAGTATATATTATAAGGCCACTTAGTGTTGCCAAACGGCGTGTCAACCTCTGTGGCGTGATAAAAACGATTATCCTCCCATCCAATATGTATTTGAAAAAAATAAAATGCTTCACATAAAAATAATGCAAGAAATACAGCATAAAGAAAACAGTACTGACAAATTCAATAAAGCATAGAATAACTCGACAACCCTTCACATCACTTATATTTACGACGTACCGATTCGTAGAACAAATCGCAATTGCCAATTGTAAATGTTAAAAAATGACGTCATCAATGTTATACTTAACGTACTTAATATACTTAACATAGTCTAATTTCCATAGTAGTGTAAAACAAATTGAAAGGGCATGAGCTTGGTCTCGATCTCGATCTCGGTCTCGAATTTTAAGGGTCTCGATCTCGGTCTCGAATTTTAAGGGTCTCGATCTCGGAAAGTAGATCTCGATCTCGAACCTTTGATCTCGGTCTCGATCTTGGTCTCACAGGATCAGGTCTCTGTCTCGGTCTCAGTCTCGGACTTGGTGGTCTCGACTACATCACTGGTAGCAAGTAATTAATTCATCTCAAGAAGTAAAAAAAAAAAGGAGTCAGGAAAAATCTGCCCTGAAAATTTCACTATTTGCCCTGAAAATGCTTAATATTTGCCCTGTAAATGCTCAATCCCTAGTCCCAGACCCCCCGCCTCATACGCATTGCTGGGCAGTAACGCGTTACAAGTAACGGCCGTTACGTAACGCAGTACTTTTTTAGTAACGGTAGCGGTAACGGCGTTACATTTCAAATCAAGTAACTCTTTCAGTAACGACGTTACTTTTTAGGGAAATACATTCATTAGTCATTACTCGTTACTTTTTTATCGTAGCTCGCAATTAGTTTGTTTCGATCCTCACTCATTACACTGCCCAACAAAAAAAATGTTTTGCTGCTGATTTAATTCTAAGACCTGTTTCTGGATAATATTGATGTGCTGATTTAAAAAATCACCTTAGATTTTGTCCATCACATCAGGTTTTCGTGCAATGCAATATGCCTATTTTGGGTGATCCATGAAGGGCGCTTATCAAAATTGATGATTTTTGAGACCTGTTAACAGCTGTTTTGCTGTTAAAATTTTATCTGTGGAATACGCAAATCTGTGCATTAAATCTAAAGGTCATGTACAACATATTAAAATCTTGGGTATCTGTGATTTCCCCAGGTGTGAGCGTGACGTCATGATCTGCTTTAATATGGATTCATTTTTTGCTTATTTAAACACTTTTAATCAATTTATGTGTCAATATTACCATTGTATATTAAAGTTCACTCCCTGCACAATTGTTTACTTTTCAATGCTGATTCTGAGTATGTAAAAACTTATTTTTTGAAAAGAAAAAAAATTGGGCATAACCCTGCCAAAATGCGACATCTCCAAAATATCCGTATTTGATTGCTCGAAAACTTGACGTGATAGGCAAAAACTAAGGTGATTTTTTAAATCAGCACACCAAAGTTACCTAAAAACAGGTGTTAGAATTAAATCAGCAAAATTGGTGTTGGGCAGTGTTATTCATTAACCGTTAAAATTTGTCCCTTCACTATGAGCGAGGTGTGCATGTTGGCCGTTGGCATGCTGGCAGCCTACCCCCATCCACCCTCTCCCCCTACACTGACAGCACTGTCAAAGTAAAAAGGCGAAGAACCCTGGAGCAGGGAGGGACCTAAGGCCAAGTTCAACAGAGGTTTCGTCATTCCTCTCATCTGGGCCTTCACGGCACGTTAGCTCTGCATCCTTCCCATCCACTAACTTTAAAAATATATTCATTAAACTTAACACTCCTATACCATCTAATGCCGCTGTTGAGCGGGTTTTTTTCAGTAAGGAGGCTCGCTCTTAGATGCAACTTTTGAGAAGCTTGTTTTCTTAAAGGCCAATAAAAATCTTTTGAATAATAGTTCTAAAGTTTGTATATTTAGCTAATAAATTTCAATTATCATTGCCATGCACAATCTCATTTGATTCATTTCTTTAGTATTTCGTATTATCGTTTGCAAAACTAAACTTTCCTGGTATATTCTAGCATTAGTAAATTAGTATCAATAGTATTTTGTTTCACTTTTTTTGAAAACATTATGCCTTATAAGTCATAACAACGCAATGAAGGCATGCACAGACTTCATAGCCTATGCATTAACCAGTGGATACAAACCAACACATACTCGCACAAGCGAATGTTTATATAATATAATATTTTATGTATATATAAATTATAATATACCTATGCATATATATAATATATTTACATTTCATTAAAAGTAACGGTAACGAGTAACGGTGCCGTTACTCGTTACTTTTTAAAAATGGTAACTGTAACGATAACGGCGTTACATTTAGACTGTGGTAACGGTAACGGCATTACATTTATAAATTAACGAGCACAGCACTGCTCATACGCCTATGGCTGATACCTTAAATGATTCTGGAATGAAGGAAAGGAACATACAGAGGTTGACAAAAGTAAATAGACACCAAAATGATTGACCTCAAGAACAAATGACAAAGTTCATCAATGGAATGCCAGAACGTGTATCATCTGTACATAATGCAAAGGAGAAAGCAACACGATTCTAAATATATTGATTCAATAAATCTGTTATTATTTATTGACTTTTATTATCAAATAAAAACTATGAAAAAACTGAAGGTGTTTATTTACTTTTGTTAACTATCTGTAAGTTAAATGTTTCTCTAAAAATTTTTATGCATTACACCAGCGAAATAAAGTTACAAATATATTTTTATCTTCTGAGTCAGTAAACCTTCCCTTAAGTGGCTGCTTTTGTTAATAAACACTAATAATTAATTCACAAGTTATACTGGATGACATTTTGTTCCTCACTCCTCTAACCATTCTCATCCCCAGAACGAAAAACGAAGGTTATGTGAAAACTGAATGATAATTACAATATAGGTACGGCAACAGGTAAACTCCAGAACTCATTTCCTGTCGGGCTGAGTGGTGCTCCAAGGGTCACCCGAATCCGAGCATTAACAGGGTAAGTAGCCGGCCAACCCTATACTGGCACCAGTAGTAGGATTGCCAACTTTACAAGTTAAAATTCCTGGGCAGAAATAAATAAATGTCAATACCTGTATTTACATTTCACACGTTGAAGGCACAGCAGAAGCCTGTTGTAACTCCGCACAAGTGTTTTTAAAGTCGTATTTGCTGATCAAAATTCAAGAACTTAAATCCACAGATTTTACTTTTACATCTGAGAGTTTCCTACAGTCTTTCCGCAAAATTTACTCATCAAACTCACCTCAAGATTAAACATTAACAAACAACAGCCGAAAGTCGGCTGGTTGATTGAGCCGTCTATACCAGCTCCGCGCGACCCGAAGACCATTTTGACCTGATCGGCTCCTGTATTGAACTTTAATTGGATTTTATATATCATCAAAATTGGAAATATATTTTCGCCTTTAATATTATTAAAGAAAAAAATACTCGTATATATATTTCGAGTCACAATGATATATAAAATCCTGGATGTTGGGTGTCTAGGACAGGGTTCAATTGTTTTCTGAACAACACCATATCATTCCTGAACTGTTCAGGGTAATCCCGGACGGTTTACAAATCTAGCCGGGAAAGAACTCAGAACATCATTGCCCAGAATCCGACATCGGAACCTCTGAGCTACCCGGAGCCCAATTAAAATATATAAAGTATTGCATATTAAAACCATAGCCGTATACAGTATGTTTGCATTTTGAAGCAGTAATAACTAAAAAATAAAACTTAAGGAGTATACACTCTTAGCAAATTAGGCTATCCGAGAACTATAATTCCCTCCGTCTTATTCGGTCCATGAACAAGTGTAAAAGCAGGTGGTTACAAAAATGCGGCCTGATGCAGGGGGCAGGGCGGTAATATTTCAGTAAAATTCCAGAATCCAGACGCAGTTCGGAAACAGTCCATAATTACTAACCGAACCAACCTAACTTAACCTAACCAATCTAATCTTGCCTCAAAACTGAATATTAGTCGATTAAGTTAGCTTAGGTTAAACTAAATTAGGTTGGTTAGGTTTGGTTCGGTTAGTAATTATGGACTGTGTCTGGATTCTGGAATGTTACGCGCCTCGCGTCTTGCATCGCCCCGCGTTTCAGTACGACCCGTAAAAACATGAAATCTATAAACATTTTGTTAAATTGTAAAATATTGCCATATTGGTTTGGATTTATATTACCAGAAAAACTTTCAATTTGGATTTAAATTACCATAAAAACTTTGTTTGGATTTAAATTATCAGCTCTTCCATAAAAACTTTGAAAAGAACTATAGAGTGAGCTAAGTTAAAGAATACCCATAATGTTTTTGAATATGAATTTTAATATTAATATCAATTTCTTGAATATTGTTTTAATGAATTCATAACGTAATGTAGAGAATAAAATTTACAACTAATGAGAGTATCATTCAAACTCTTAACAACTCCGTTGTTAAAGTTCAATCAGTACGCGACCGTATTGGTGAAACTTAAACAACACGAACCGAAAACTTAGTTCTTCGAAAGAGAATCTTCGCGATGACAAAATGAAGGGAAAGAAATTGGGATCACCTGAAGATTAGGCCCCCTAGCCTTCTCTAGTTAGCCTTATAAGGCTGACTATCGAAAATATCACGACCTAACCTAACCACTCGTTAGGTCAACTGTACGTCCTTGACGATTGGTTAGGTTAGGTCGTGATATTTTCGTTAGTTAGCCTTATGAAGCTAACTAAAGAAAGATGAGGGCCCTGATCTTCAGGTGATCCAGAAATTGTTGCGTACTGAGAATATTTGAGCCAACACGGTAAACATTCGGGATGCTTCAAAGCAAAGAACACCAGAAGTACCGCTTTATTGCATTATAAGAAAATGAGAATCACTACATCAGTGGCGGCGGAACGTCAGCGCGCAAAGGGGAGGGGCCAAGTAGGATTGATCAGCATACTACTAGACTACATTCACTAGATTGCGTGAACATGCTAAAGTGCTACAGTTAACAACTTGCAATTTATGAAATATGTTACATAACCCAAACACAAAGTAAATGTTTACTTACATTTTACTTTGAAAAAACTTGTTTTTCAGATTTTAAAATGTCAAAATATCTTCGCTGTCAATTTAAAAGAAAGCCACCACTTCCAGGCCTGTTATGTACTACATAGACGTTCATAAATAATTGCACGACATTTGGAATCCGTTCCGAGATATTGTGAAATGTCATCAAAATTAGTGTCACCGATAGAATATATTCCGTGCAGATAATAGAAAATATTTCCTCAGTGCCCAATAAAGAATACCAGTGTATCAAACTGATGGAAATTCTAATCTCATTGATATAAGGTGAGGGTTCAACAAGCAATAAAATAGTGAATGATGTTCTTACCAAAGCCTACCTACTGTATATCTCGCCAGTCCACGGTCACATTACGTGTTAATATAATTTCATACAAAAGATTTTTAACATAAAATTTTAAATAAGTGAGAACATAACATTTACTACTGCATAAGTTATCGAGGCACTTAGATTTTAAATGCAGCTTCACAAATTTTGACCAACTGGCTTGGATTAAAAAGCTCAAATTTTAATGGCCATGTTCTTTTGTAAATTAATTAATCAGCCGGCTCTTTTTTTCGGTTTCACAAAAGTGTATGAAATTTTGTGGAAGAGTGAAGACTATTGGTAGGTCTTCTTCTTACTTATGAATGCCCTGCACAGTGGCAAATTCAGAATTTCTCCATGAAGGCGGCCGCAGGTTTATCAATCAAATTATAATGTGGCATTTTGATACCAAATTTCTCACCTCGAAGTGTTTCCGGTATCACCTTACGTTTATTTACTATATGCGAGACAAAATAGCTTAAAACCTGGCCAATGAAAAGTATTGCCTAATCATTCGTATGGTTATTGTGAAGAGAGCTTTTATGAATAGGAATTTTGTGTCCTCCCTTCGGACCTATACTGAATCCTTAGTTGGATATTTCATTGACACCTCTGTTAACCTTGGAACTATAAACCTAACTGAACTTAAGGTAACATAATCTAACATAACGCGCGCGATATGACAACTCGTCTACGTTCCAAACTATCTGACTCTTTTGAAGGTTCACAGAGAAATGCCATAATTGGAAATCGGAGTTAGAAACAACATCATTAAATATTTAAGCTCCGAGTGGACTGAAAGTTTCCTAAAGTTCAACTGAGCGCAAGTAACTCAGAATTACTGTAAATGTCAATAAAATTCTAATTGCTGCTAATAATCTATACTATAATAAGAGAGCTGTCCGTCTGTCCGTCACACTTTCAGAAATTGTGAGAAAAATTGTGAGAAAAAAATTCAGAAATTGTAAAAAAAATTCAGAAATTGTATTACGGGCGGCAATGTGAAGCTCAAGATTTTCATGACTGTGTTCTTTTCTGTAGTTTAGCAATGGGGGAAGGGTGGGGTGGGGGTAATGGGGGATGGGTGGGGTAATGGGGATGGGTGGGTAATGGGGAGGGGTGGGGGTAATGGGGGAGGGGTTAGCCCCCAAGTTGTATGAATGGGGGTGAGGAGGTTTTGGGAGATACCAGATTCAGAAATGTTGACACAATGTGAAGCTCAAAATTTTCACGGCTGGGTTCTTTTTTTGTAGTTTAGCCTGTCTAACCGTCAGCAAAGCGGCGGGAACTGTACTAGTTTATCATAAAAAATTGTATATGCTTTTATTTTACTTGATAAAAAGGTCGGAGCTATTGAAGAATAGGGACCCCAGCCTTCTTTAGTTAGGCTTATAAGGCTAACTAACGAAAATATCACGACCTAACCTAACCAATCGTTAGGTTAACTACGCCCTTGACGATTGGTTAGGTTAGGTCATGATATTTTCGTTAGTTAGTCTTATAAAGCTAACTAAAGAAGGCTGGGGTCTCTATTCTTCAATAGCTCCAAAAGGGCTAAGGTCAAGAATAGAGGGCAATTTTTTTGTTTTATTTTAAATAATAAATTGATTATTAGACTTTTAATGGAGCATACAACCACGTGTGAGTGGTTTTATGTAGTTTGGTTAGAGCAGCGGTTCTTAACCTGGGGGCGCGACCCCCTGGGAGGGCGTTTCGATTTTTCAGGGGGAGCGCGAAAGCTCGGCGAAAGTGGTCAACATATCTCTGACTCAGCATATATACATACAGTATATTCCCAATTAAATAAATTCTTAATTTAAAAATTGGCGGGGGCGTGCCGGGCGGGGAGAACTTGCCATTGGGGAAGAAGCAATGCCAACCTTCCCATTGATTACGATTATGGCGAAATACGATCGATCTTGTGAAAGTATTGCATTCTCTCACAAATACAGGGTTTTTGTCGTTTTTGTTTGTTAATTTATCCAATCCAGAAAGACATTAAAAGCAATGAAACTGGAATCGTTGAAAAACTTTTATTCTTCGGGGTTCAGGGGGCCGCCACGGGTTGAAGGTTGACCGTTGAGGGGCGCAGCTCCACAAAGGTTACGAACCGCTGTGTTAGAGTAATTACTTTAGAATTGTTGCTTTCCCACGCTAAACATGGAACTAGTTCGTGGTGCGAGGCGGACTGTAAAGTGGTTTTAATATAGTTTAAACTATAATCTTTATAGAATTTTGCCGCCCCCCCCCGCCCCCCAACCCACCCACACACAAAACAAATTAAGTTTAGGAAAAAGAGCGAATAATAAGAGTCAGTAGAACGAGAGATGTAGCTTATACTGCTAATAATTTTAATTAAAATGTCAAGATGATAAAAATAAGTTTTTACTTTAATTTCTTTTTACTTTGTGTTTTGAGTTCAACATTCTTCATTTTTATTTTCGAGAGACATCCTCAATTTTTATTAACTCTTAATCATTTTCATGAAAAAATAAAATTGAACTTATAAATATATAAGCCATTATAAGTTGTTTTACGTGTGTGTGTGTGTGTGTGTGTGTGTAGGTACCTTTATAAAGATATAGAATTACTTGATCAGAAATATAATCATGAAACTTTTGTTATGTATATATATATTTTTTTAATGAAATCAATTTATATAAAATCAAATTATTCAGCTAGGAAAAAGTTAAATTTTACCACCATTATGAGTTTGGGTGCTCTTCCAATATGTGCTCTACCGCGAAACTGTGATCTACCATATTCCAATACGTGCTCTACCGTGAAACTAGCCTTATAAGGCTAACTAACGAAAATATCATGACAACCTAACCAATCGTTAGGTCAACTATACGCCCTTGACGATTGGTTAGGTTAAGTCGTGATATTTTCGTTAGTTAGCTTTATAAGGCTAACTAACGTACCTGCTACTAATCCGAATAATCTAAGGTAGATCACGTATTGGAATGTAAATTTTAAGGTAGAGCACATATTGGAAGAGCACCTGAGTTTGAATATTTTACAGGGTTTCAACAACAAGCAAGATAACGTATACGGATAACAAAGCCTTCCCGCAACCTTCAATACGTAGAAATATTATCTTCTTTTGTCTCATATCAGCCCAAAAAGAAGTTTTGAAGGCGATTTCTTATATCTAAAGAAGTTAGGTATCATTAAAAGAAGTTAGTGTATCATCTGATAAGATTTGATATCCCCCCAAAAAGAAAAATTTCCCCTTAGAATGCACCTTCAAAAAGAAATTATAAGTTCCATATTTAGAAAGTTTTATTTTGAGTACATGGTACATGTAGCATTTCTTAGGGAATTGCTTCAGGTTCGCGGAATAATCTCTCTCTCTCTCTCTCTGTTGAGTAGTTGAGTATCTCAACAAAGAGACGATGCGTTCAGGAATTCAAAACAGGGGAATATGTGGGTCACACAAATCCACATTCAGACCTTTCGGGATTACTATCGCTTTTCAATTTTATAGGTCAAATTCTTTTCCGGACACCCTGTATTTGATGTGGTTATTAATTGTTCGATATTAGGATGTTGCGTGCAGCGGCAACCCATAAATATTCTATTATCCCAAAAAAAGATATTTGCAGAAAATACAAAGAAGTCTCTTCCCAACATCATTTTTACTTCAGAACATTTGTATACATGAAATGCAAGCAGTAAAATTATGTACATCACCACACTTTTACATGTATTGAATTGTGATGCACACTTTATGTAGGATTATGCTTCTCTCTCTCTCATATATATATATATATATATATATATATATATATATATATATACATAACACAGGAAGCTGTTTACCCAAACATAAACAAATTGATTGGTAGATGGTAGGGTACCTTTGGTAGCTTAGTAGTTAAGACGCTAGACTGCTGATCGGGAGGCCGTGAGATCGAGTCCGGGAGACGACTTTGTAATTTCTGAACCCACCCCTTGGTGGGTCGTGGTAAAGATTCCGCGTTAAGTTGTTGGTCTATGGTGGGGTAACAAGCTTGACCTTGGTCAGAATGAACAATTAGGGCGGAAGCAAATATAAGGTTATTAAGGTGTCTATATATATATATTATATATATACTGTATGTACACACACACACACATATATATATGTGTGTGTGTGTGTGTGTGCATACGTGTATGTATCTGCATTGCAATATTTTTTCATGGTTTTATACGACTGTAAGAATGATCTAACCCTTCTAATTCTCTCTCAAATTCATCATCATTATTATCATATATCCTCAATTCGTTCATTCTCAGAAAGAGTTACGAGAACTCTCCAATTTCTAGAATTTAATGTCGAAACAATAAAACGAAAATATGTACGAATGAATATTTTGATGCGTTGATTTATTTAATTGTTCAAAGTTTTCCTTTGTAAAAGATGTTTAAACTTTTTAAATGGAAATTCAGGCTAAGCAAAATCATTAAAATTTTAATATCGCAGACTGGAGGTGGGGGTTCAAATTCAGGATCTTGCGTGGAACAGCCTCAGTAGTTTCCCGGCCGGTGAAAGGTAGTGTGGTGTTTCCTACTCGGCAGAATGGCTGCCGATTTCTTGCTATATCAGAGTGGGTGAGAATCTTCCTAATGACTTTCTTTTCTTTTGGAGGATGCCGAGGCTCTCTTTATTCTTCCAATTACAGTTAACGGCAGGAATAGGATTTGCTCTCACAATTTCAGATCCAGAAATTCACGCTCGAAAATCCCCCGACCCAAACGCTATTTGTGAGTAGGCTACACTAAAGTATATAAACGAGTAGTCTAAATAGGCCTAGGTAACCAAAGCTACCGTTCGTAGCCATTCTTCAGAGCAGTTTACCATTATATAATAATAATAATAATGATGATAATAATAATTTAAAAGAATACCAATAAATAAATAAAGATATAAAATAAATAAATATATAGAACTAAGTCCTTAACATGTACACTATAATTTTGAAATGAAAATGTTGACCTTTTCAATAATAGCAGAAAATCAATTTTGAAATTGTATTTACTGACCAATATATTAAGAAAATCGATACAGCGTTGTTATTCGGAAAGGATTTTCTCGACGAGAAGAGAATATCTTCGACAATATTAAATTTCAGACTATATATATATATATTTTTTTTTTCACGACAATTGTCATTTTTTTTATTTTATACAACAATTCTGTTCAACTTTTAAGAAATTTTGGGTACAGCTAAAATATTATGAGGGCATGCTAATGAAAGTTTGAAAAATGTACAGTAATACTCAATTATTATTATTATTCCGCTTTAGGTATTTAACTGTTTGTTTAAGATCATGAAGAGAAGTAGAGAGAGGGCTCTAAACGTTGTGTCTTATTAGTTATCGAATAATGGTAACCTATAATTCAGGTTTTTTAACAGTATTAACAATCGTGATTAGTTTGTTATGGGGTAACTAATATATATATATATATATATATATATATATATATATATATATATATACAGGGTGGGCCGTAAGTTTCCATACATAGGAAAAATAAACATTTTTTTATGGACAACCATTTTTTTTATATAATATGCTCTACATGGTTGCCATTGTTTTGAAAACACATTTCAATACGTGTTCCCCACTGTTGATGAACACGCATTAGCACAGTTGACGTTATGCTTGTAATGGCGTTGGTGATACGTTCCTTTAGATGATTTATGTCTCGTATCTTTTCCTGATACACCATGGCCTTCAAGTGCCCCCAAAGATAGAAATCAAGGGGGTGAGATCTGGGGATCTGGGAGGCCACTCCACAGGACCACGCCGACCAATCCAAGCATCCGGAAACTGCTGATCCAAATACCGACGCACGTGAAGACCATAATGAGGTGGAGCTCCATCTTGCTGGAAGTAAACTGGGAAGTTACCTTCCTCGTTTAGCAGGGATGGGAAAATCTCTTCTTGCAACATGTTAAGATACCTTTCGGCATTAAGATTTCCACTGACAAAAATTGGTCCAATAATTCTATCACCCCATATCCCGGCCCACACCATCACTTTACCGGCACCTTGCATCTTCGTCGGACTCAGCCAGTTAGGGTTAGCATTACTCCAATAACGTATGTTTTGCCGATTAACCTCTCCATTGACGTAAAAATTTGCTTCATCAGTAAACAAGATCTTACGTCAAACGCATATTCTTAGGGTATCTGAAACATAAAAACAAACGTTTAATTTTTCCTATGTATGGAAACTTACGGCCCACCCTGTATATATATAATATATATATATATATATATATAGTTTGAAAAGAGGGCAAGTATTTAATTAACGGCTTCGCATTGTACTGACATGTTTAAACTTGTTTTTAGTGCAAAAATAGTCGTTGAAAAGAGCATTTAAAAAACCCATTTTGTCTCTTATTTTCTTATTTATAGAGAGCATTTTTGGGCGTAAAATTGTACGATTTGGAGCACTTTTCATTCAATTTTCAACACTACAATAAACTCATTCTCAAAATGAAAGTGGGTTTATATATATATATATGGAAAGTTTAGTATAATGATTAGTTCGGAAAAGGCACTTTTATATATTCAAATTGCAGGTTTTCCCAACAAAAGGGGGATTTTATGTCATTTTAATTTCCTAACTAATATATATTTGTGTACAGCGGACCATGAAAATAGATTTTTGTAATAATAATAATAATAATAATGATAATGAAGTAAAATCTTCGGGAAAGACAACTCGTATTTCATTTATTAATTTTTAGTGTGAATATATATATATATATATATATATATATATATATATATATATCGGAGACGAGGTGGGGGTTCAAATTCAGGATCTTGCGTGGAACAGCCATATATATATATATATATATATATATATATATATATATTATATATATATATATATATCATTCTTTAAATATGTTAGTTTCAAAATTTGATTAAAATTAATGGATGAATTTCTGTTGGTAAAATTTGGCACGAATTTTGGCTGGAAGGATAGGAGTATTTTGACAGATACACACGTTTGGAGTTTTTCTTCATATGCGAATTCACTTCACGACTCCCGGCAATGGAGTTTCGTACCACGACCTCTAACTTTTCGGTAGAAATAGAGCGAGCGGTTTTCACCTTCAGTCGCTGCCTTTAGAACTTTCAATTTCCTGGGATTTTCCTCGAGGACCCTTTCCTTTAGATATTCCTATAAAAAGAAATCACGGTGATTGAGGTCATGTAACGGAGGAAGTCACGCGAGATTACGAGTGGCTCGTGAAAGTGAGGTTAACCCGTCAGCCAGGAAACGAGCGAAAAGTCAAAAAACGACTTTTACCGTATGAGGGTCTTCCGTCCCATCGCTTCCCGTATTCAGCGTAGTTAAGCGACAGTGCGTCCGGGGACTGGGTAACAATTGGGTGGGTGACTGTCTTCAGCGTCCAGATGATGTAGCAACCCGTATAGCCGTAAGTCCCTTCCCTCGCATGACCTTCACCGTTACGGAGGAAAAAACATCATCGTCGTCGGATTTTGCGCCGTTGTCCCGAAACTAAAATCTGTCCATATCGGGGTCTTAGCCCCCACCCCTCAAAAATCTGAATGAAGTGTTCTTGGAGAATGAGAATGGAACTATTCCGGTCCCTCGTCTTGTCAATAAAGACTGAGTCAAAGGTCGAACGTTGGAGGCCGTGCCATGGAATTACACAGCCAGGATTCGTCAACTAATTTCTGAGAGTGAACGACACTTTAAGTATGGGGTGTACCGTAAAACAAAATATTATGAAAGTGAATAAGTAATAAAAAAATTAATTGAATAAATATATTTAAAATCGCGTTTCTTTCCCAAAGCCATTTCCTGATTCGATGTTATTTATCGACTTTTATAATTAAATAATTTTTTTTTGGGGGAAAACAAAGGTCTCTCTCTCTCTCTCTCTCTCATATATATATATATATATATACAGGGTGGGCGGAAAGTAGCTCCCTATTTTGGATTGGTAAAAAAATACGTATATTATCCATTTATTTCAGAAGAAATAATATGAAAAGGTAGGCATACATGGTAGGTTTTCTCTAAAATTCAATGTGGGCTCCAACTCTTTCCACCAGCTTCTGGAGCCGCCCAGGAATGGCGTCCACTGACTTTAGCAGGAACTCCGGCGGGATGGAGGACATGACTTCCCGAATTCGGTCCTCCAGTTCTTCCAATGTCCTCGGTTTGGTGCGGTAGACTTCTTCCTTTACCCACCCCCAAAGAAAGAAGTCGCATGGTGTCAAGTCGGGGCTCCTGGCTGGCCATTCGCTCTTGTTGTCCGTGAGTGGCTGGATGCCCACTTCCCTGGGCGTTGGATGGGTCGTCGTGGTCCACATCAATGGCCAGCCAGGAGCCCCGACTTGACACCGTGCGACTTCTTTCTTTGGGGGTGGGTAAAGGAAGAAGTCTACCGCACCAAACCGAGGACATTGGAAGAACTGGAGGACCGAATTCGGGAAGTCATGTCCTCCATCCCGCCGGAGTTCCTGCTAAAGTCAGTGGACGCCATTCCTGGGCGGCTCCAGAAGCTGGTGGAAAGAGTTGGAGCCCACATTGAATTTTAGAGAAAACCTACCATGTATGCCTACCTTTTCATATTATTTCTTCTGAAATAAATGGATAATATACGTATTTTTTTACCAATCCAAAATAGGGAGCTACTTTCCGCCCACCCTGTATATATATATATATATATATATATGGTTAGAATATGAACTAATGGTCTGCCAGTAGACTTTCATTTTCATTTATATAAAACTAAAATGTGTCCTTTAGGATTCGAACGCGGGATCTCTTGAGTAGGAGTTGTTACAAACCTTACTATCGAATATACGGTTGTTATAAAGTACATGTAATAACTGTTACTTGTCCATGTTCACTTGTATTAATATAATTCAAATCGGATTTTTCTCTTCCCTTGCGTTACTTTACACACACACACACACACACACAACACACACACACACACCACACACACACAGGGTGTCTCATAAGTCCGGTCTCATAGGAAAATTGATTTGAAATTAAATTTACAAAAGTAATACATTAGAACTTAAACAAGTGTTCAAATTGATGTCATGTTTTGGGACCTTTTTTTTCGTTATAGGGTTATAGGGAGAATAACACGAAATGCCTAATATGGAAGTAAGTTATACTCCTCAGGAAAAGGCCGAAGCCTTTTCCTCAGGAGTGTAACTCACTCAACAAATAAAAAGGTCCCAAAACAAGACATCAGTTTGAACAGTTGTTTTAGTTCTAATGTATTATTTTTGTAAATTTAATTTCAAATAAATTTTCCTATTGAACCGGACTTATGGGACACCCTGTATATATATATATATATATGGAACCCTTTTTATTATGAAATTTCCCCTTTGACTCGAATTTTTTTCTCCATTCGACAGTGTTGCTTTCAAAAGCAATTAAAGCTTGCATGCACGTTTGAGTATATGAGGACGACATTGGAAAAGAGTGAGGGTGAGGAGGGTGAACAGCCCTTTTGGGGGAATCTGAAATGGAATAAAAACTAATTTTATTCCGTGTAACCGATTACGATAAAGAGGAACCAATCTGTGCTGAGAAACCGATGGAGAGACGATACCACGTCGGTGTCAGGTGCGATGTAGTCATGGAGGTTTTGTTTGTGTTGATGATGTTTACTCCCAGACATGTTGGTTGTGACGTACGTCTCGCGCGCGCTCAGAGAGAGAGAGAGAGAGAGAGAGAGAGAGAGAGAGAGAGAGAGAGAGAGAGAGAGAGAGAGAGAGAGAGAGAGAGAGAGAGAGAGAATTATTGCACTATACCTAATACTACAAGGCCTAACGAAATTTATTAACATGGCGATGGAATTCCATCGTGAAAAGGAAACTTTTTTCCAGCCTTTCATTCTGTGTGTGTGTGTGTGTGTGTATTTTGGAAAAGGGGGTTCTTGAATTAAGAGTACAATTATGTTTTACATTTTTTTTTAGTAGTTAGAAAATCCTTTATGTCTCACCTCGAACAAAGCGGGAATATAACTTTTTTGCCATATACACTTTGGCAGTTTTTGTGAAAGTAAGATTACATATTTTAGCGGCCTTCGCCTCGAAAGTTTGGTAAATCGATAAAGTTTATGTAACATTATGGTTGTGCAAATAAATTGCTTACTTGTTTCGGCGCAGCTTTTTCCAAACGTGGCCATTGCCGAGAGTGAAAATTGGGCGAGTTAGAATCTCAGTTAAGCCCCAGTTCTAAAATTCCACCTATGAGATTTATCACTTTAAGTTGGACTTTTTATTTTCACAAAGAATACCTCTCGGGACTTTAATTGCGTCACAGTTCCCCCTCCTCTTTTTTTTTTTTTTTTCGCCATTTCTCAAATCCGGTATTCTCACTGAAGATTCCCATTCGCGGAATGCGAATAGGGAATGTGACCCATTGCGAAGCGGTCATTTTGCTTACGTTATAGTGACGGTCCAGTGTTTCCCAACCGGGGGCCATATGGCTCCCTGGGGGCCATGGCACATTTGAAGGGGGCCACAGGAAAATGTTATTTTGTAAAATAGAGTTAAATCTGCATATTACCTACTGAAAATAATGCTTATGGGGGCCACGGGAAAAAATAAGGTTCCTAAGGGGGGCCATAAGCCAAAACCGGTTGGGAACCACTGCTGAGTTATACTACCGTAAGTAAATCTTTTAACACTTTTCAGTGTGATATCACAGTCATTATTTAAGTGTGATAAGAACCCTTTTACGAGGGAAGAAAGACCGTTTTACGAGAATAATCGATCGTTTTTAATGAAACTGAAAAAGATTCAAATTCACGGTTTGAAAATTTGATGATGACTAAGATTACATTTTTGGACTAACGTAATTTTGCCACCACCAGATTTTTGACAAAGTTGAAAGCCATGCCCATTTCATACATGATCAAACAAGATTGGTTAGCAATTTTTCGCGTCATCAGCTTTCGGCCAATGAAGGGGTCATAGGCGTGGCTTTCGGCTGCCCCCCCCCCCCCCCAAAATGTGATGACGAAACTACATATCAGTTTTTGTCCGTCAACGTTTCGTTTGCTTGATACGAGAAAGCTCGTAAAATTTGGTTAAAATTTACTCTTAAATTTTGTATTAGACGGAAATTTAAAAAAAAAATTCGACTTGTATAACTATACACTTACTCCTAGTTGCCTGCTTAACTACCTTTGCATTGCCCATTTTATTTAAGTACGGTTATTGTACTTACAGTGGATTTATATATTTATACTCATTTGTACCAGTTCGAAATTAAGGTATATAAATGTATACAGTGAGAACAGTCCGGGATGACGACATCTTAACGAAGTGACATTTTATCAACAAGTTTTCAGGTAGGTTAGTTTAGGTTTGGTTAGGTTATTAGATTAGTATTAGGTTAGAGTAGCTTTAGATATTAGAAATTACAGGTGGTAATAGTGGGCAAAAGTCAAGTTTAACGTGTCATTTACAGTTAAGATGAACTGTTGGCCAGAGTTCTGTCACATGGTTACCTGGTTGGTACTGTTTACAAAGGAATTTACGAGTATGTTATACTGTTTACACGGCTTAAATTAAACCTCTGAATGGATCACTTTGACCTTTTAGCGAAGCACAAAGTTCGAACTGAACTCGTTTGTCACAGAATAAGGTATACACCTTAAATAAGGTATTGGCGGACGGCCTAATTACTGAAGCACTATACAGGGTGTCCCAGAATTAACTATCTATTTCAATGAAATCGGACAAATTTTTTAAAAACGCACTTTTATTTATGTTTATCATGTTTAATATGTTAAAAATGTATAAATTTCTAAATTTTTTTCATAATTTTATTTTCATAATTTTTTCATAGTTTTTCATAGTTTTATTTTTAGAATGGCAAAGAGACTCTCAAAAGTTAACGTGTGGCTTGGAATGACCAAATCCAAAATTTATGGCCCATTCTTCTTTGCGGTAGCAACTGTAACAGGTACCGTCTACCTTGATATGCTTCAGCAGTTTCTCGAACCACAGCTTCTTGATGATGGCATTCTTGATAATGTTGTGTTTCAAAAAGATGGAGCACCATGTCATTATGCTCTAATTGTTCGAGAATACCTCAACAGACGCCTTCCGAATCGGTGGATTGGACGTGGAGGACCTCGACCTTGGCCTCCGCGTTCTCCGGATTTGACACCCATGGATTTCTTTGCATGGGGTTTCATAAAAACAAAGGTTTATCGCCAAAAGATCAATAGTTTAGCTGAACTTAAAGAACGCATCCAGTTGGCAGTGCGGGAGATAACACCTGAAATGCTTCAAAATGTGTTTCGCAGCGCTGAGGATAGATTTGAAATTTGCAGAGATACAGACGGTGCACATGTTGAAACTTCTCAATAAAGTTTTGACTTATGATTTATAAATCTATTTGTTTTTGTATCATAATTTAGTAATAAACACAAAATTATGTCAGTTTTTATTAAATTTGTCCGATTTCATTGAAATAGATAGTTAATTCTGGGACACCCTGTATTTGGTTACTTACTGATACGTCAAAAGGATATATATATATATATATATATATATATATATAACGAATTTGATATTAGTTTTTAAAATGAAAATTTAATTTGCAACTGAAGTGGTTTTGCAATTTCTCTCTCTCTCTCTCTCTCTCTCTCTCTCTCTCTCTCTCTCTCTATATATATATATATATATATATATATATACAGGGCGTCCCAAAAAAATGTATACACACTTTAAATACTTATAAAGGCAGTGTTTATTAAAATACATTTCATTTTCAAAATGTAATAGAATCTACAGACATTATTTAATTGTTTTGTCAACGCCTGTTTTCAAACTGACGTCCGTTCTGGTCCAGGCACTGCTGATAACGCGAAGCAATGGAATCGCAAACATCACGAAACATTTCGTTTGGTATTTGTGTGCATTCTCGTTCAATGGCTGCTCTCAATTCAGCGACTGTTGCAGGTTTTAGCGTAGACTTTGTCTTTTAAGTATCCCCATAAAAGAAAGTCTAGTGGTGTGAGGTCTGGTGAACGCGGAGGGTATTCTACGAAACCCTTCGTCCATTCCACATCCACATCGTGCCAAGTACCACTCGCAATACTCCACTCTTTCGGTCCGGATCATCTTCATTAATAGCGGGACTAATCTTGGAATGTAACTTTTCCATTGACAGCGCTTCAAAATGCGTTGGACAGACGATTCTGAAATTCCTACCTCACGACTCGCTTGCCGCACAGATTTTCTTGGACTTTGGTGATACGTTTTCCAGTACTCTTTCTTGCTTTGTGGGGCTTGTCGATGTCCGTGGTCTTCCGGAACGCTTCTTGTGGACATTCTGAACAGTTCCATCGGCTTCAAAACTTATCTCTAATTCGAGTGATGGTAAGTCGCGTTGGTGGATCTGTTTGAAACTCCCTCCTAAAACTCTTGCACTTCAACTGCGTTTTTCACACTTCCAGTAGCATTTTAGAATGAATTTTTGTTCAAAGCTTAGTCTGACTGCCATTATTAATTCTAATGGGTTTAACTTGGAAAGAAAGAAACATCAATTGAGCTATCAGCTGTTAAAGTGTGTATACATTTTTTTTGGACGCCCTGTATATATATAATATATATATAATTAACATAATGTTGGTGTATATTGGTTAAAAATATTTATTTATTTAGTAACAACATTGAGTTGTGGTCAGGAATTAATATTTACGTGTTGAACGTGTTACATAAATTATTATATTGAGAGAGAGTTACAAGGAGTTACAAGGAAAAGAAGTACCTCAAAAGGCCTTGCGGCCCATACCGAGGAGGTACCAATGGCAACGGGTGCCAGGGAAAATTTTGTAAAAGTTTATTTTTCTTTCAACTATCCTAGCAGTAGTAGAAAACTGGATAGAAAAGTAGAAGGCTCTCTCCCCACCCTCCGCTCCTCCCTGCCAGAGGCAGGTACGGAAAAAGGTTGAAGAAAATACCTTGACCCTGGAAAAGTAGCCAAGGAAATTTTACAGGACAAGTGGAGAATATAAATAGCTCTATATTTAGTTGCTCACAGAGACACCCGTGCAAGCGATCTCCTGCAGAGTTTTCTTATGTTTTAGTCTTAAACTATGAGAGTATTCAGTACTTTGTCTAGCCTATTTTTAAACACATTTACACTTTGACTGGAAACAAACCTCTGAGGGAAGTTGGTTCCAGATTAAACTATTTTATAGGAAAAGAAATTTCCGCAGACTGAGGTCCTAAATGTCTTTACACACTCAAATAGTGTGCAAGATTTCGTCTACCCTTTTCTTGAACTGATCCACAGAGGAACTGTTCACAACTTCCGAAGGTAACCTGTTCCATGTGTCACAGATCTTATACGTAAAGTAATTCCCACACACACTAGTCCTAAACCGTTTCAAATCGAACTTCCAACCATTGTTGCGAGTTGGGTTATCATTTAAACTAAACATACTTCTAAAATCGACATCGTTGAACCCGCGTAGAGCTTGAAAACCTCGATCAGTTGACCGCGCAGCCTCCGAGTTTCAAGCGAAAACAAGTTCAGGGCGCGTAACCGTCGATTGTAGCCCATATACCTAACGGAAGGGATTAACTTTGTGGCCCTCGCCTGCACTCGCTCCAGCCTCTCAATATCTTTCCTGAGGGTGGGCGACCAGAACTGCACAGCATACTCCAGGTGCGGCCGAACAAGGGAATTGTACAGTGAGAGCACAATCTCCTTGTTCCGAAACTGAAATTGCCTCCTGATATAACCCAATAGTTTCTGGGCTTTCTTTTCCACCTCTACACACTGTTTCGTAAACTTAAGATCGCTGCTAATTAGCACACCCAAGTCCTTTTCTAAATCAGTCACCTCGATATTACGGCGCTAGGACAGTTTGCCTACGGACAATTTGCCTACGGACAATTTGCCTACGGACAGTTTGCCTACGGACAGTTTGCCTACTGGACAGTTTGCCTACTGGACATTATGCCTATGGACACCATGCCTATGTGGTATATTATCCTTACCTTATTTAACTTATTTACTTATTTAACTTATTTAACTTCAGATTCATGCAAAAGAATTAATTCAAAATTAAAATGTGTTGTTGCCCTTAATAGCATAAATGTCTGAAAATATATCAAGTAAGAAAGGGAAACAGAAGTTTTCACATAATGGATATTTGTATGTTTTGATAAATGTAGCAAGCGCGACCCTTCGTTACTTTTTGGCGGTGCGAGCAAAAGAGTCAGTGTATTATAAGGTGTGTATATATAATATGGGTACTTTTCCGTTATCTGCCCCTTGACGATTGGTTAGGTTAAGTCGTGATATTTTCGTTAAAACTAACGAAAATATCACGACTTAACCTAACCAATCGTCAAGGGCGTACAGTTGACCTAACCGGGCAGTGACGATTGGTTAGGTTAAGTTGTGATATTTTTGATAGTTTTAATGAAAATATCATGACTGAACCTAACCAATCGTCAATGGGGCAGATAACGGAAAAGTACCCATATTATATATACACCTTATAATACACTGACTCTTTTGCTCGCACCGCCAAAAAGTAACGAAGGGTCGCGCTTGCTACATTTATCAAACCATACAAATATCCATTATGTGAAAACTTCTGTTTCCCTTTCTTACTTGATATATTTTCAGACATTTATGCTATTAAGGGCAACAACACATTTTAATTTTGAATTAATTCTTTTGCATGAATCTGAAGTTAAATAAGTTAAATAAGTAAGGATAATAACAATAGGCATAATGTCCAATAGGCATAATGTCCAATAGGCATAATGTCCAGTAGGCAAACTGTCCAGTAGGCAAACTGTCCAGTAGGCAAACTGTCCAGTAGGCAAACTGTCCGTAGGCAAACTGTCCGTAGGCAAACTGTCCGGCCACGGATATTACTACCCAACATCGAGTAGTCCGACTTGGGATTGGCGTAGCCAATGTGCATCACTTTGCATTTACCCAAGTTAAACGGCATTTGCCATTTTTCGGACCACTCTCCTATCCTACCTAGGTCCGCACGCAGTTCCTCGATCGCTTCGGGCGTCCCAACATTGACCCCAAGCTTGGTGTCATCAGCGAATTTGGCGATCCGACTGACGATGCCACCGTCGATATCATTTATGTAAATGATAAACAGCAGCGGCCCCAAAACGGAACCCTGAGGAACCCCACTAGTGACCGAGGCCAACCCGAACTAGCCCCTTTAATTACCACCCTCTGCCGCCTATTCCTCAGCCAGTTTTCAATCCACCTACCTATTTCCCCACCGATACCCAGCGCGCGCACTTTCGCCATTAGCCGGCGGTGAGGTACCTTATCAAAGGCTTTCTGAAAGTCGAGATAAAGTATATCAATCGCCCTACTCTTATCGTACTCACTCAACATGACGTGGAAAAACTCGAGCAAGTTGGTGAGACACGACCTATGCCGTCTAAACCCATGTTGGGAGTCCCCAAGCAGCTTGTAGGAATCCAAATGGTCAACGATCCTATCAGCTATTATCCCTTCTAATAATTTACCTACAACTGAAGTGAGACTAATGGGACGATAGTTCCCTGGACTTTCGTGATCCCCTTTCTTAAAGATAGGGGTCACGTTGGCTTCTTTCCAGTCACCAGGCACCTGGCCCATCTCCAACGATTTGTTGAAGACTGTAGCCAGGTGGGGAGCCACCTGGTCGCGCACTTCTCGCAACACTGGGGAGAAACTGGTCTGGCCCAGGAGAGAGAGAGAGAGAGAGAGAGAGAGAGAGAGAGAGAGAGAGAGAGAGAGAGAGAGAGAGAGAGAGAGAGAGAGAGAGAGAGAGATTATGCTTTCGCTCCTTCTTTATCGACAGCTGAGTTTTGATAAATCATTTAGTTTGTGCCTCGTTGATTTGTGAAATAACTTTCATCTTCTTTTCTCCGAAGTGACATCAACTCTTTCTGCCATTTCATAAAACTTTGGGGGAGACTTTTCATCAAAGTCGGACGAAGGAGACTCCAGTCTTCGAACACACACACACACACACACACACACACACGCACACCACCTGGTAGGATTGGCTTGGTGAAAGAGAGTTCGTTTCATGAGCTCTGCAATCACACATAGCTAGTTGCACCTGGCTTATCCAGAATTGCCCTGAGCTAGGTGTCTTGTCTTCTTTTGAGGATGTCCACATGAACTCTGTCTGTGTTTCCAGTTGCTTTTGGTGATTGGTTAAATAGTCTTGGCCCTCTGACCACAAATCCATTCTCTTTCAGTGTTGAGGATGTTCTTTGTCTAGTCTTTAGTTTAAAGATACGCACATTCTACTTTTCATATTTTTTCACCGTTGTCCGCGTGTCTGTTGGATTCATTTTGAAATTAGGAACTAGTTACTCTCTTATTCATCGCGCGTAAATGATGATGTATCTAGTTATGCGACTTATTTCGGAGGTGACCGGGGGGGGGGGGTATGCCGTCAAAACCCCCGTCTTTTTTTTCAAAATGTTGCACAAAAGTAATTCGATTTTAAATATAATTTAAAAGTGATCAAATAGTGGAACGGGACTTTCGGAAGCATCATATTAATTCTCAGTCTTGAATATTAAGAGTAAATTATCATAATTACTTTTTAATATACGTACAGTATCGTGATCTCTAAAATTATATTTGAGTTAAATTCAGTATCTACCAAACTTAAAGGGATCAAATGAAGAAAAACATTTTCGGAGCAAGTGTAGTTTACGTCCCACTGTGGTGCCTAGTGTAGTTTACGTTCCCCTACATTATCCTAGTAGTACGTTCCCCCACGTTATCCTCGTGTAGTTTGCGATCCCCAACTTTGTCCGCGTATACCTAATCAAATAAAACGTTAAACGAAAATATTACGACTTAACCTAACCAATCGTCATATATATATATATATATATATATATATATATATATATATATATATATAACAATGACCACGCAGTATATAAATGAATAGAAAGGACATAATATTAAGGAACGTTTCTGCGCACGCGGAAGAGAAATAACGAATAAATGAAAAATGAGGCGAACCGCCCGGGAATCGAACCCAAGGCCTTTCCAATTGCCGGTTGGATGCGCTACCATTACACCACGGACCTCAATTCATTCACAAATCGAAATTCTCCTACATAGGGCAGAAACCAATGCCCTGAGAGGGCACCTCGCAAATCGTGAATATGGCATTTAACTGCAATGACCACGCAGTATATAAATGAATAGAAACGACATAATATTAAGGAACGTTTCTGCGCACGCGGAAGAGAAATAACGAATAAATGAAAAACTTAATATTATGTCGTTTCTATTAATTTATATACTGCGTGGTCATTGCAGTTAAATGCACATATTCACGATTTGCGAGGGTGCCCTCTCAGGCATTGGTTTTCTGCCCTATGTAGGAGAATTTCGATTTGTGAATGATTGAGGTCCGTGGTGTAATGGTAGCGCATCCAACCGGCAATTGGAAGGCCCTTGGGTTCGATTCCCGGGCGGTTCGCCTCATTTTTCATTTATTCGTTATTTCTCTCCGCGTGTGCAGAAACGTTCCTTAATATTATGTCGTTTCTATTCATATATATATATATATATATATATATGACGATTTGGTTAAGTTAAGTCGTAATATTTTCGTTAGTTTTAACGTTTTATTTGATGGATTCATTTAAAAAATGTCTCCTAAAGATCCTAGTGTAGTTTACGTTCCCCAACTTTGACCTAGTGTAGTTTGTGTCCCCTTTTGCGTCAGGGGGACATAAACTACACTTGTTCCACATTTTCCTTTACCCTAGAATGTAAAATAAGCGTTGAAAACATGAGATATCCTCAAGGTCAGTGGTTCTTAACATTTTTAGGCTACGACCCCAATTCTGGTCGCGGGGCTAGCTCGGTGACCATGCCTTCAAACAGTTCACTCTCGTAATAGATAAAATAAATAATAATTAATGGTAAAATTATTAAGGATAACATAAATAAATGATAATTTAATGACCCGATCAAAATGGCTTGGCGACCCAATTTTGGGTCTCGACCCAGGGGTTAAGAACATTAATTACTATAAAATATTTCCTCATTGTTTTTCACACATTTTGGATATTTTTCTTTGGTTTTATAACATTTTACAACGTATTTTATTGGCTATATACTTATATATTTACTTGAACTGGAAAATAATCTGTAAATAGTTATTAAACCTATGTTGTAGCCTGTAGGTGCAATTTTAATTAAAAGAAAGATATTTTGTATATTTATATCAGGTGGTTGTTGTTGTTTTTTGTGAACACGAGACGGAGGCGGTTATTTATACTTGTGTTGTATGTTATCTCTAGTGTAAACATAAATTCATCTGCTTGAGCCTACAGCATTTTTGCCTGATCTTTAACTCCCCTTGTGCCTCTCTTGTCTTAACTTGTCTTCACACACACACACACACACATATATATTATATATATATATATATATATATATATGTGTGTGTGTGCGTGTGCAAATTTAGCCCCCACCAGGATTCGAACCCGGGCCTTCCGGGATAAATTTTGCATTTGCAGACATGCCCAGTTATGTGTTTATATTTCCATTTAATGGTACCCTCGTATTTGACAGATAAATATGAATTAAATGCTGTTCATTGGCTTGAATGTAGCGGGGTTAACAACGTTAAAACATCCCTGGACATGAATACGTTGTGCGTTTCCCTTCGGGTGATGAAATGTTGCCAGGGTGTTCTTAACTTTTACCTGTGTTGTAACCTAATGGTCAGTGCCCCCCACGCCGCCGCGTCGGAAGACCGGGTTCGAATTCTGGTGGAAGATAAATTTTGCACATATATATATATATATATATATATATATATCAGTAAAATCACAGAAAAACACGTGAGCTTTTTAATAAGCAAACAAGCACAGGGAAAAGGAAAAGTAAATATGAAATCCGAGCGCTTTCGTGATATATTCACATCTTCAGGGACAAGAAAGAAATAGACAGAATTTATCAAGTAACTGAGTTAAATACACAAGCGAAAAATTGCCCAATAGGCAACTCAATTTAAAAACAATAAAACAACCTAAAGATTTTTTCCCAATAGATAACTTAATCTAAAGGCTACTAAATTATTGAATACATAAAGACTATATAAATGAAATTCGACAATTAACATGTACACAAAACAAACATTATTATAACAGTTATTAGAAATAGTATTTAATTAAAACAGGCAATTAAGTGGCAAGAATCTAAGGAAATAGATTCTTGCCACTTAATTGCCTGTTTTAATTAAATGCTATTTCTAATAACTGTTATAATAATTTTTGTTTTGTGTACATGTTAATTGTCTAATTTCATTTATATAGTTTTCATGTATTCAATAATTTATGATAGTAGCCTTTAGATTAAGTTATCTATTGGGAAAAAATCTTTAGATTGTTTTATTGTTTTTAAATTGAGTTGCCTATTGGGGAATTTTTCGCTTGTGTATTTAACTCAGTTACTTGATAAATTCTGTCTATTTCTTTCTTGTCCCTGAAGATGTGAATATATCACGAAAGCGCTCGGATTTCTTGTTTACTTTTCCTTTTCCCTGTGGTTGTTTGCTTATTAAAAAGCTCACGTGTTTTTCTGTGATTTTACTTATATATATATATATATATATATATATTAGTGGTGTACCGATTAATCGGCGTCGGCACCGGCCAAATTCAACCGATTCTCTTGCCGATTCTCTGAAAGTTTAAAATTTTCATTACAAAACAAAATGTATATTTATAGAAAATTGAACATACAGGGTGTACATAAAGTCAGGATCTATTTTTGTGAAGCACTTGGAAATTATATGGAATTCAATCATAAAATGATAAAGTGGTAACATTTATTAAATAATAAGAGTAGGATTCGACGTGACGCCCATCAGTATCCCTGCACAGCTCAAATCGTTCCGCAGCATTTCTAAACACATTCTGGAGCATTTGCGGGGTTATGTTATCTGCAGCAGTTCGTATACGTGTACGTAAGTTTTCAAGACTCGTAATCTTCGTCTGATAGACGTGCGATTTGATAAAGCCCCATGCAAAGAAATCTAAAGGGGTTAAATCTGGTGATCTCGCTGGCCAAGGTCTGTTGCTTCCGCGTCCGATCCAGCGATTTGGAAAACGTCCATTTAGATAATCCTGAACAATTTTGGCATAGTAACAAGGAGCACCATCATGTTGATAGACGACGGTACTAACAATCCTATCCCCGTCGTCTATCAACATGATGGTGCTCCTTGTCACTATGCCAAAATTGTTCAGGATTATCTGAATGGACGTTTTCCAAATCGCTGGATCGGACGCGGAAGCAACATACCTTGGCCAGCGAGATCACCAGATTTAACCCCTTTAGATTTCTTTGCATGGGGCTTTATCAAATCGCACGTCTATCAGACGAAGATTACGAGTCTTGAAAACTTACGTACACGAACTGCTGCAGATAACATAACCCCGTAAATGCTCCAGAATGTGTTTAGAAATGCTGCGGAACGATTTGAGCTGTGCAGGGATACTGATGGGCGTCACGTCGAATCCTACTCTTAATTATTTAATAAATGTTACCACTTTATCATTTTATGATTGAATTCCATATAATTTCCAAGTGCTTCACAAAAATAGATCCTGACTTTATGTACACCCTGTATTATGTTTGTTTTAACGCCTCAATTTGTCCAAATCTTAAGAGGTGAAAGTTTTTGGTGTTAAATTTGTTGTTGTTTTCTTCTGATCATCTGTACATTCTGTTTGTGTCCATCTGTAAGGATTTCATATTTGCATTTCAGATTTTTCTGCTGATTTTTGTATCGTCAGCAAAGGATATTACTATTGGTTACTTCGTTGTCTATGTCTGTTAGCATGATAATGAATAGGAGCGGAACTGATGTTGTTCCTTGTGGTACTGAGAAACGTACTTCCGATTCTGTTGATGATATTCTTTGGATTTTTCACAACTTGTTAACGTTCTATGAGGAAGTTATAGGTCCATTTTCTTACTTTGCCTACTTTCCTACTTTGCTCGTTATTTAAGCCCAGTAAAGCCTAAAGTTTAAGGGCCAAATTAAATAAAATAAAGAGTAAAGCTTCACAATTATTTATGTCATTATAAATTATAAAACCAATGTATTTATTTTATTATTAATAAAGTTTATTTAATTCAATTCAAATCCCCATATGTTTTATTTTATGTGTTAATATATGTATCACGATCATGATTATCGAGTGCTTTAGCAAAATCCTTGTGTATATTACGTCATAGATTTCATTGTTTTTAAGTGCATCAATTGTTATAATACTCTATTAGTTGTGATAGGCACGATCTTTCTGATTGGAAACTGTGCTGATTCTCATTGAATCTTTTCTTTTTCTTTTTAAAGTCATAAATTTTCTCTCTCAACTATTCTTTCACATATTTTGGCGAGATGAGATGCCATTGATCTGGTCTGTTGTTATTTGCTTGAGATCTGTCTCCTTTATGTATAGTGACGATGTTCGCCCTGTTCAGAATGCCCTGCATTTTTCCCGTGGTTGTAACAGTTTAATCATCGAGGTGTTCCATTTGTCCGGACCTGCAGCTGAATGTGACTTCATTCCTCCTATAGCTCGCGTTATATCTTCTGAGGCAAAGCCAAAATCAGTTATATTCTCGCTTTGTAGCATTTCTTCAAAGAAGGTTTTACGGTCACATATCACTTTGTAACTTTTTGGGGTACAAGAAGGGATTCATACTGAACTCTCAGTACCGTATTTCAGCGGTTTCTTTTAAACGGCTAGTTTATTATTTTCATTCCTTAAGGGTCCGATAGTGGCGCGAGTCCCTGTTTTTGTTTTCGCAAAGTTATAGAAGTATTTCTGGGTTTCTTTTGATACTTTTACCGCATCTTCCTCTTCACTCTCTGAATGATCCTTCAGGAGAAAACAGCATCTTCCTCTTCACTCTCTGAATGATCCTTTAGGAGGGATTGTATTTCATCATCGCTTCTCTTCAGCTTTTCTTGTATCGTCTTTTTGTCATCGTTGTTCCTGCAGTTTATTAATTTTGTGGGTACGCTCTTTCTTTTGTTGAATATGTTGGTTACCTTTTGGTTTAGCTTCCGCCCGAATTGTTCATTCTGACGAAGGTCAAGTTTGTCACTCCACCTTAGACCTACAGTTTAAGGTGGAATCCGAACCACGCCCCATCAGCAGCAGCCCAGCGTCTTAACTACGAGGTTACTTCGGGTACCCATTTATCTACCAACCAATTTCTTTATTGTGTGGAAGGATGGACAGCTGGGCTTTGCTGCGCGCCGCCTGCCGTCACCCGGTCTCGATCCCGGGGCCGATGGATTCGTAGTCAGCGACGCTAACCACTATACCACCGAGGCGTATAAAATTGTTCGCCTTTGCCTCTCGAAATAGTTATTTTTCCTTTTTTCCTCTGCTGTTTTGGAACATATTTTCCGAAAGTTTCCATGTCATTTCTTTTAAGATTATTAACATCGCTTCAATGGTTTTGTCCTTGAATCCTGTTTTCTCGTGTATATATATATATATATATGAAAAATAAGTGTAGTTACAAAAATATAATAATATTTTCTTCACATTTATATGAATATTAATCAATATACTCTGAAATCAGCGGAAAACAGTGGTGTTATTGTAATAAAAACATTATGTATGCAGTTATATACTAACAGCTTTTTGCAGTTAATGTTTGCATATATTGTATTACATTTAATAACGCTGTCTCCAGTTTATGAATAAAATTTGACTTACAATTGAGATTTGCCGGGTGTTCCTTTCCCAGCTTCTGGGTGATGCGTAACGATTGTATTTATGAAATTCTTTGAGGAAAAAAAAATGTTCTTTATCGTACAACAGTTTCTGTTTCAAACTAAAGTACTTTCTTAATAATTTAATGTCGTTGAGAAAGGCAAATTATATTGGCTCGGAATGATCTAATATCGTTCCGAAAGCGGCAATGTTTTAGCTCTGACTAATCTCGTACGATTAAGAGAGGCGAGAGCTTTTAATCTCCGAATGACCTACAACCACTACGAAAAAGCGAAGAGATCTTTTCCCAACTAGAAATGGGACCTTTATTCAAAGTCGTAAACGTTTATAAAATGTTAATAAAACGTTTATGACGTTTACTACTAAATGTCCCCTTCTCTTGGTGCGTTTTCCCAGATTGATCTTGTATGGTTTAGAAAGGCAAAAATTAGCTCCGAATGATCTTTTACCGCTTACGAAGATCAAATGTTTTAGTTCTGAATGATCTTTTATCACTGAAAAAGGAAAATATCTTTCATTTCCGAGTCATTGTTTGTTTAGGCTATTCAGCGTTGTTTGATGAGGGTATTTAACCTTTAACGGAGGGAATCTACAGCTTTTATAAGTGGGAGCCAAACTACTGGGCGTTACATCATCTGGGCGTGGAGGACGGACCCCCACCCAACTACCACCCAGACCTAATGTCGCTTAACTTCGCTGATTGACGAGAAGCGGTGTTACGACACTGGTTACGACGTAACTCGTTTTTAACAAAAGGTACAGTGAGGTTACGCCTAAAATCCGGAACGCCCGTTGGGCTCGAACTCCCGAGGGAGTCAACCGAGGCAAAGGTGGAAATCGAACTCTGACCTTCGCGGCGTGGGTCCACCCCCCACCCAGCCTAGTCACGGAAGCTCATTGATAAGGAAACGGACGATGGGAATTCGAGAAGAATTAATTATTCAGTGAATATTTTCTCTTTTTTTTTAATGTCTGCGAGAAATACTTAAATAATAAGTTCTTCCGCGCGTATAACGTCGGAAAAAAGTTCGCCTAAAAAATGTAAAGTTGTTAAAGAACTTAAAAAATTACCACTCAGCAATGATTGGATTTTGGTTTTTAATTTTAATTATTGTCTCGCCAAAAGGAATAAATATTCAAAGATAGACAATATTACAGTTAGTTATTTTAGAAATTTTGTTTCTGGAGGAACTTTTTTATTTTATTTTTATCGTATGCGAGTTTGAGTTCACTAGTTGGATGGGTGGCCGTCCTCCTCGTTCGGATGATGTAGTGACCCGTAGGTGTTTTGGTTTCCACGTAAAGTCGCGGGTTCCCTCTGTCACACGATCTTTCTGGCCGTTACGAAGGAGTTTAAACAGTCCTAAACATTGTTATTGAAAAATCGTAACATATTGTTATACAGGGTAATCCAAAAGTGTTCCCACTAATATATATTTCTTGGTCTGGGGGGGGGGGGGCACTTTTGTGGACCACCCTGTTTTCTGAATGGAATATTGCTTTATCGCGATAAAGTCAGAAGACAAAGGCGTAGACTACATTATGTGGCACAGGATGAGTCTTCCAATATCCTTTGCAGGATCTCTTCTTCCGTAGAAAAAAAAAAGGTTTTCGCACAGTGCTATTTTTTTCATAAAGTTTTTGGGTATTGGACGATTTGTAGACATTTTTTAAAATGAGGCTCAAATGTGTGTGTGTGTGTGTGTGACATAAAGTAAATAGAATTTCATAAGATCACGCTTGACCTTATATATATCGCCTCGGTGGTGTAGTGGTTAGTAGGGATGTACCGATATATCGGTATCGGTGATATCGGTAGATTTTTATCGATATCGGCCGATATTTCAAAAGTACGATTTTTCCAAAATTATGAGTAAGACTATTTAGACTTTAGAGGATGAAATTTCCAATATTTTATTGTTTTATCACTTCACATAACTCGTTATTTTTTCACAAGGGTTAAGTTCTCATGTAAAAATAGCAGCTGCTCTGTATGTTCAGGAGAAAGCCAATTTCTAGCAGCACTGGCAATGTTTACGAGTGTAAATCCTTTGAGAAATAGGTACAAAGCCTAGAAAACCAAAAAACTATCTTGTAGTCATAGCTCACAATATTAACCCAGCTAGCTGGTTAAAAACACATTTACTAAGCCCAGCATAGACCCGCAGTCCAATTGTATAACAAACAAAACTATGACATCTAATGCAGTGTTGCCATCTTTAATGAAAAGGATTATTGCTTTGTTGCCAAATTTTCAACACAGAAAATAAATTATGAATATGTTACAAAAATATGACACACTAATAAACCCTAGCTGGATATCGGTATCGGTTATCGGCCGATACTGTTTTTAATATCGGTATCGGTTATCGGCTAAAAAGCGATATCGGTACATCCCTAGTGGTTAGCGTCGCTGACTACGAATCCATCGGCCCCGCGATCGAGACCCGGTGACGGCAGGCAGCGTGCACCGAAACCTAGTTGTTCATCCTTCCACACAATAAAGAAATTGGTTGATTGATAAATGGGTACCCTGGATAGCCAAGTGGTTAAGACGCTGGGTTGCTGGCAGGGTTGACAAAAAACTGGATTTTATTGAAAAAACCCAACCCACCTGGGTTTTATCGGGTTTTATTAACACTAAGAATTTAAGAAACCATGCCATTTGTTGCTGGAAGTGGTAGGAAATCTTCTCATGAGTGGCCCTGCTGGTGGGGCGTGGTTCAGATTCCACGTTAAACTGTAGATCTAAGGTGAAGTGACAAGCTTGACCTTCGTCAGAATGAACAATTCGGGCGGAAGCAAAACCAAGGTTAACCAAGGTTATATATATATATATATATATATATATATATATATATATATGAGTTTCTAGTGTGCTTCATAAAGGTCTTGGGCACGTTGTGGCATCTTTGCGATGAGATTTTGGATTACGCCCGGATTCATATTTTGATGCGGATGAGGGAGGTCGTGTTTTATGTACTTGGTTATCAAAATACTACTCCCATAGGCTATTTGCTCGATAGGATTCGTATCTGGGCTTGTCGGAGTACGAGGAAATATTTCTAACCCCTTTTGTCTTTCAGTGAGAGACAAAATTTGACCTACAGTTGAGATTTGCGGGGTGTTACTTTCCCAGCTTCTGGGTGACTCGTAATGATTGTATCTATGAAGTTCTTTGAGGAAAAAAAATGTTCTTTATTGTACAACATGGTGCGAAGTGTGACAGGCTGCACAGTCTTCTTGCGGAATTTGTTCGTTAAACTGGAGCTTTTCTTGTTGGAATAATGGAGGCATAACGTTCTCAAGAGTAGATATACATATTTTTTTGAATTCACATCTCGTGACAAATACCAAATCTCTCTCTCTCTCTCTCTCTTGCTCCGCAGGGGGTATAAAGGTTATGCACGTTCCTCCTGGGTGTAGTAAAATTTATACTTGGGGTGTGACAGCCCTCCGGTCCCGAGTCATGGGATTCTAAAGAAATTGGCTCCCAATTCCTTTAGGTTCTCTCTCTTTCGGGAGGGCGGGTGAAGTCCGTTGTACAAACCTGTCCCGTGGGTTACTAGGACCCCTTCCCATCCCTACTCTGCCCTGTTAGCTTAGGTCAATGATGTTCTCCTCTGACTGCAGAAAAAAAAAAAAAAAAAAACTTTTAGTATTAACTTTTTTTCTCTACTCTTACGATTAGGACCCAACTGCTACCTCATGCGTGGGAAAAGAGGCTTTGGAACCTCTATAAATAACACCATTTCACTTCAGTTGTAGGTAAATAATTAGAGGGGATAATAGCGGGTAGGATTGTTGACCATTTGGATTCCTACAAGCTACTTGGGGACTCCAACATGGGTTTAGACGGCATAGGTCGTGTCTCACCAACATGCTTTAGTTTTTCCACGTCATGTTGAGTGAGTATGATAAGAGTAGGGCGATTGATTATAAAGCCTTTGATAAGGTACCTTACCGCCGGCTAATGGCTAAAGTGCGCGTGCTGGGTATTGGTGGGGAAGTAGGTAGGTGGATTGAAAACAGGCTGAAGAATGCCACAAAGTTAATCCCTTCCGTTAGGCATATGGGCTACAATCGACGCTTACGTGACGCGGGTTCAAAGATGTCGATTTTAGAAGCATGTTTAGTTTAAATGATAACCCAACTTGCAACAATGGTTGGAAGTTGGATTTGAAACGGTTTAGGACTAGTGTATGTGGGAATTACTTTATGTATAAGATCTGTGACACGTGGAACAGGTTACCTTCAGAAGTTGTGAACAGTTCCCCTGTGGATCAGTTCAAGAAAAGGTTAGACCAAATCTTGCACACTATTTGAGTGTGTACAAAATTTTCCCTGGCACCCGTTGCCATTGGTACCTCCTCGGTATGGGCCGCAAGGCCTTTTCAGGTACTTCTTTTCCTTGTAACTCTCTCTCTCTCTCTCTCATTTGCCATTTCTATTTTCCTTTATTTTCTCTACTTTATTCTTGGGCCAGCCGAGAACACTTAGATTTTAACCTGTAACTCTGTAACATACAGTATATATATATATATATATATATATATATATATATTTTTTTAAGTTCGGGAAGAACCGATTCGCCTCTATTTAAAAGGGCATATCTCAGCGGAAAAACAAAGAAAAAGTGAGAGGAAAGACAGAGGAAAAGAAAGGGTGGAGGGGACAGTCGAAGTGGAAAAAGACCAAGGATGACAAGGACTGCAGGGTCGAGCCCCATCATCCTTGGGTGCTAGGGCCGGGAGGGCGCACGTGAAACCTCCAGGAACAAGCACGTACAAACGAGCACAAAGAGCACTCAAGAGCACGAGCTTAGAACCCCCTTGCGGGGATATATATATATATATATATATATATATATATATTATATATATATATATGAACTATTTCAGTGGTTATATATCCCTTAATCCTGTTTGCATCCCTGTTACTTTGAAAGCAGGAAATTCAGTTATTTTGCATAATTAATTGAGAAATTTTAAAGTTTGATATTTTAATGAAAGTTTTTTGAAGAAAAACTTATGAATTGGACTCTGGTTTAAGGTTAGGCGATTATCGTATGCTAATAATGAAGTTAATTGAACAAACTTTTATCATTATTATTATTAATTTTGTTAAATGTTAAGTTTTCTGTTCACATTGTTGGGGTGAAAAGTCAGACATTGACACACAGCAGTAAACAGCCGACGACGAAAATACCATCTAAATGTCGGTTGCAGTTTGGCGTTCGTTAGGTAGGCCTACGCAGGCTGCGCAAGCTACGCTCACGTGCGTACAGTCTAGATTGTGTGGGTACGCTTCATGCAGTCCCTTTCGATTCGTTAAAAATTGCTTAAAATTTAAGCCCTAAGTTAACTTCTCAAAAAGCCAATCTTTTTTCGATTCGTTAAAATGAAGCGACAGTGAAGAAAAACTTTAGTCAGATTTTTAAGTTCTTCTTGAGCCTGCTGGAGGACAGAGTAAACAAACATACCATCACTGAAGACTCTTATCTGTTTGTGAAATTTAATATGAGCATATGAGAGTATGCTAAGTGAACCGATATTTCGTTCTTTTATATTATTTTCGGACTAATAAGTTATTCGAGGCTCCTCTTCGTTTAGGCATTGGTTCGGCCGGGGATGGGGTGTGCTACAGCTTTCCCAATCTCCTCTGTGACGCGAACGGTTGATTCGGCTCTGGTCGCGTTTCTTATGGGATGACGTATTTTACGGAGTCGCCGATTTTCCACGCGTCAGTACTGCGTTCCTCCCTTCTTCCGCTGGCACCGGAATCATTCGAGAGACCAACATTCTAATAACGAACCAGATTCTTGAAACTTCGACAAATTTTTCTAGAACACCAGAAATTATCCATCGAAAATGCCGCGCGTCTTCGAGCAAAGACGTCTAAAAATAAGATTAATTATCTTTAACTAACGTAAGTTAACCTAGTTTTATCTAACCTAACTTAGCCCGAATTTACCTTACCTAAAGAGACCTAACAATACCTAACTTTTATTTGCGAAGAGAATTATTGGAAGATTCATAGAGAATAGAAATTTTTAAAATTACCAACATTTCGGAAATTCCTTTCGTCTCTCCTTTGGTTTGTGGTTTAAAGTGTAGTATTTCCTCTTTATTTCTTTTGATCCTCATTCTTATTTTTTGCGTGTTACAGTTAAGGTATTGGCTTAAAGAAGGGTTAGTTAGTCCCTGTTAGGGTACAGTAATGGTAGTAATGTTCCCTTTTGACAATAAACATAATAGGAGTCGCTGGCCGGGTCTGATTTCGGAGTAGTGGGAGCCCTCAGATGATAACCTCTTTCGCAAAGACAGGAAGGTTAATAGAGATTCTGAGAGAGTCAAAACCTTCAAACAGACATATTTTTTAGGGATGTACTACTTGAGAATAAATTCTAAATGTTGAGCCGAACAGCACGGTAATTTTTTGCATTCGGCTATTAAATGATGACATATTTCCTTTAATAAATAAATGTAATCACTTATTTTGCATTTTCAGCTAATGGGTACACAAGTGTATGCCTGGTGTGAATGAACTCTGAAACTATTCTCTTCTTTTCACTTTCCTCCTTTCCAAAAATTCTTTTTTCATCACTTATTTTCTGTCAGTAGGGGCTGGCGGAAGAGTGAAATTCTTCTCTGTTTTATACTTTATTGCTGCTAATATTTCTCTGCGAAAGCTTTACACGTTCCAAAGTGTAAACATAGTAGGAGATCTCTCTCTCTCTCTCTCTCTCTCTCTCTCTCTATTCCATGTTGGGGAGTAATATCGAGGCCAATGATTTGGAAAAGGACTTGGATGTGCTAATTAGCAGCGACTTTAAGTTTACCAAACAGTGCGTAGAGGTGGAAAAGAAAGCCCAGAAGGTGTTGGGTTATATGAGAAGGCAATTTCAATTTCGGAACAAGGAGATTGTGCTCTCTCTGTACAATTCCCTGGTTCGGCCGCACCTGGAGTATGCTGTGCAGTTCTGGTCACCCACCCTCAGGAAAGATATTGAGATGCTGGAGCGATTCCAGGCGAGGGCCACGAAGTTAATCTCTTCCGTTAGGCATATGGGCTACAATCGACGCTTACGCGCCCTGAATTTGTTTTCGCTGGAAACTCGGAAGCTGCGCGGTCAACTCATTGAGGTTTTCAAACTCTTACACGGGTTTAACGATGTCGATTTTAGAAGCATGTTTAGTTTAAATGATAACTCAACTCGCAACAATGGTTGGAAGTTGGATTTGAAATGGTTTAGCACTCGTGTGTGTGTGTGTGGGAATTACTTTACCTATAAGATCTGTGACACGTGGAACAGGTTACCTTCAGAAGTTGTGAACATTTCCTCTGTGGATCAGTTCAAGAACAGATTAAACCGAATCTTGCACACTATTTGAGGGTGTAGGAATTCTTCCCTGGCATCCGTTGCCATTGGTACCTCCTCGGTATGGGCCGCAAGACCTTTTGAGGTAGCCTACTTCTTTTCCTTGTAACTCTCTCTCTCTCTCTCTCTCTCTCAGAGGGAGAGAGAGAGAGAGCATGGTATAAGTTTTCATAAGCATGGTATAAGTTTTTTAAGCATAGTGTAAGTTTTCAGTATTGTTTTTTCTTTGCTCTTTCCAACTTTTCTACTTCTTTGTTGGGCTAGCCTTGAGTGGATTTTAGTGTCTTTGTTAGCCTGTAACTGTAACCCTGTAATACTCAGATTTTCTTGGGCTAGAGTTAATCTCCTGTTTTTTTATTATCCTGTAACTTCTGTACCTTATCTTCCTCCTCCTTTTATCTTGACCTAGACTATAAAATCGTTATAAGAAAGAACGCCATCAAAATTAATGGTGAAAGGTTTCAAACCAACATAGCGAAATAAATTTTTTATTTATAAAGTAATCGAAAAATGGAGCAGTCTCCCATCGACAGTTTTAATGAACACGTCGGTAAATATATTTAAGAATAGAATAGGCACATATTTTTGAAAGCTTATATATATATATATATATATATATATATATATATATATATATATACACTATATGATCAAAAGTATTCGGACACCCCGGAAAATCCGCATTTCTGCAAATATCACCTTCGCCGAAAGGTATGCTGGGAAAAAGCGTGGCGAAACTATAATGCTGAGGTGTTCTGTTAAGTTATCAGTAACTGTTGTGAAGCCATGCCGCGCGGACGTGAACTCTCCGAGTTCCAACGTGGACTCGTCATCGGATGTTATTTAAGTAACGTTTCTATACGAAACATTGCAGCCAAACAGGATATACCAAAGTCGACTGTAGCGGATGTTATCATGAGATGGAAGCACGACGGTGAAACTAACGCGAAAAAACGTTCCGGACGACCACGCAAACTGACGGAACGTGATAGAAGAAGTCTGGTACGACATGTCAAGAAGTCCCGCACGTCCTCTGCCGCTTCCATCGCTGAGGAGGTAGGAAGAGCATCCGGTACCTCCGTTAGTACTGTAACTATCCGCAGAGAGATGCACAGACTCGGTTATTATGGTAGAGCAGCTGTACACAAGCCACTGATTACAAAAGTTAATGCCACGCGTCGTTTGGTCTGGTGTGTCTCCCGTCGTTCCTGGACCGTGGAGGACTGGAAAACTGTTCTTTGGAGCGACGAGTCGCGGAATTCACTCTTCCAGTCTGATGGGCGTGTTTGGGTGTGGCGACAGCCCGGAGAACGGCTTCTTCCTGACTGTGTACGTCCAACAGTGAAGTTCGGTGGAGGGTCCATCATGGTATGGGGTTGTTTTTCCTGGCTAGGGCTCGGCCCGTTGGTTGTTATACCCACTACCATGAACGCTGACGTTTATCTCGACGTTCTGGACAATTCGGCCCTCCCTACACTGTGGCAATACTACGGAGATGGCCATTGTTTGTTTCAACAGGATCGAGCTCCCTGCCATACTGCAAGGCGTGTGCAGGACTGGTTTCGTGAAAATAAGGTGGATTTGTTAGACTGGCCTGCTCAGAGCCCCGATCTCAACCCAATCGAGCACATGTGGGACGAACTGGAGCGACGGATACGAAACCGCACACCACGCCCGGCTTCACTTGCATCTCTTGCATCAGCTCTGCAAGAGGAATGGCGAGCCATTCCTGCACAGACTTACCGAAAACTGGTGGAAAGTATGCCTCGATGTGTTGACGCTGTAATAAAAGCAAAGGGTGGACCTACTGGTTACTAAATGCCATAAAAAACCATTTTTCCCAAAACCATGCGGTGTCCGAATGCTTTTGATCATATATATATATATATATATATATATATATATATATAATAATATATATATATATATATATAATATACACTATATATAACGTGAAAACCTTTAAACATAAAACTGAAACAGATTATCTCCATTTATTCAAAGAATTAACTAGTTGTGTTTCAGTACAATATTGTAGCAGTTGAAACTGTCAGTAATTCATAGTCCTAGGTAGTAGTACGCTATATATACACTGTAGACAGGCCTTTTTTTGATGCGGAGCGTGCCGGAACGACGTTCCGGTACCTTTATTAACAAAAGAAAAAAGAAACGAGGCTCCAGGCAGGGATGTACCGATATCGCTTTTTAGCCGATAACCGATACCGATAACTAAAAACAGTATCGGCCGATAACCGATACCGATATCCAGCTAGGGTTTATTAGTTTGTCATATTTTTGTAACATATTCATAATTTATTTTCTGTGTTGAAAATTTGGCAACAAAGCAATACTCCTTTTCATTAAAGATGGCAACACTGCATTAGATGTCATAGTTTTGTTTGTTATACAGTTGTACTGCGGGCCTATGTTGGGCTTAGTAAATGTGTTTTTAACCAGCTAGCAGACATGGGGTCACTTACTGGGTTTCTTTTACTATTACTTTTGATTCCTTCTATTACTATTACTTTAATTTTCATCTATTACTATTGCTTGGTCATGCATTACTATTACTTGGTCATCCTATATACTACTGAGCTAAAATGTGTCTGTGTGTCTGTCCGCTTTCTTCGGAACCGTGCACAGCCTAAACGGCACATCGGAAAATTCTGCAACCACCACCAACTGATAGCCCATGAGCTTCCGATGTGCTCTGTCAAATTTCCCGGTCCTAGGTCACAATTACTGGGTCCGAAGGCCCCAGCACCGCGATAAAACTACAGAAAAGAACGCAGCCGTGAAAATCTTGAGTTTCACATGTCAAGATTTCTGAATCTTAAGATTTTCATGTGTGACATATACTGCTACATATACTGCTACCCGCTCGGAGGGCCAAGTTGTACAACGGTCGCGAGCGATAGCGAGCTACCGCTTGTCTATTACTACTACTTTTGTATGTGGGGTACTTCACTCATTTGAAAAGGATCTTTATGTCTATTTAAATGCAGTTAGAAGTAGTGTGTTAACAAACAAACACTTTATTTCAGACTCTAAGGTACAAACATTATACAAGAGGTCCATAGAAGATTAAGAGATAGTTGTCTGGAGCGCTGACTAAGTAGGCCAGTGAATCACTGTGTATAATGAACATACAAATACAATGATCCAACCATGAGGTGGTGTGCCAACTATCATTACAATTTCAGAGACTGTAGGTCTTGATAAATTTTACTTTATTGAAGGAAAAATTTGCCACAATATTAGTTCACATACATGTTTATTTTAGTTTAGAGTAGATTTAGTTCATCTTTCAGTTCTTTGTTCACACACTGTCCATTGCCACTGTAATAGAAAAGTAATAGACTATCTATTACTTTGCCTTCTATTACTATTACTATTACAGCCAAAAAATTATGCTCTATTACTATTACTTGAAAAATCCTGTAATAGTCTATTACTATTACCCCATGTCTGCCAGCTAGCTGGGTTAATATTGTGAGCTATGACTATAACAGTTTTTTTTTTTTTTTTTCTAGGCTTTATCCTATTTCTCAAAGGATTTATACTCGTTTGATTGGCTGTTTGAAAAGAAAATTGGGTAAAACGTATGTGCTACATTTCTTACGACCTAGGCCATGATTAACCTGCAGCATTAAGCCAAACATAGCCTATGTCTATAACCTGACCTATTTAAAAATGTGTATATTGTCTATACACTTGTTTGATTCGCTGTTTGAAAGGAAAATTAGGTACAACTTTTGTCGTAATTTTGGAGAAATCGTACTTTTGAAATATCGGCCTATACCGATATCGATAAAAATCTACCGATATCACCGATACCGATATATCGGCACATTCCTAGCTCCAGGTGTGGACAATTTGCTCGAACAAGGTCAAACCCCCTCCCTCCACTTTCAATGTCCTCGTGCATAGGTTAAACAGGAGCTCTGATGAGGATATGATTCGTGTGTGGAGTCAGTTGTGAGGCGTATTACAACATTAACATATATTAAATAACATTATTTTTTATAAACTTAAACCCACTTAATTTATAACTTTTTAATTTTGAACATCCACGAGAAAATTTAATTGTTTTCATACCAATTTTATATACATATTTATTTTTGTTATATGACAAAATTTTAGGCATTTGGATGGGAGGTGGGATGGGGTAACAACTGGTAAAGGTTGTAGGAAAATTGTAGCAGAGTTCCTGAACCTTTCTTTCCAGAAAAAAGTACTGTGTATAGACGTACTTAACCTCTCCACTACCAAGGTTTTTGGCATCTACTTATTACCAAGGGGAGTAACTAAGTTACCCTACGGCTTTTTTGTTAGAACTCTATTTATACGCTGTATAAACTCACTTCTGTCTTGAACGTATTACGTATTACTTTAGCAAATCATTATTTACCGCTTACAGTGTGTGCATTTTACAATAACATCCTCTACTCGATGAATTTGGCAAGCGTGTTTCTCGCAGATGATACGCATGAGTATAGTTTTTGGATCTCGTTGTCTGGACAAATCGCACATACGTATATCGCACAAATCTCCCAAATATTTATTTTTCAGAAATTAGCAAAGAAAATTAACTTATCTGCCTGTCTTGGAAAGACTAAGTAACAGATATCTGAAAGGAAAATTATATACACAAAATATACACAGAAATATACACAAAAAATGGGCGTGGGGTAACTTCATTATCCCCGTTAGTAGTAGAGAGGTTTACGAAACTAAAACTAATACCACACCTTATCCTATACTATTCAATCCCAAACATTTATTATTATTATTATTATTATTATTATTATTATTATTACATACTGTTCACAGCAAATCTTGACTGTATGTCCTTTACCCTGTTATTTCAACGTGATGTATATGATATCCTAAGCTTATGCTTTATGCACTTGTATTTCAGTGTTGACACCCGCGTCAGGAAGGTAGTAATGAATAGTTGGTATTATATGAAAAATAACTTCTAATGTTATATGTTTAGAATTCCTTATTTTGTATTTGCATCGCTTTTTTCACAAATAGTTTTCCGACGCTGCTCTTTTACCCGCTAAACTTCATTAACTACTTCCGCCGTTGCTGGCGATGCTGGTGTTAAACGCGCGTCTTTTTCAGGCCTATATTCCGATGGAGAACTTTACTGTTGAACTTCATTTTGATAACGCGTAGTTTCCAGCCTAATTCCAATCCCATATACCAGTATCCCAAGCTCTCTCTTCATCCCATTTACTCCAACCACTGACTTTAATATCTCTCTTCTTTAATTCTCTATACAAAATCTTTTAATCATCTTCAAATTTCTTTTAATTTGTTTTGGGAAATGGTTTTTCTTTATTCTTTTGTAATTATGTAATTTTCAGTTTTTCCGCTTTTCTTTCGGTTACTTCCGCAGTTCCCTTTTTATTCATTTATTCATTTATCTTCGTCTTTTTTTTTTGTAGCTGTTAGGCCGGCCGCACGCAGGATCGTCTCGCGACTCACGACTGACGACTCAAGTCGTGCGTCGTGAGTCACAAAACGATCCTGCGTGCGGCCGGCCTTAGTATTGTTGTTAATGATCCTACATACGCTTTCCTCTTTTCTTGGATTACGTTCAGTTGGTAAAAACTAATGAAAAATATGGCGAAACATTATTAAGATATTTGAGTAATTTCTTTAAAAAAGGTCACTGATCATAATGATAACGATTGAATTGCTTTTTGGTGCGGGAAATTACACGCTGATGATATGCGTACAGTTTGTATAACATACAACGCGCAATTAAGATAAGTGATAAAAGATGCCCGGCTTTTCCACACCATAGAAAGAACAAAATTCATTAAATAACAACTCACAAAGATATAAATCGAGATTGGACATTAACCAAACTATTTTAGGTGTTATTAACAAGAAGGTAAACAAAAAAAAGAAAATTATATTAATAAATCAACCGTGTACAATGAATCTTTGGAAGACGACGATATTCTACATATATCGTCTAATACTGTATACCCGTTTGTCTTCATCCTTATGCTGCGTTAAAATACAACCATTATTGAAGGCAATGTTTCCCAATTAAAATTGTTGAAGGCTTTGTTTGTTTAACAGATATAAAAGGTCACATTAATTCCGATAATCTTCGTCCATTTTATAATGCTGGTTTGTACCTGCGCTTATTTTCCTTTTTATCCTGAGTGAAAACTGATATAACTAATATATATATATATATGATGAATAAAACCACGAAGGAAAGGAAACACAGAATGGTGCTCAAGCGCTTTCGTCTAATGACATCCTCAGGAACACTGAAGTACATAAAGAGTTACAGCCTATATATAGGTTACAGAAAATATATATATATATATATATATATATATATATATACAGGGCGTCCCAAAAAAATGTATACACACTTTAACAGCTGATAGCTCAATTGATGTTTCTTTCTTTCCAAGTTAAACCCATTAGAATTAATAATGGCAGTCAGACTAAGCTTTGAACAAAGGAAATTCATTCTAAAATGCTACTGGAAGTGTGAAAACGCAGTTGAAGTGCAAAGACAGTTTAGGAGGGAGTTTCAAACAGATCCACCAACGCGACTTACCATCACTCGAATTAGAGATAAGTTTGAAGCCGATGGAACTGTTCAGAATGTCCACAAGAAGCGTTCCGGAAGACCACGGACATCGACAATCCCCACAAAGCAAGAAAGAGTACTGGAAACGTATCACCAAAGTCCAAGAAAATCTGTGCGGCAAGCGAGTCGTGAGGTAGGAATTTCAGAATCGTCTGTCCAACGCATTTTGAAGCGCTGTCAATGGAAAAGTTACATTCCAAGATTAGTCCATGCTATTAATGAAGATGATCCGGACCGAAGAGTGGAGTATTGCGAGTGGTACTTGGCACGATGTGGATGTGGATTGGACGAAGGGGTTTCGTAGAATACCCTCCGCGTTCACCAGACCTCACACCACTAGACTTTTTTTTATGGGGATACTTAAAGGACAAAGTCTACGCTATAAAACCTGCAACAGTCGCTGAATTGAGAGCAGCCATTGAACGAGAATGCACACAAATACCAAACGAAATGTTTCGTGATGTTTGCGATTCCATTGCTTCGCGTTATCAGCAGCGCCTGGACCAGAACGGACGTCAGTTTGAAAACAGGCGTTGACAAAACAATTAAATAATGTCTGTAGATTCTATTACATTTTGAAAATGAAATGTATTTTAATAAACACGGCCTTTATAAGTATTTAAAGTGTGTATACATTTTTTTGGGACGCCCTGTATATATATATATATATATATATACAATAAACGGAGAAATAAAAATATTAAAAATTAAAGGATTGTGGGAGGAGCATACAAATTTGTAAGGAAAACTATCGATTTTTAGCACAAGATCAAATGAATTGTTTCCAACCAATGTTATAAAAAAAAAAAAAAAAATTATACTGGAAATCTGCCCGGGTTTTAGCACTCTGCCCTTCTTGGGCAAGGATTTGCACACACGTATAAAACAGCATCAATATTCCGTTAGAACAGGACAGTCGTCCAGTGCTCTTTTTGTCCATTTGTCAGAGTTATCCCACTGTATTGATTGGAATAATGCTTCAGTTTTATTTCACTCTAGCAACATTGTTAATAGAAATATTCTTGAGTCTGCCATTATCCAACTTACAATTAACTTCAACATAAGCAAAGGTCTTTTTCAACTCGATCCTGTTGTTTTGAATTCCTTCAGAACAGATTTAGATAAGAAGGGTAGAAAGCTAAATCTTTGGTAAACTTGTATGCTACTCTAATAACTTTTATTTTTCAATTTATTTTTATATACATCGAACCTTAACCAAGAAGGGCAGAGTGCTAAAACCCGGGCAGATTTCCAGTATAAATTTGTATTTTTTTTTTTTTTTTATATAACATTGGTTGGAAACAATTCATTTGATCTTGTGCTAAAAATCGGTAGTTTTTCCTTACAAATTTGTATGCTCCTCCCACAATCCTTTAATTTTTAATTTTTATTATTTTTATTTCTCCGTTTATTATATATATATATATATATATATATATATATATATATATATATATATATATATATATAGTTACAGCCTATATATAGGTTAGAAAAAAAAAATATATATATATATGTAAAACTTGAACAATGAACAATTCCTACACCATCATTATATGGATTCATTGTCTTCATGCAGTACTTATGTTCTTATAGTTTTTATGTTTGAATGTTCATTTTTACATGAGAAACCAAACTCGCCTAAGCGAGTTTTGGATAGAATTTCGATTTGTACTTCTTTATTCATTACTGTATTTTTCTAATTCATCTTTTCTAATAATGACTTATACACTATGACGTCATAAAATAACTTTATTCTCTTTACGTTTCCCATACTTTGTACACTGAATCACGTTCTTAGTATTTGGACATCTTCCGTATTCAATGTATGGTAAATTCTTTAGTAATAATGTTGTGGTGTTATGTAGTATAAATATTATTATTCAACCATATTCATCCATACGTCACATTTTCCCGTCATTAATTTCCCTTGACCATTATCCTATATAAATTTTATTAAATATTCATTTTTACTCGTGTCAATCTATGAAACGCAAAACTTTAGCCATTCGTTCGAAAACGCAAAAATACGTTCTCGTATTAGTTTTTTCATTTATTATTTTTTATTATATCACCTCCCGCATTGAACTCGAAAATGCTTAGTTGTTATCAAATTCCGCGAACTATAGCATAAGTGAGCGCTTCTAAGATGGAAACCTCCTGTCCCTCTGATTTCAAATTTATAACATATTATAACATTATTTCGTATATAAATTATCTCGTATGTGCTCATGTACTTGTGTTGTACTAATAATCATATATAATAACCATATAGTATAACCATATAGTATAACCATATATTATGACCATATATAAATATATAAAAACACTGTAAGGATGGTAAACGACGTAATGTACTTCAATGAAACTGTAATTAAATGTAATGATTTAATTTATAATGTAAGAATGTACTTTAATAGAACTGTAATGGACAATCATAAGCGAATGTGAAGTAATCCATAATTGTAATCGTAATTGTAATGAACCAAAATTAATACGTACTCAGTCGTGTACTTAATTTGTACTTATGTACTATTACGAAATGATATCGTCTTCACAAATGAAGACTCGGCAAAAATATACGATTAGTTTTTATTTTTATTTTTAAAATTTTTATTTGGAATCTTTCAAACATCTGATCATGTGTTAAAAGGGGGAAACTTAACCTTCAACTGTCTTCCCCCAAACATTTAGGTTTATATTATACATGTATTTGTAAAATTACGGCACTTCATTAAGTCACTTCATTATAGCACTTCATTACGAGCCTCCCTTGTTAGCAGCCTCGCTGCGAGGAGGGGTTAACATTATATATATATATATTTTTTTTTTTCTGTAACCTATATATAGGCTGTAACTCTTTATGTACTTCAGTGTTCCTGAGGATGTCATTAGACGAAAGCGCTTGAGCACCATTCTGTTTCCTTTCCTTCGTGGTTTTATTCATCATAAATATTTTTCACGTGTTACTTTCGTGAAATAATATATATATATATATATATATATATATATATATATATATATATATATATAAGCACACCGGACAAAAAATTAGTCACCCCTCTCAGAATGTACCTAATAACGTGTGACGGCGCCTCTGGCCTTGATAACCGCACGAATCCGGCGAGGCAGAGACTCTACGAGGTTGTGCATGTACTGAACATCGATTTGCTGCCACTCGTTCATCAGCCGGTCCCGAAGTTCCGCCAGAGTCCGTGTGTGTCTATTCCTGCGCTTCACTTTCTGTTTCCAGCCTGAACAACACCTTCGACGCATTCAGGATTAAAGGCTTCATTGGACCTGCGATGTACTCGTCGCCTCCCATCATTGGAGAACAAACAAAAACGGGACTCATCGGACCAAATTACACGTTTCCAATCTGCCGCAGTCCAGTTTTTGTGCCTCTGAGCCCATTTATAAGCCAATTTGTGACTTGCTGTTAACAGCGGCCTCTTCCGTGGTACCCTGCTCCAGATGTCCATCGCATGCAGTTCTCGTCGCAATGTCCGTTCGGAAATTGGTCGCTGGAGAACCTCATTGGTTTCTTGGAGCAATTGTTCTCTGGTTTGAAAACGATTTGCAGTTACTAGACGAGAAACATGGCGGCGGTCCCTATTGTCGAGAATTGTTTTCCGGCCACAGTTACGCCGTTGATTTTCAGTTGATTGCGAACTACACCACTCTTTGTAAACTCGCTGGACAGTACGCGTTGACACACCAACAAATTGGGCTACTTCAGACATTTTGTGTCCGTGGGCTCTGCCAAACACGATGGCTCCTTTTTGCCACTGAGTAACGTCTGCCTCACGACCCATTTTGCAAACTATATCCAACTCACACTTTGTTCTTCACCACCTCACGAAACAGATCTGATCCTGTGTGCTACGTCACCGCTACTTGTCACTTACCAATGCTACATCAGCGCCCTCTGTGTGACCTTGAACTTCCTACTATCGGTGCTATTAGGGGTGACTAATTTTTTGTCCGGTGTGCTATTATATATATATATATATATATACACACACACACACACACACACACACACGCGAGGAGTGTTCAAAAAGTATCGATAATTTTATTGCAAATAAGAAATAACCGCTTACATATGTGAGTCTTCCTGCCCTCTGTCGTAGACCTGCAGTCTGAAGCAAAATCTGCTACCATGAGTAGGGTGACCAGATTTTTGCGATCCCAATGCGGGACGGATCCATTGGTACACTAATATACTCGTATGAAATCTCGATAACACTCCACAGGTCAACCAATACCTTTTAAAAGAATTTTGCAGCACTCTATAGGCATTTTACTTTATCTTTCAAAGATATATAACGGACAAATAATTGTACTACCAAAAAGTAATTTTATATAGTTTACTTACCTAATTTAGTGAAAAACATTTTATTTAATTGTATTTGGCACTGGAATGTATTTTCTTAAGGAGAGGTATTTCTTTGTTCAGATATTCAAAAAATTCAGGGCAACTCATCTCGTAATTACATATCGTTAATAACGCTGCTTTTAGAGTATTTATATTTAGCTGACTTTTTTCTTCTGTCCAAAAGTTATTCATTATGGAAAATACCCTCTCTGTTGGAGCATTTGATCCAGGTGAACTCAAACAGAATTCTATTACCTTGGAAATGTTTTCAAAGGGAATTTTCTGACTCTTGAAATGTGTAAATATTTCTACCCACCTACTGTCAACTTCCAGTTCCATGTCATTCCATTCTTTAATTCTTTCTGATGTTACAAAATTTTTTACACAAGTTACTTCATGAAATAGTTCACTGTCATTTAAAGGGAAATCGGACTTCCTTTCAAGAATGAATTCGATACTTTCTTTAACTTCACTCCAGGAGATTAAGTTGTGAAGAAGAATCCAATTAAAAATTTTTACTTCTTCAAAATGCTGACACCACTCATTCAAATATTCTACACACACAGCATAGAATGGAGAAGCTGTATTTTTGAAACTTTCTATATCCTTTCCTTGTCTCTCTAAATCTTTTAACATTTTATCCACAGTTAAGGGTAAAAATGACTCCTGTTTTCTTTCAGTTAATTTTAGCTTTAAGTCCTTAAGAATACAGGCTATTTCTGGCAAGGAAGCGTTTTGAGATTCATCTTTTAAGATACAATCATGGAATAATGAACTCTGATTGTGTACAAAATACAGAAATGCGTCAGCATAAGGGTTCTCATAAAACTGTCTGAGAATAGTAGGACATTTTTCATGAGACTGAAAATACACTTTCAAAGGTTTGAATAGCCGAAGAACCTTTTCGATGGCTGGCCTCAAAGCCAGCCACCTGGTTTTATTGTATCCTAATATATTTTGAAACTCCACGCCAACAAAATCACATATATCTTTCAGTTCTTCCACTCTGACTGTATAAATGTAAAAGAATGAGTAGATTTTCACAACTATCACTTCCACATCAATAGGCAGACAGTCACATGAACTTTTCATGCAGTTATTCAAAATATGGGCTAGACAATTGACACCAATTAATTTTCTACCCAAACTTTGCTGTAGCCTGAAGAAAACATTATTTTTGCCACATCTTGATGATCCCCCCCCAAAGTTAGTGTTTGTATTGTCAGCACATAATGCCAGTATTTTATTTGTCAGCTGATGAGAATCTAAAGTTCTGTGTATGAAATTGAATATTATTTCGGATGTCACTCCAACTAAACTTGTCACCTCTAGGATTTTTACCTTAACTCCCTTTGTCGGTAAAAAATACCTAACCAATAAAAGGCATACTTTGACATTTCCATGGTTCGTACAATCACTGTAAATTGTTATGCAGTTGGAAAGTGAAAGGTCGTCTTTTAATGATTGCAGAACATCAGGTTGAAAGACATTAGTTAAAATTGCCTCTGTTTTAGTACGAGCGCAAGAAAATGTCTTATTGAAGCATCTTCTGATTAGTTTTGAAGTGCAGTCTGTAGATCGAAAAGATAGGTTGTGTTTGATTGAACGGTAAGTCCAAGTTCATTCAGCTACTGCCACACTTTTTCTCTTCATCAAAATCTTTACTCTGTAAAGACGTTGTCAAAGGCCTACTTGATGAAGCGCAGGCATCAGCTTGTTTATGCTTAGTAGAGTTTAAATGACGTTTAATGTCACATTTCCCACCACTTGCAATTGAAAAAGTAGAAAACCATTTAATACATTTCACCATGCTCTCACTCTTTGCTTTTTTAATAAAAGAATATTCTTTTTCTAAATCTTCATTGAAAGTGCACTTTCTTTTTGAAGTCATTTTTAAAATGTATGGGTACTCTGACAATTAAATAACACGTCAACACCATTATAATTCAGAATTTTAACTGACGAGCGTCGGCCATCGAGGTCTGTCGTACTGGAGGTTTCAAAAACGTTTTAAAACGTTTATGAGTGGATGCGCGGATGCCAGATCTACGATAATGAATACAAATTACATTTCATTCGTACGAAATTGCATAAATACAAGAATGCGGGACATTGCATTGGTCAATGTTTTTTGCGGGACAGAAACTCTAAATGCGGGACAGTCCTGCAAAATGCAGGACGTCTGGTCACCGTAAGTCCATGAGTCAGTAGTTGGTTGGAGCGCTTAAAGGAAGGGTGTGTTTTTTGTAGAACGTCGAAATCTCGGAAATGGAGCAACGCGCGTGCCAAACTTGGAAAATCTGCATCGGAGACGAACGAAATTATTAAAACAGCTTTTGGAAATGATGCTCTCAGTGTAGCTAACGTTTACAAATAGCACAAAAAGTTTAAAAATGGAGAAACATCGTTTGAAGACAAGGAACGCAGTGGCCGCCCTTCCACTTCTCATTACGGATGAAAATGTCCAACAGATTCGATTTCTGGTACGAGCAAATGTTTCCATTTCCGTTTCTCCGAACGCGCGTTGCTCCATTTCCGAGATTTCGACGTACTGCAAAAACACACACTCCCTTTAAGCGCTCCAACCAACTACTGACTCATTAGCAGATTTTGCTTGAGACTGCAGACGCCAGAGGGCAGGAAGACTCACATATATAAACGGTTATTTCTTATTTGCATTCATTTGTCCGTACCAATAAAATTATCGATACTTTTTTATCACTCCTCATATATATATATCTATATATATATATATATATATATATATATATATATATATAAGAGGAGGAGCGACAAGCTTGACCTTCGCGAAATGAGAAATCATCGCGCGAAACCTTTGTAAGGTTTTATATATATATATATATATATATATATATATATATATATATATATAATATATATATATATATATACAGGGGTTGGACAAAATAATATGAACACCTTGATAAATGGCGGTTTTTATTCTTAATATGGAGTTGGTCCTCCTTTAGCGGCAATAACAGCTGCAATGCGTCGGGGAATTGATTCATACAGCTTTTGGACAGTGGCTAGAGGAATCCTGAGCCATTCTTCGAGCAAACCCTGCTCCAGTTCCTCCAAAGACGCCGGCGGTGGGAATCGGCTTCTGACCTGCTGCTCCAACTGACACCACAGATGCTCGATAATGTTAAGATCCGGGGATTGTGGAGGCCAATCCAAGCGTTCTATTTCACTAACATGCTCTTCAAACCAGTTTTTAACGACCCCAGCGGTGTGGATTGGTGCATTATCATCCTGGAAGACGGCGCCGCCATTGGGAAACAGCGTTTGGACCATGGGATGGACCTGGTCAGCCAATATTGACAGATAGACCTGGGCGTTAACCCTACCATGCAGTACTACAGCTGGGCCAAGAGTATTCCACGATATTGCTGCCCAAACCATCACAGATCCGCCTCCATGCTTAACGGTTGGGGTCAGGCAGTCGGGGTCATAAGCATCTTTAGGCTGTCTCCAGACGTAAACTCGACCGGAACATGGAAATAGCGTAAAGGAGGATTCGTCGGAGTAGACTACATTCTTCCACCGGTCCATTGACCAATTCTTATGGTCATTACACCATTTTCTGCGCCGCTCAATGTTGATGTGCGAAAGGAAGGGTTTGGCAATTGCAGCCCTCTCATGGTATCCAGCTCCATGGAGCTCGCGACGTACAGTTCTGGTCGATACCGGGCTTGCAAGATGCTGGTTAAGCTCTGCAGTCACTTTTGGAGCTGTGGTCTTATGGTTCTTTGTCACAATGCGCTTTAGCACCCGGCGGTCTCGATCACACAGCTTCTTCTTGCGTCCACTATTGCATTTGTCGGTGCTTGTCTTTCCATGGTTTTGGTATGCAGACATGACCATAGAGACAGTTCCTCTGGATACATTGAACATCTGAGCGGTTTTCGTCACCGATGCACCAGCCATCCGCGCTCCGACAATTTGCCCTCTTTGGAAGTCTGACAGGTCTTTCATAACTGCTAATTCATAATTCACTCAGATCTGTAAAAACAACGTGAGGGTTACAACATGACGTATACACTCTCTGTTACGCATTTAAGTAGGTTTGCCAGTCATTTGACCGTTTACTTTGTGTCTGAGCAGTCCGTAAAGATAACCGGTGAAATCGGCGGGTGTTCATATTATTTTGTCTAACCCCTATATATATATATATTTTTTTTTTCGTAACCTTCAACAAACTGTACTGAATTTGTACATTTATCCGTGCTTATTTTTCTTAAGTTTCACATTTTAAACTATATTTAATTTAAATATGCAATTTTAGGGACTTATTTCAAATAGAAAATAATTTTATGATGTATTTTTAATATATATATATATATATATATATATATATATATATATATATATATATATATATATATATATATATATATACAGGGCGTCCCAAAAAAATGTATACACACTTTAACAACTGATAGCTCAATTGATGTTTCTTTCTTTCCAAGTTAAACCCATTAGAATTAATAATGGCAGTCAGACTAAGCTTTGAACAAAGGAAATTCATTCTAAAATGCTACTGGAAGTGTGAAAACGCAGTTGAAGTGCAAAGACAGTTTAGGAGGGAGTTTCAAACAGATCCACCAACGCGACTTACCATCACTCGAATTAGAGATAAGTTTGAAGCCGATGGAACTGTTCAGAATGTCCACAAGAAGCGTTCCGGAAGACCACGGACATCGACAATCCCCACAAAGCAAGAAAGAGTACTGGAAACGTATCACCAAAGTCCAAGAAAATCTGTGCGGCAAGCGAGTCGTGAGGTAGGAATTTCAGAATCGTCTGTCCAACGCATTTTGAAGCGCTGTCAATGGAAAAGTTACATTCCAAGATTAGTCCATGCTATTAATGAAGATGATGATGATCCGGACCGAAGAGTGGAGTATTGCGAGTGGTACTTGGCACGATGTGGATGTGGATTGGACGAAGGGGTTTCGTAGAATACCCTCCGCGTTCACCAGACCTCACACCACTAGACTTTTTTTTATGGGGATACTTAAAAGACAAAGTCTACGCTATAAAACCTGCAACAGTCGCTGAATTGAGAGCAGCCATTGAACGAGAATGCACACAAATACCAAACGAAATGTTTCGTGATGTTTGCGATTCCATTGCTTCGCGTTATCAGCAGTGCCTGGACCAGAACGGACGTCAGTTTGAAAACAGGCGTTGACAAAACAATTAAATAATGTCTAGATTCTATTACATTTTGAAAATGAAATGTATTTTAATAAACACTGCCTTTATAAGTATTTAAAGTGTGTATGCATTTTTTTGGGACGCCCTGTATATATATATATTAAAAATACATCATACAATTATTTTCTATTTGAAATAAGTCCCTAAGATTGCATATTTAAATTAAATATAGTTTAAAATGTGAAACTTAAGAAAAATAAGTACGGATAAACGTACGAAGACAGTACAGTTTGTTGAAGAGAGAGAGAGAGAGAGAGTTACAAGGAAAAGAAGTACCTCAAAAGGCCTTGCGGCCCATACCGAGGAGGTACCAATGGCAACGGGTGCCACGGAAAATTTTGTACACACTCAAATAGTGTGCTAGATTTGGTCTAACCTTTTCTTGAACTGATCCACAGAGGAACTGTTCACAACTTCTGAAGGTAACCTGTTCCACGAGTCACAGATCTTATACGTAAAGTAATTCCCACACACAGTAGTGCTAAACCATTTCAAATCAAACTTCCAACCATTGTTGCGAGTTGGGTTATCATTTAAACTAAACATGCTTTTAAAATCGACATCGTTGAACCCGCGTAAGAGCTTGAAAACCTCGATGAGTTGACCGCGCAGCCTCCGGAGTTTCCAGCGAAAACAAATTCAGGGCGCGTAAGCGTCGATTGTAGCCCATATGCCTAACGGAAGGGATTAACTTTGTGGCCCTCGCCTGCACTCGCTCCAGCCTCTCAATATCTTTCCTGAGGGTGGGCGACCAGAACTGCACAGCATACTCCAGGTCCGGCCGAACAAGGGAATTGCACAGAGAGAGCACAATCTCCTTGTTCCGAAACTGAAATTGCCTCCTGATATAACCCAACAGCTTCTGGGCTTTCTTTTCCACCTCTACGCACTGTTTGGTAAACTTAAGGTCGCTGCTAATTAGCACACCCAAGTCCTTTTCCAAATCAGTCGCCTCGATATTACTCCACAACATCGAGTAATCCGACTTGGGATTGGCGTAGCGAATGTGCATCACCTTGCATTTATCCAAGTTAAACGGCATTTGCCGTTTTTCGGACCACTCCTATCCTGCCTAGGTCCGCACGCAGTTCCTCGATCGCTTCGGGCGTCCCAACATTGGCCCCAAGCTTGGTGTCATCAGCAAATTTGGCGATCCGACTGACGATGCCACCGTCAATATCATTTATGTAAATGATAAACAACAGTGGCCCCAAAACGGAACCATGAGGAACCCCACTAGTGACCGAGGCCCATCCCGAACTAACCCCTTTAATTACAACCCTCTGCCGCCTATTCTTCAGCCAGTTTTCAATCCACCTACCTATTTCCCCACCGATACCCAGCGCGCGCACTTTCGCCATTAGCCGGCGGTGAGGTACCTTATCAAAGGCTTTCTGAAAGTCGAGATAAAGTATATCATACTCACTCAGCATGACGTGGAAAAACTCGAGCAAGTTGGTGAGACACGACCTATGCCGTCTAAACCCATGTTGGGAGTCCCCAAGCAGCTTGTAGGAATCCAAATGGTCAACGATCCTATCCGCTATTATCCCCTCTAATAATTTACTTACAACTGAAGTGAGACTAATGGGACGATAGTTCCCTAGACTTTCGTGATCCCCTTTCTTAAAGATAGGGGTCACGTTGGCTTCCCTCCAGTCACCAGGCACCTGGCCCGTCTCCAACAATTTGTTGACTGTAGCCAGGTGGGGAGCCATCTGGTCGCGCACCTCTCGCAACACTCTGGGGAGAAACTGGTCTGGCCTAGGAGCCTTAAACGCGCTCAGTTTTTCTATTCTCTCGGCAACGACTGTCGCGGTACATCGAACACTATCCAGGCTAGCACCTTCGTGCCTGATGCCTGGCTCGGGGATGACGCGGGTGTCCTCCCTGGTGAACACTCCCGCAAAGTACTCATTAAGCACATTAGCGATGTCCGCGTCGGAGTTCCGACGCTTTCTACTATTAACATAACTGAAGAACTCCTTAGGGTTCCCCTTGCAGAGGCTTGCCACCCGTAGTTCTTCGTTACGTTTCGCTAGCCTAACCTTCGCCTTCACTTCCCTACACAGGCGGACATACGCTTCAGTGTTCTCATGGGAACGATTGGCCTTCGCCCTCCTATACGCTACTTTCCTATTTCGGATAGCCGAAACGATGTCGTGATTGAACCATTTAGGCTGCGTTGAAGCAGGGGTGACCGGTTTTGAGGGTATGGCAGCAGACTGCAGCACCATAAACTCGTCCCGGAATGCACTCCACACTCCCTCAACATCGCCGCCGACCTCTAACCCCATCTCACCTACGCTATCCCGGAGGCTAACAAAGTCCGCAAGCCGGAGATCGAGCTTACTGCCTCTCGAGTTACTACGCTTCACCCGAGGGACGCACACACGGAACCTAATCAGAGAGAGAGAGAGAGAGAGAAGAGAGAGATTCGGAGCACTGTGAATTCTACAGTATATTGGTTATTAATGTTATTAATTATCGGGGGTCAAAACCTCCGAATAGCTAACCTTATAGAAAAACTACTTTGCTTGGTATTCAGTATTTATTTTTAGAGATGGAAGCAGTAATCTCCCTTTTTGTGGTAAATGCAGTAGGAATCGCTGGCCGGGTCTCTGGTTTCAGAACACTGTGAATTCTCGAATGAAAGCTTTTAATTTTTCTTTTTGCTTTTATTTCATTGATGGGTATTCTTGGGAGTCAAATCTTCGAATGAGTTTCCCTTTATGGGAAGCTATTCATTCTCTCCTTGTTCCTTTTTTGTTCCCTCCTTTTAATGTAATTGTAAAGGGAGTTGCTTAGATAGCTTGGATATAGTAGAAGTTATTTAACGAAGCCCATAATAGGAGTTGGTTGAAACGAGGTTCGGGGTGGTGATGTTAACTTTTGTCAATAAATGCGGAGGCGTTGGCTGGTTCTGGTTAAAGAACAGTAGGAGTTCTTAAGAGGTGAGAAGTAGGAAAGGACTGGAAAGAATGTTGCAAAACATTTATTTATGCTTTGTGCAATACAAATTTCGTTTAGTCCACGTAGAAAATAAATATAGTCAAAATAAGTTATTTGTTTTATATTGTAAAAACGAAAGAATGTTCTGTATGAATAATTTAAATATATAAAATATATCTTCCTTTAATTAAATGTGGGTGTCCAGCATATTATTAATAGCTATTTTCAGCTTCTTTTCTATTTAAAATAAATATGTGCATTTGGGTCAAACTATCACCGGCTCCTTGAGTGATCACTCGGATACTGTATAAGAAAACAATCTCGAAGCCTTTGCGCTAAAGCGATATGACTATAAGGAACTTTCGGTTCTGTACAAATGAAGCTAAAGACACTCGCTTTCGTACTTTCTGCGGTAGGCTAATAAATACGGAGAGCAACTCTGGGTGAATTATAAAAAAGGTTCTGGCAGAACCCTAAATTTGCCGTACAACGGGTCTTTTAGACTCGTACATAAATTACCCCCGAGATGCTCAGCTTCGCAAATGTTTGCTTCCCGCAATGTCCCGATCTTCCCGGAGGTAACGAGACGCGCTCAATACAGTCTAATGCAAAGAATTAAAAAATCAACCAACCCGATTATCCAAGCTATCCATGAGTCCTGCCGTTTATCCTCTAAGCTATGGACTTCTTGGTACGAAAACGTCTGTCTATAGCTCCACTTAACTTTGACATTACTGTATTATTTCTAATCAACTGTATATATTTCTATCCTTAGTATGTGAACTGTCATTGTATTAATAATATTTGTCATATGCACTATAGTCTGCCAACAAACCTTTTCATTCTCATATATAAGTATATAGCTTAAAAAATACTTGCTGTATGTTATAAAAACAAAGAAAAATATTCAGCATACGCGCAAAACTTAATTTTTTTTATATTAATTAATGTTGGTTCCTACGCCCTACAGCAGAGGTTACCAATTAATTTTTTCTGTCGTCCGCAAAGATGTTTCCGTGGCTCTACCAAGGTCTGCTGCTCACCCAACTACATTTTTTTTTTGAAGTATTTTCATAATGTGTCCGACATTATTTTATCGAAATCATTTTAAAATCACCATTTTCAATCTCCCGAATGGAAACTGAATTCAGATGTTAAAATGAAATAGGATTTTTTTATTTTTATTTTGATTACTTCAGAATGTCAGTTTGTCTATAAAGTACGGAGGGTTGACAAAAGTAAATAGACGCCACGATGATTTTCCTCAAGAACAAATGACAAGTTCATCAGTGGAATGCTGGAACGTGCGTCAGCTTCACATATTCCAAAGAGGAAAACAACAAGATTTTAAATATATTGATTCAATAAATTTATTAGTGTTTATTGACTTCTATTATAAAATAAAAAACTATAGAAAAATCAAAGGTGTCTATTTACTTTTGTCAACCTTCAATAGATCCAAAATCATTATGTATAAAATCCGTCGGCGGTCCCGATATCGCTGACCTCTACCCAAGAGGATATTTAATATTTTAAACCCTCTTCTACATTTGTAATAGCTAGGAGCAATCAGGACTAGAAAGCGCGCGATATTCAGAATCCCAATCATACCGTGATAGACTATAATAAAATACTTGTTGATATGTACAGTAATTATTAATGTTATAAATTGAACTAATAAATTACTCTTAGTCCTCATCAGCTCGAGTTAATATGGTATTAACATATGATCAGAGAGCGGTTTTTTTGTATTATTTAATTCTTTTGAAATTAGTGTTTTATTAGATATTTAATTAACTCGCACTCGATATACTGTATAAACTTTAAAGATCTTGATAATGTCAGACTCAGACAAGTTACTAGAATCATCAGTGAAAAGTTAGGTTTTTTTAATATTCTTTATGGCAATAAATTCGTTATTAAAAAATGAAACGGTAAAAATAAAACAAGTTAGCTTTTAAGAACGTTTATTTAATAATTGTACTCCATTTTGAATCGTTTTGTTTATTATCGTAACTAGAGTATGGTGAAAAAGTTACAGTATATCTTACTGAGAATCAGATTCTGTTTCTTCAGTGATGGTAACTCTCCAGATATAAACTGCATACAAAATTTATGAGGGAATAATAATAATAATAATAATAATAATAATAAAAAAGGAAAATAAATGAGGAAGTAAAAACAATTTATTAAAATGGAACTGATTTAGAGCCTGATTGAAAGTCTTCCATCATGAGATGAGAACCTCTGCCACCAATGACTCGATTGTATTCGAAAGAAAGGCAAAATTGAAACCAAATGACGAGCGAAGGAAGTACTGAAATTGGAATATGATTATTAGATTGAAGTTCGCGCATGACACTTTAGTCTCATTTTTATTACTTCATTTCTTAAAGAATGAATTTCCCTAAAAATTGAGAGAGTAATTTTTTATTAGTGATTCTAATAATTTGGCTACGGTCTGTATATTAAAAATGAATCCTAATCAATTATTGTTAATAGTCAACAGTAAGAGTTAATATGAATCCTTAATACGAGTTAATACGAAGGTTTTTGCGTTGTTTCATCACTTTCAAGCTGATATTTTTCAGAAAAAAAATTACTTTCGAGCGACATTAAAAATAAATAAGTAAATTAATTAACCATCCTTTAACAGCTGTGGATTTTTTATTTTTGACGTCCGAAAAAACGTTTTAAAAAACAATCCACGTCGCACCACTAACTCGTAGAGAGTCAAAACCATAACTTTAAGAAAGCTAATAAGACGCATGGCGTTAAATTGTTATTATGTTTCTTGGAAAATCTTAACATTTTTAATGTTAAGTATATGTTAAATATATAAAATACCGTAATATATAAAATATGGTAATACCTATTACCGTATAATATTTCGCATGGATATTATAATGCGAAGTATTATAATTTGCAAATATGTTTCTGATTTAATTTGCGCACTTTTTGCGTCGTAGTTAGAGGCGCGTGTAATTTATGAACTACGAATATTACCCTCTTTCTCTGAAGTACTTGACACATCCTCCACACACGCTCAATAACGTACTCGTTCACACGCAACACACACACACTGTCGGAGGAGTTCGTAGTTTGTGACAGTAATCAGGGGCTGTTAATTGGCTGCTGGAGGGTCCTCTGGATGAGTAGCCCTTCAATCAGTCTTGTTGCGAAGGAGCAGACATGGGGCTGATTATGATTTGATTATGATTAGTGGGGTGCGAATTTTTTTGATTTTGATTTGATTATGATTAGTGGATTTGCAAAAATGTTGATTATGATTAGTGGGCTCGAATAATTTATGATTATGATTA